>CM032064.1:19492591-19898526 GCA_018831715.1 Matsumurasca onukii
ATCAACTATGTTGATTTTCCTGTCTCAGCTATTTGTCATTTGTGCGCAATCTACCTACCATAACATAATCTTTGGTTTAACCGAAGTTTTACTATGAGAAGCTTAACTCGATTTGAATATGAAAATATATTTATGTTCTTTTGATTATTTTTCCGATTTCATAATGTGATATTTTCATATTTTACAATGGGTGTTGTAGGCTAACTACGAGTATGTTGTTGCACATTGAGTTTTACATGCCAGGGAAGAATTTTAACTTTTTTCCCTCAGCTACGGACACTTTAAGATTACAAAACGTACAAATAGGACGAAATGCCCTATAAACAATATTTTTGCTCAAAATGACCCCATTTTGCAATTTATGAATTCAATAGGAGTTATTAACAAACTACAAGACAGAACTAATTACCAGAGAGAAAAGCGATTCAGGCCGGATATAAATAATCGTCGACCAAGTGAAGTAGGTGTCTCCGGTTTAACTCGATCTGTTGGACCACTCGGCATCCATTTGTGTTTGTAAGGCGCTTAAAGTTTTGAATTATTACAGTTGACGTAAAATAGTATAGTACTTAATATAGAGCGTTCTATGTACTTAATCGATATCAAACAACGGTGTGTGGAAAATTTGAAAATTCGGTTTTATTTTTAAGATTTTGGCTATAGTCAGATAAGCGCAACCTTAAACTAACATTAAATAAATTAGTATTTCGGTGCAAATGTTTAGAACTAATGATTGAAAAGTCCTCCAAATATAACTTGTAAGCCAGTAAGAAAATACTAACATAGATTTCCTTACGGTTATCCCAAGTGTTACAACATTGTTTTCGTTTTTATTTTCATTATATTTAGGGTATGAGATCTCCAGGGTTGGTCGTATGAAACTAGAAATTTCGTAAAAACCCCTAGTATGTATATTGTGGAATGCAATGTTACCAAACACACTAACCCCGTGTATTATTAAACGTAAAACAAAAATTTCAACTATTATAAATACTAAAAAATCAACTGAGAAACATGAATGTATTGTATTGTTAACCTGTATGAAGTCGGGATTGATGGATTGTAAATGTAATTGGAATGTGTGACAGTCAGTGGCAATATGTCAGTTGAACCGAGCTCAAACCGACATTTGGATATTTACACGATAATATCCACAGATACAGACCGGTAGACGACACACACTACTTGTTCGGATACGCCATGTCACAAAGTTCGGGCCGTCGTCGAGTCTGCCAAGTGTTAAGTCCTCAAACTTTTGACTGTCATACCTCCAAAACCTTTTAACTTTATTGAAAACTCCACGCGTTAAAACTATACAACCATTATTAATCATCAAATCAATCAAATCAAAATTCTTTATTTGTAAATTGACAATCATATATAAATTGTATTACAAACTTCATCAATAATAAAACATAAACAGAACCTTATAACAATTTGGTTATAATAACTTATGCTAACATATACAGTAGTGTGAATAAACTATACTTATTACTTATACTTACGTTTTTTTAAGTAAATACTTAGTTGTAGGGAAAAATACCAGTAAATACTGAGCTTAAAGCTTTTACTTTTCTTTGAAGTAATTACTTAAAACCGCACGCAACTACTTATTTATAAGTAAGTACTTATGATTTAGTGTGAATAAAACACATGGTCTACTTATAAGTAAATACCGCTCCATTTTTAAGGTATCTAATGACTTACCTTAAAATACAGTTTTATCGAATTTCCTTTGGAAAAATAAAATTTTCATGCTGTCAGCAAGGTAAGATCCAGACGCGGGACCATGAAATGAGCACCGATCCCGAATTGAGCATTTTTCAAAACTTTATATACATTTATGTATACAGAGTGTTCATAAAAGGTTGTCACAAGCCTTAGAATTAGGTTTAATAGATCAAAATAAAGAGAAAATCAAGAATAACACTAATTATTTTCTATTTCCAACACCACTCATTGCTGGATTTGGTATGGAAACTAACAATACCGAAATTTGGAAATCAGCCATTGTAAAACATTCAGTACAATTCAACCATAGTTTCTCAAACATAAAATTATTGAAAGAAGGTTAAAATTCAATAAAATTTAGATGCATATGAAACATTTTTGATTGAAAAATAAACCATTTTTATACATAAACTTATTTAGTAAAATTTTGAATTTATTTAAAGTATCTTCTTCTTGAATTTGCAGTGGTAATTTGTTATATACTCGTAATTTAGGACCGATGTTTTGAGGAAATTAGGATGTACGTTCAAGTCTATGTGATAATTGCCAATGTTGAAATCTATACCTTGTTTCATAGTTATGTACGGATGCACCAGTTAAAAATGTATAGATTTAAACTTATAAAATAATAGAAATTCGTAAATATAAATGGACGGCAATGTTAATATTTCAAGTGTTTTAAAACAGTTTCTACACGACGCTCTACACCATTCAATTTTGCAATAATACGAACAGCTCTTTTCTGTAATATAAAAACTCTCAAGCAATTTGCTTGAATGGTGGACCCCCATAGTACGATGCAGTATTTAAGCCTCGACTCAATAAGAGAGGTGTATATCAATTTCATAAAAAAACTTTGATAGTCTGAAAATCTTCTCAATAAAAATAAATAAGATGATATTTTTGAGCAAAGAGCATTAATGTGAGATGTCCATGAAAAAGAGTCATCAAACGTTAGCCCTAAATATTTTATTTCTTTATCAAATGGAAGATCAATATCACCCATAAATATCGCAGGGTTAATTTTATTACTATTAGTTTTTGTAAAACAGACATTTTGTTTTACTTGGATTGACGTGCAAATTATTGCCATTTAAGTACTGAAAAAGAGTTGACAGTTGTAAATAACCATCAATTTCCAAGTTATCAAGTGATTTGTTCTTTAAAATAATCGCAATGTCATTGTGGTAACTACCCAATCTGGGGAACAGTCAGCCCTTGTTTGCTATAAGGGTACATATCATCATACATCAACAAGACTCATCACCTTCCCATATTCACCCTCTGAGAGTGGTCGGCGTCTCAAAGCGAAGTATCAAAATAGCAAAGTAATCTAAGGTATGTTTATTTTGTTAATGCGTTTGATACGCAATGGCAAATTAAGGCAGCTACAAACGTCTCTAATAGAGTAAACTTCATCAGGCATTACAATTAGCGGATCCATGGCGGATTGGTATCGCACGCGACTCTGGAGTTCACCACTCCGGTGACGCGGGTTCGATCCCAGCAGTCACCACTTACATTTGTAATGTGACTAATACGATGACGCTAGGTAAAGGTCGAGTTTGAGTGGTAGAGAGGACTTTGTAGTCCTAACTTCGCCTCGTTAAACGATAAACTTTACCTTTTTTACTTGTACTGACGGGTTGAAATATCTGAGCTTGGATGTCAAGTGAGTGATTAAGTCAAAGTTCAAACTTTTAATGATTACAAAAGCTTTCAACATTTGAATAATACTTACATTTTTTCATTAATTTTAGGTTTGCAGTCTTGACATTTTCGGCGAACCCATTAGCTAAAAACTACAGACATGTTGAAGAAATTACTGAAATTGATAATTAACCAAGCCTTTGCTCAACCAGCAAGAACAATTGAATCAAAGTAGAAACCGTGTAAAAGGAAACACTCTAACCTGAATAGCTCAAATCCTCAGTAAACCTCGGTTAACGACCACTTCAACCAGTATTATGTCAGTATGAAATCGCTGACTGGTTAATTTTAGATTGGCTAATTTTAGACGGAAATGAGTTAAAGTCCAGAATTAGCTTAGAGGTTAAATCTTTAAAACGTCAGAGCTTTTGAAAGTGTAAACAAGGGTCAAAAGATTAACTAGCTTTGAGTTTACATTTAAGACAAACTTTTATCTTTCAGAAATCAGGTAAAGCGTCATCATTGCGTATTAACACGTATTAAGCAAAAGTAATACAAAAATAGAAATAGTTTATATAACCGTATACAAAACCCGTATTTAGGAAAGTTTTATCACTCAAAGCTTTATAAGTTCAAATTACTTAAAAGAATATTTAGCACGTTTTTAAATACTGTGCCTACTACTATCTTTCAGATTTAGGTTGTCAACTTTGAGTACAGTGCATTATCGCATACGTATTCTAAATATTTCAACAGCACGCTCATTTATTACAGTAGAAGCATGTCGTAATGCGTTTAAATAGAATAAACTTTTTACATTTCTTACTTAGTAATTCAATGTTTTGTTTTATCCATAGTTTAACCATAGGCCAGCTTAGAAGGACAACTCAGTGAGTAGTGTTTTTGAGTCTGCCGGACATGTATGATGAAACTACGAAATAATTTACTGCTTGTTCTAAAATCTGGTACCAATAAAACGTATTACCATCTTTGCCGAATTATGTCTTTTTGCTGATGACACTTCAGCAACACTAATTAATAAAGAAAAAGAATCTCTTGAGATTGATATGTTTCAGGAAATAAATTCCATAAGTCAGTGGTCTTCCAATAATCTTCTAAAACCAACGTAGATAAAACCTGCATTATTGAATTTTCTATTAGTGGAGCAAACTGAGTGGTCTTCAATCATTCATAGGTGACGTAGAAATTAGCTCCTCTGATTCAATGAAGTTTTTAGGTGTCATTATTGACAAACATCTTAAGTTTCATGAACACATTGATCATGTAGCAAGAAAACTGTCATCAGGAATATTCGTACTTAGGCGTCTTTCAAACTGTCTACCTTATTAGGAATATATTACGGCCTCATTTTTCCTTTTTTAAATTACGCTGTTCCAATTTGGGGAAGTGAATCAACTAGGATAAAATTGTTATTTATACTCCAAAAAAAAGCTATTCGTACCATTTTCAATTTAGTTTTAAGTTCATCCTATAAATCCAATTTCCTAGAAAATAGAATATTAACATTCCCATGTATTTACATCCTTGAATCCTTGTGATTCCTTATGAAAACCCGTAAGAATTTTTTTCCCGAAAATCCGTCTAACTCCTATGACCTAAGGACCCGATCGAATTCACCAATACCCCATCATAAGATAGCTTTTTTCGAGAGGTCTTTCACGAGTCAAATAGTAAATTTATACAAAACTCTCCCAGCTTCTTTAAACAAATTTAAAATTGTGAAAAGTTCAGATCTAAATTAAAAAAGTATTGATGGTAAATGGTTTTACTGTGTGGAGGAATTTAAAGATTATTTTAAAAGTGATGTTACACTAGTTAACAATTTTAAGTTGTAACTGTTTATTGAAATGACGAGTGCTCATGTAATATAAATATGTATTTATGCCATAATAAAGATGATTTGATTTGATCATCCTGAACATAAAATTATTTCTTGTATGAATAAATGACGTTTTACCAATTAAAAGTCAGAGTCAAATAGTCAATCAGACCTTCAAACTTTCTTTTCAAATTTACAAGTTAAAGTTTAGATTTGTCTTCCTAACGAGCCAAAGTTAAGACGGAAAATGAATTAAGTTCCAGAATTTAATTACGAACGAGTCTTGAAATCGGGAAAGCGTTTGAAACTTTACAACGATCAAACGTCTTATTAGTTTTAAATACATACAATACTACATTGTGACAACTTCATTTTCTTCCACAGTTTATCTTAATCTACCGGTATTCTCTACCGTGATGCAACAATCCTTGCTACTACTTTACGTGTGTATTTTTCGTATGCTAAACTATTGACAATATATTACGAACACGTGTACTTTCTGGGTAAGGATAATATTACAAAAATCATTCTTAATCTAAAAATTTGTTTAAACACTGTAGTGTTGTAGTAGTTATTGTTTGATAGGCAGGGTGCTCTTTAATTATGTTATCAAGAAATGGTGATCACTTAAAGTTTAGTTTTATTTATAAAGCTAGCTGAAAGTACCCGCGCTTTGCCTCGGGGCTTCATTAACATAGCTGTGTGTATATTATAAGAAAATTGCGAATTTAAAGTAAACAAAAAACATATTTTCCTATATATCCTTGGAAAAACCATTTAGTCTGCCTGTTAGTTCACCATCTTCTCCTTATAAGTGTTAGCTACCTTGTGAGATTCATTGTTACTTCCACCGTTCCAGCCGTTTTTCGAGCCCACTTTGGTTTTTTGCAATTTATTTTGAGGATGTTATATGGACTTCAAATGTAGCTAAGGACACACTGCGTGATTAGTTTACCCCTCAAACAAAATTTATTTGCTATAGTTTCAGCCGATTTTGACTTATAAGCTGTCCAGATTGTCTAAAAAACATTTTCAGAGTCCACTTTGGTCCCTTGCCTTTTATTTTATTTTATTTTTATATTGATACAAAACATAGATAAAGACACAATACGTAATAAGCTAAACCCTTTAACGAAGTTTTACTGCTATAGCTTTAGCCGACTTTGGATTATAAGTGCCTTAAAAGCGTTACAGACAGACAGACAGATAGACGGGAATTTGTCGGTCCATTGTTATTTGCGTGATTGAGGAACACACAGAATGATGTACACCGTCTCATCCTTACTAATATATAAAATGAGATGGTGTGTGTCTGTCTGTTCCTCAATCACGCAAATACCACTTGGCGAATTTCAATGGAATTTTACAGGAATGTGGCTTATATACCTGCCCAACACATAGGCTTTTAACATGTTTGGTAATTTAATATTTTAAGATGACGTTCATTATCGGGAGTCAATTTAAACAAGATAAATGGAAGGCTTCTAATTAGCGAATGACTTTTGGAAGATGAGATATTAATTCCGCCCGCATGATAAGACCCAGGCACGGGACCATGAAATGTGCAGTTGTGCACTGATCCTGACCTCCATAATAAATGTTTTATTGCATATTGTACATTTAACAATAAATGTATCGCAATCGTCAAATGTTTGAGTATCTAAAACTTACCTTGCATTCTTACATCTAAATCCCATTCAAACATACAGTTTTTACACTCACTCTCTCCCAATGTCCCTATTCAGTCACCCAATCATAGGGTCTCCCGATTGACTGCCATAAACTCGGCTGTATCATAAAATGCTTGAGAAATCAGAATTGTTTTAAGACGAGCTTTGAATGCCTTAGGCTCAAGGGTATTTTTAAACGAATTTGGTAGACTGTTGACGAAATGAACTACTGCCTGGGAAGGCAAACGTTCATGAACTACCGTTCTGTGTCTCCCAGTTCGGTATAATACGTTTTGAGTATGTGTGTACTTTCTACAGGTCGCATTTTCTGTCCGATTTTCCTTAAACTTGGGACAAATGTTCCTGTTGTAAATATTTCTGTCAAGTTTGCTAGCCAACAAAATTGGATTACTGAAAGTATCATTTTGAGGGAAGTTTTTAAAGGATTCACAGTAGCGCTTGTGTTTCAACTTTTGCTAAAGTTTTGATCATTCGAAAGTTCATGGGTTTGAGTTAGAGAACGGTTTTGTTTCAGCAAGGAAATGTATCTCAGGCTAAGGCTCACAAGCTCTCTGGTGTCTGGTCGGATATCGATTCAGGAGCATGATTTCATCAGATCCTTAATCACAGTTTGAACTGTTTTAAACCTCGTTATACTGTTGGACAGTTGCAACTAAATAAATGTTGATTTGAGAGGTACTGGGACTTATTGACTGGGACTCGTGGCGTGGTCCTGTAATCCAGCTTCATGAAGGTCAGGTTTTGAGGATGATATAGGTCTAAAGCGGCTCAGATAGTCTCAGTGATCATCTGATGATACCCGTTTCAACGCCCACCATCGTTTAGACATATCAGATCATCACCTTCGTGGTTCGGAAGTCACGTTGAACCGTTGGTCCTTGTATTTCCATTGGTCATTTGGCTATTAGTTAATGACCCATTCTAAGGAAGAGTCGGCCTTAGTTTGTAACAAGACTACACCTCATAACTCATTACTACCACTCATCACACTCATCCCTCACCACATATTTGCCTTAAAATACCCTCATGAGAGTGGTCGGCATCTCAAATAGTTATATAGTGATAGTGATACTATTTAAAACTATCAAGACAACTATTTCCCCCCCAACGTTCACCATACAATGCTGGAAAAGAATAGATTAAACATTAATTCTCTACGTCGGGTTCTTTTTACAACAGCCTACCCCTCGCCGATACTGAGCCAGAATGGCAGCGTCAACGGAAAACGCAGTCTCTTGCCAAAACCCGCTGATTTAATAACTCACCGGAAACAAAATATGAACAGCATAACAAAAAACAATGAAAATAATGATTTAATAACTCACATTGATTCGGATTATTTTCGAGTGTATTTTCATTATTGCATTTTCATACCAAGAGAGAGAATCAGGAATGTGTATTTGAACCAAGATACACTAGATACAAAACTCTGTCGGGTTGAAAGCGTGTTAAAGAGTGCGCAGTAGTGATCTTGAACTTCGTCCCAAAAGAAACTTACAGTTTTCATCAGATTTATATGAATTAAACTGTGTTTTAAAGTGTATTAAATATTTTGTGGCTCCGCTGAGCCGAATTTTAATTTATTTACTCGTAAAACCGTGAAGTAAATCCAAAAGTGGAAGACATTTCATATTTGAGTTTCTTGTCTTTACTATGAAACTGGTAGAATTTCCGAAAAAGTAGTAAATGAAGTCACTGTAGTACATCGTCATCTTTCAAATAAAACTTATTTTACAAAGATTGATGACGGGGTTAGCCGTGAGGTGCCCACAAAAACGCCTTTTTTTACATTGTTCTTATGGTACAAAAACAAAATGGACGACAGGTACTCTTAACCCTTCGTCTCGATTCAAACACCATTCGTGTAGCCTTGCCGGACCTGATAGTGGATTACTAGTATTATACGCCATAAAAGTAGTTGTCGACTTTACTTTCAAATTTAAATTTCAAACGTTACACAGCCCCACTGTAAATCCTGAACATTTCAGTTGTTGTTTGGTGCGAAGATGTCACAAGGAGTGCACGTGCATGCATGTGCACCGTGTGTACTGACGCAGTGAATGTAAAACGCAACTTTGCTGGAGTCGTCAGAAGAGACTTAGTCCTTAAATGTCGTCTCATTCCCTTGAGTCAATTGTTGTAATTCCATTACCTTTAGCACTCGTCACGGTGAATTCATTCTCTGCTCCATCGTCTTTAGAAGAGTGTCAAAGGGTCATTTGAAAACTCGAGCACAGCCTTTGGATACTGAATATATGTAGATGTAAATCATTAACATTTGAGAGTAATGTTGAGGTAGGTGCGTGAATATAGCTTCTGAGTCGTACGCATACTTCAGTTTTAGAGCTTCTATACAGGGTGTACCTTAAGTAAAGTGCCAGACTCTAGAAAAAGATTATATGGGTCAAAATAAAGAGAAAATTAGGAATAAAAGTTTTCCAAAAACGCTTAGTTAACCAGATATTTGCCATTTTATATGTTTCACTAATTATTTATTATCTCCCACACCACTTATCGGATTCGACTCAAACTTAGCATAATGTGTATCTAAGTAGACCATTTATGACAAGAATTATCAGCATGATCTAACGTATCATTTTAAAACGGTGGCTATTTTATGGTATTTTTAGGGCATGTTTGTCGTTACACCTTAAATAGCGAATGAACGGTGAGTTTTACGATAAAATGTAAAAATTACCGTTTTGTAGCGGATCTTATTACCTATCTTTTGACACCAAGGTCAAAAAAATCTATGAAGAATCAATGAAGTTACAGTAGAACCCGTGGCAAACATTAAGATAATAAGGTGGAAAGTGTCTGTTTTCAGCCAAATTTTCCCTTAAAGCTTCGTTGTTTCCGATTTTTATGAACTTGGTGTCAATAGATAGATAATCAAATTCGCTACAAAACGTTATTCAGTACATTTTATAGTTAAACTCGCCGTTTATTCGCTATTTAACCAACGTCAAAATGCCCTAAAATAACCATAACATAACCACCGTTTTAAACAGATAAGTTAGATCTTCCTGTAGCATTTTGCATAATGTTCTTACTTAGATACAAATTCGGTTGGTCGAAATCGATAAGTGTGTGGGAAAAGAAATAGTAATTAGTGAAAATAAAAATGGCAAATATCTAGTTAACTCAGCATTTTAGGAAAAATTTGTATCCTTGATTTTCTTTTCTCTTTATTTTGACCCATGCAACCTTTCTAAGTCTGGCTTTACTTAGACTTCGATAAAAAGTTCATCATTGAACTTCCTTAGCATTGCAGGCTGGACAAAAGTTTGTATCCAAACAAAATTTGAACGTTGAATGTAGAACCTTTGCCATGTTTATTTATTTATTTCCACGGTCTTCGCCACTTTAAAATGTTTTCGTACATAGCAGACATATAAATGATGATGAATTAGCGATACACATACAACCGGATGACGACAATGAATCTAAATAACTTGAAACACTAGACGATGGTATAAGATTCATAATAAACAATTGAATTAATCCAAACAAATTACGTACAGTGTAACAAAGTGTATGATATACTATAAATATGTTCTTACGAATAATGCGTAATTTCAAATGGAGATATACAGGGTTAGGCAAAGAGTGTGGAAACGCATAACTTTTTAACCAGTGTTTTCAGCACAACCGAACTCGGTACACTTTATTAGAAACCAAAGTACCTACTGACACATACATACTGACACTTTGCCCCAGTTTTCAAAATGGTGATGGGGGTAGCCCCATAATTTTCATAGGGAAAGCCCCATCCTTTGAAGGTCTTAGAAAATGATGATGAATGCTGAAAACTAGACGTCTCTATCTTAATCCGAAAAAATGGCGTCCACTTTAAATACAAGACTTGTATCACGCGAAAGTGTGCTGGAAACGCCTTCATAACTTTTGTAGTTTTTTAAGTGTAACCGAACTCGGTACTTTATTAGAAGAAACAAAGTACCTTTTCATACATACTGACACTTTGCCCCAGTTTTCAGAATGGGTGATTGGGGAAGGTAGACTTATAACTCTGTGTAACTTAAAACCAACGCCATTTCTTTAGGTTAAGATAGAGACGTCTAGTTTTCAGCATCATCATACTACGACCTCAAATGAGGTGTCACTCATGAGGGCTTCATAATGCTACCCAATCCCCATTTTAAAACTGGACAAGTTCCAGTATGCATAAAACATACTTTTATTTCCTCTAATAAAATGTACCGAGTTAGTTTGCTGGAAAAACTTATTAAAGTTATAAAAGGTGTTTTCACACTTTCGCATAATACAATCTGTGTAACTTAAAATCAACGCCATTTCTTTTGGGTTAAGATAGAGACGTCTGATTTCAGCACTCATCAACATTTTCTAAGACCTTCAAAATGAGGTGTCACTCGATGAACTCCTATGAAAACTGTGGGCTTGCCCAATCCCCATTTGAAAACTGGGGCAAAGTGTCAATATGCACTAAAAGTTACTTTGGTTCCCCTAATAAAGTTTTCGAAGTTCGTACATAAACACTGGTTAACAAGTTATAGGGACTCCACTTTTACTAACCCTATTACTGGGTACCACGATAAGTGTTTCAAACGGATTACAGGTGTACTATTAGGGCTAGAATGACGAAACAAACTTTTCTCTCTAGAAATCGTACACGGAGATTTCGGAAAAATATTTTAGGTTCTCAGTATACAGGGTGTGTCAATGGGTGAAACTCACGGGGTCAAAACTCGAAATTTTCAAATACAAAGGTGGGTCATATTGTACATAATTTTTAAACAGAAGACGATTCTCGACATTTTGACGAAACAATTTTTTTGTTGCTACGTTACAAGCTAGAGCTATAAACGTGAATCGCACCAACTTTACGGGTCGCCCAGTAGTCAAATTGTCAATTCTATTACAAACATGGTGTTTACGTATGTTTCTAAGATTTGACGAGCTTTTGGTATGTCGTACAACCATGTTTTAAACACTTCTAATAAATTGGATGTAAACATTGAAGATTGTTTTATCATGAATAAGTCCAAACATTGAGTGGTAAGGTATAGCATGTTGCATATCATTGTAAAGAGATAATTTTAATAGACATTACTAAACACAATTTTGTATCTTTATTCGTTTAAGAGCTATAACAAAAAATGTTTTAACCTCGATTTTGCCGGTATTTTAGTAGTGTATACGGTCGTTTGACCTGCTTGGTAACAAAACTAATAGCAACAATTCTAATACAGTAGTTCTTCTTGGTAAAAGCTCATAAAATGACCAAAAACAAACATAATTATGAATTGAACAATATTTTTTTTAAAGCAGAGTTGCGAAAGAAAAACCAGTTGTCAAGGTTATGTTATTGCGCACTTGGTAATATTTTATCTGCTGTGTTATATCAGCTGATTTATTTGTCAAGCTTTTGTATTGTTGTAATTCAAATTTTTGTTAGTATTCATCAATGTGACCATGAGAATACATTGCAATTCACGTAGCAATGTAAACTAATTTAAGTTACAACATTACAACAGATAGTAAAATCAATCAGCTGATATAACACAGCAGATAACATTTTGCAAAATGCGCAATAACATAACCATGACAACAGGTTTTTCATTCGCAACTCTGTTTTTAAAAGATATTGTTATATTTTTAATTATGTTTGGATATACAATAGTAGTTTTATGAGTTTTACCGAGAAAACTACTGAATAAGAATTTATATTGTTGTTACCAAGCAATCAAACGATCGTATACACTACTAAAATAACGGCAAATCGAGGTTAAAATTGTATTTTTATAGCTCTTAAACGAATAAAGATACAACATTGTCTTCAATACAAGAAATTTTTATATTAAAATTATCTTTACAATGATATGCAACAAGATATACCTTACTATTTAATGTTTGTGACTTGTCTTCATTAATACATGATTTACATGATATATGAATATATGATAATTATATATGAATATGAAATATGAATATGATATATATATGAATACATGATAGAACAACTTCAATGTTTACATCCATTTTAAGGTTAGAAACGTTTCAAAACATGATTGTACGACATACCGTTGAAAAGCTCGTCAAATTCTGAGTAACAATATGTAAACACATGTAAACATATGTATTTTTAATCGAATTGATAATTTGACTACAGGGCGTCCCGTAAAACCTTACGCTATTCACGTTTATAGCTCTAGCTTGGTAACGGGGCATCATATCAAAAAGAAATGTTTGTCAAAATGTCGAGAACTGTCTTCTGTTTAAAATTATGTACAATATAACTCACCTTTGTATTTATAAATCTCGAGTTTTGACCCCGTGAGTTTTAGTATTGACGCACTCTGTATACTGAGAATCTTAAAACTATTTTTCCTGAAATGTCCATGTACAATTTCCAGAGAAAAAAGTTTGTTTCATCTTTCTATGTGTAATAGTACTTCTATAATCCGTTTAGGACACTTTATCGTGGCAATTCGGTATACAGTACATACTCGTACATCTCAATTAAGTAACAAAAATCATTTCCATAACGAACACTGGACAGGTTATACTTGAGAACTTCGGGACTGATTATAAAATTCTTACTACGCTTATAACTTTAATCTTGACACTACAGCCAACCTTTCAAAAACTTGTTTAACTTCGGTGAGATGTTGTGGAAACCCTAGTTTGTAAAAAGGTTTATACTTGTTATACATCCGGTTTTAACTGAACGAGTGGTAACTTTGAATTTACTTTACATGGGGCATCTTTGTACGCTGTTGTAGATTTGTGTCTTTATTATAGTTTCGCTGATGCTGAAAATTGATTTGAAATAAAAACTTTTGTTCTTCT
This sequence comes from Matsumurasca onukii, assembly GCA_018831715.1. Taxonomy (NCBI): domain Eukaryota; kingdom Metazoa; phylum Arthropoda; class Insecta; order Hemiptera; family Cicadellidae; genus Matsumurasca; species Matsumurasca onukii. Next base: position 19,506,335 of record CM032064.1, read on the forward strand.
ACTAGGGCTCAGACTTGTGGCGAGGGGTATCGTAGGACCATCCTCAAGTGGCGCAGGTTCGATCCCAGGGCAGTCACCAAATTGTTTTGTCCAGTGGCAACGTCAGGTAAGAAACAAGGTTGAGTGGTGGAGAGGACTTGTAGTTACTTACTTCGTGTCATTTAATAGAAGAGACCTTATCTTTTTTAGGGTAAACTGACACTATCTTAACTCTTAGGCTTTCACGGGCATAGTCACAACTATGATCTAGTTCTTCCGGTTCAAACTGCGCCAAACATCATTACAATTAGCTTGAAAGATTTCGGTCTTGCTGTGGAGTACCATCCTCAGTCACTGATTGCTGAAACTGAGCTACTTGCTGTCTGCTACCCTATAGGTGACAGAGCTACCAACTGTTCATTGTAGCAGGGATGTCAGCTGTAAAACTATATCGAAAAGACTATTTCAGGACTGGTTGTCTGGTTGTTTCTGGAAAGTGTAATACTGTCTTCTTTGTTGAAGTTATTATCATTTGTAATTACTTAAATGGTTTATTGGACGACTCTCGGGTTGTCATGTGAAATCATTGCCAATACTTTGGCTTTGTCAAATTCTACAGCATGTTTTGTGTTGTAGCTATGTTCTCCTATGGCTGAAATTTCAACATCTTCTTGTGTTTTGTGTCTGATGTGTTCCTGAACTCTCGTTGAAATCGATCTTTTAGTCTCACCAATGCACACTGAACCGCAACTGCAGGGGGTTTTTAGTTATTTTAATGGTTTCTCCGTTGGCTCTCGAGAGTTGGCCCTTCCCACCGCTGCTTTCATCAGAAAATAGACATGAACCACCAACAAAAATCATGTTTTTAAACCATGCTCTATTCTACGCATTTAGAGACATACCGGTCAGAATCACTTCATCTTTGTCTAATGCTTTCTCAGACTGAACAATACATTTTCCATTATTACGTTTAATATGATTTTTGTATCCTACAGCCCGTTGAATCCTTAAGTGTACTTTTACAAGCGGAACAAATAGATATCGGTGTTACAGTGTGGGTCGAGTTTAGCAGATTGAAAGCTTGTCGTCCATATTTCACTCTCGCTTTGTGCCGGGTAGATATTATGATGTGAATATATCCTGGAGTCGGTCTGCGTTGCAGTTTACCTCACATATTGCCACTGACTGTCACACATTCCAATTACATTTGCAATCCATCAATCCCGACTACGTGAAGTTTAACAACACACTTCGTTCCGTTTGTTGGGTGCGACGAAAAGAGTTACGTATATTTAATGTAATTACATTTACGGGGTCGGCTCCCACTGAAAGCTACAATACTTCATTACGGCAAGTTGTACAAAGCACAAAACGTCGTTCTAACGATTGCAATCTACTTATCATTGTAAAGTTAGGGCTTTGGTCACTCTTTTTACAGAAATTACCAAGTGGATTGGTGAAGTTATGCGATATACTCGTAGCTGTATTCTTTTGTTTTTGAGTACGTTGCAAAACTATTACATTGTTGACATGTATTTGGATGAGCGAATGTAATAAGTGAAACGTCGTGTACTTTTGTTAACTCAAAATTGTGGAAAACGTTCGTAATAATAATAATAATTCTTTATTACAATACATTTTCATGTGTGTAACAATAACAATAAATTTTATTTAAGGGTTAACATCTTCCGCTCTTAAGCTCCTTTGGTCAAATCACGTTTATTTTCCAGTTTTAACTATAAAAAATTTTCAGTTGAATAAAATGTATTCATGGTTAATAACTTTTTCAATTTTCTTCGAAATATATGAGGTTGGTTTTCATTTTTGATTTGGTCTGGTAAATTGTTTAAAACTTTAGTTCCCACTTCGTTTGGAAGAGATTCAAATCATTTTGTATTATGTTGAGAGTTTCTGTAGTTCATGTGGTATCTGGTGTTATGGCCGTGAATATCAGAACCTAAACTTAGTTTAGACTAATTTTTAAACTGCAATTTCTAGGAAATATATAGATGGGAGTGTTAAAATATTTAATTCGTTAAATAAAGGTTTGCATGATTATCTGGAACGCATTCCTCCAATTGTTTGAACAACTTGTTTTTGTAGATAAAATTCGTTTAAATTCTTGCTTTGAACAGCCTTCCCAAATGGTGATTCCGTAAAATAGATAAGGATGTATGAGCCCGAAATAGGCCGTTCGAAGAACATTCATTGGAGAATGTCTCGCCAAATATCTCAATGCATAAATGTTAGGAGACAATTTTGATGATACATTTTCAATGTGTACTTTCCATGTAATTTTATTATCTATGTAAAGTCCGAGGAATTTTGTGTAGTCCACTTCTTCTAAAAGGTCCTCCCCAATAAAAACGTTAGCTTTCTCTTTTTTTCAATGGAAGATAAGGAAAGATTTATATAGTTAGACTTGTTATTATTAGTTTTAAGGTTATGTCCCAAAAACGATTGAATACAATAATTTAGGCCTTCTCAATAAATAATTTGTCAATCTCAGTAATAAGTAAACCATCACACTTGGGGTCAACCAATTTTTGGGTTCAGTGTAAGTGAAAATACGAGCAACACTAGAAACTTTACACGCGTGATAAGTTCCTATTAACAGCTGGTACTGAAAACCTTAGGAGATAGGTTAAGTAGGTTCTCATAAAACCATCAATCGAGGTCCCACGAACAACATTGTTTCTGGTTTATATATATATAACGATATATAGAAATTTCATAGCTTTCATATTTTACGGCAGAAAAGAACCTCTTTCACCTGGTCTTGATTAACATATGTACGGAGTTCGATAAATCTATTTGCAAGAATTCTTAGTGGAGTGTGGAGATGGACAGTTCGATGATCTCGGTTCATGGTCGCTCGAGAGACCTTGTCGCGTATGTTTAAATGCTCGCGGGCTCGTGACCGCGGGGTCAGTGGTTGATGTGCTCACAGCCGTGTGTGCTAGGGTCACAAAGCATCGGTGGAAGGGTAAGTGTCGCCTTTCCTTACACATCTTCACTATCGTAACATTATTGTCACTAGGTTGTGCTGGACTGCTTGCAGAACTGCTTCCTTGTTATTAAAATAATGATGACCAGGTTGTCTTGATATTCAAGGTTATGCTGAGTAAGTTATAAGAGCTCCTCTGGGTTCAGTTACTTAGGAGTCTCCCTGTGAGTGGGGATCCGTGCACGATGTTGCCCCTGGGAAGGTAGAACCCAATTTTAGTTCCAACACCTTAGTGGTTAAATTCTTCAAATTTTAATTTTATGTTCAACAATTTTGTGCTCAGATCTTGCAGTTCTAGCTGTCTCTCATTTATTCAAATTCAAAATTCAAATTAGTTTATTTTTCAGGAAACGGTACATAGTTCATACATAGTACAAGTTTTGCATTGAAATCGTCAATATTATAGCAGTTTTAAGCCATAGCCCAGTGACAATTACTCTCTATAGTAGTCCACACAATTTACTATTTAATTTTGATTTGCCTATTTGCTGTCTTAGTGTATATTCTTCAAATAAACACAAGATTTAATTTGATTTGCGAGTACGTTTAATCTACCATCAGGCTACAAAATACCTCGTTCCTTTTAGCCCGATGGGGAACGTAACAAATAACACGAAAAAACATCATTTAAGACACCCAACAATAATTGTTTCTTAAGTAATTTAAGGAGTTGTCTATTTTAGAGCGGTTTACAGTTCGAAGTAACTATTGACTTCAATATAATATGTCATATATGACCGCTTACACACTAAAATCTTTAACCAACGTGATCAGTGTTCATGAAGTGAGTTGTATATCAATGAATACGCACGTATAAATTTAAACCCAGATCTAAGTTAAAAACATCAGAGACCTGAAGGTTTAGCTGAACAAACACGTTTTGAAGTCAGGAAGTCTTTTATCCGAACAAAGACAATATTTGGTCACATTTATCGGATTTGAATGTATACAATAGTGTTACAGACAAAGGCGCGATTGTAACGGTCTTGGAGCGGATGAAAAGAGCATTATTGTTCTACTATTGGTATCGGATTAGCAAACTTGAATGGAACTACGTCCAGTTTGTCGTATTCAGTCTCTCCCCCTTTTCCCCTTTCCCTCTTTCCCCCTTTCCCCTTCTCACCCTTTCCTTCTCTCCCCCTCATTGTCCAACAAACCCTACTTTGCCCAACTCTACCCTACTTGCAAGTCTTCAGCCTCATTTGGTTCAAACTATAGCTAAGATTGTCACAGCTGACTGGAAATCGGTATCTCATCTTAATCATTTATACTTCCAACTCAATGGCGTTTTAAGTAAAACCATAGATAATGTTACTGTAGGTAGATTGGGCTTAGATGCCCTATGGTTGAGTAGGAAAATCAACAAAGTTGGGCAGCCCGAGCACAGATAGCGCTGCGAGCGCTACCGTCTCTCGCCGTCTCCCCTGGCTCGGCGTACTCGAGTTTGTCCGATGTTGATTACATATGACCAAATCGTGCGATTCCCGAAAACCAAGAAACTGGCGCGTGCGTCATTGGCTCTACTAGAAATTCTTAAAATAATTCCATTGCATCGCTATCCATGCTTAGGTTGCCGAACTGCGGTGATCTTCCTGCCTCGGCCATGTGACATCTATGCGTAATCTACCTAGCATAACATAATCTTTGGTTAAAATTAACCTATCCTGTAATGTCCCTTGTTCATGAACAATTCTTTCGGTATCCAGTTGCTGACAACTATGTGCTTACAACTAGTGTACGTAAATTTGATTTCACATATGAATTTCAAAAAGACGTCCGTTTCCATAATTTAGAGGCAAGGCAATGTGCAGATCAGATTTTTAACTGCTAATAAGTATGTAGACTCGTGTATAATGTAGAATGTCATGTCCTTTGGTGGCGTGGACTATACGAAATTATTATGTGTAAAGTTTTGAGCGAATGGCATATTTTATTAATTTTATGATAGTGTTTGTTTCGTTCTGAGCGTTATGTGTATTCTACTAAATTCTCTACTAAAGGTAAAGCAATATACAGTACAGGGTGTTTTTTTAACACAACCCAACTTTTAAACTTTGGTAAGTCATTCTTTACGATCACTATAAGATCGTAAATTGTATCATTGGTTTGTTCACTTCAATATCTATCAGATGGTATGTACTGTTGCAGTAATATAGTGGTTTTGATTTGCTTATTTGATGTTATTGTAAAACAAACGCAATCATGGGTTTCAGCAAAGATCAAAGAATGCTTATTGTTGAAGAACACTTACGAAAAAATAATTTCTTTTGTCAAGAGGAATTTGGGGTGAAGTTTACAGGTGTTAATATTTCAAACAAATTTAAAATTCACAGATTTGTTAAAAATTTTAACAAAATGAATTCTGTAGGGAAGGGAAAACATAACAGAAGGCGGACTGTACTGAATGAAGAAGTGACGGACAATGTTAGGATTGAACTAGAAAATTATCCTAAAAAACTTTTCAGAACTTTGAAACAACAAAATCAGATAGCCTACTAACGCCAGGATACTTGATCTTAAACGCATCTTGACAAAAAATATTATCTTGCTCTTAAGTGTTCTTCAACAATAAGCACTCATTGATCTTCGCTAAAAAAACGTGATTTCGTTTATTTTACAATAACATCAAATTAGCAAATCAAAACCACTATATTACTGCAACATGCATACCATCTGATAGGTATTGAAGTGAACAAACCAATGATACAATTTACGACCTTATAGCGCTCGTAAAGAATGACTTACTAAAGTTTGAGAGTTGGGTTGCGTTTTAAAAAACACCCTGTATTAATGCCTTTGACACAACTGCACATGCAGTATGCCTAGATGAACTGCTACGTGCAACGAGAGGCCGGGTCTACTAGAGTAGAGAACCAATTACTCAAGTCCTGCAGACAACCGAGTGATTGACTCCTTAATCCTTCTTGATAAGATAATGATTTACACTTCACTAATTTCTAACAAGGAAAGTTGGCTCTATTTATCCTCGGAGAGACAAGAAAACTTCTTACACTAACAACATCGCTCGTCTCGACAGTAACGACAGGTCTACTTTTAGTTTCTTGATACTTGCACCTCCTTTCTTTCAGTTAGAAATGAGCGTTGGAGTTCTTCTTTCTCAAAGATAAATAAATAAATAAACGTTTTATTGCATATTGCACATTTAGAATAAATGTATCGCAATTGTCAAATGTTTGAGTATCTAAAATTTTCCTTGCATTCTTACATCTAAATCCCATTTAAACATACAGTTTTTACACTCACTCTCTCCCATACATTCGAATGTAGCCACTCTAGCCCCAATTCCGTCAGCCAATCATAGGGTCTCCAAATTGAATGCCATAAACTCGTCTGTATCATAAAATGCTTGAAAAATCAGACCTACAGTGCTGTCTCCCAGTTCGGTAGTTGTCCCTGCCTCTAGTTTCACAAGAGTGTACGTCTGTACCTCTTATGGTATTACTTTTTGATTTGAAAAAGAGACAAGGTTCCAAAATGTAGAGGCAAGGTACAGTCAACAGTTTTAGACTTTCGAATGCCTCTCTACACGACTCTATCCTTCGCAATTTGGCGATTATTTTGATTGCTCGTTTTTGAAGAATAAAAATCCTAGACCAATTTGTTTTCGTACAACCTCCCCACAAAGTCAATCCGTAGGATAAGTGTGGGTAAAAAAGTGTGCCAAAAAAGAGGAAGTGTTTATGATCGCAAAGAGCTTTTACTTCGCGTATAAATTTCTCACTAGTTCTCTAACACAATGTAAAATAAGTTTTAAATCCCAAGGATCTGCTATTTTTTAAAAAGGTTAAAATATTATTACGGACGTTCTCCATCATTTTTAGTGAACAAAAGGTACACGACGTTTTGGGATCTGAACTCTGATCCCGTCCTCAGGTGAAAAGGACCACCTTAGCTGTTATTTTAAGGTAATGTAGAGTTTCATTTACTTCGTATGTCAATTACCCATGGATTTCAAACATTGTGAGGTAAGATTTAAGCAGCAAGAACAAAATAAACAGCTACAATCGAAATACATACTCAAGTCAATGACCAAATGAGCCATGTGAATTAGGGTATATTTATTTAAATTTTACCCGCATATGTGCATACAAATTTAAACTAATAAATAAAAAATCAACTTTACAAATAAAAATATTTTATTTGTATTTTATTATATATATATATTGGAGTCTTCATGCTTTGTCTTCAAAAATATTATTTTGTTCCATACTAGGCATTCTTCGTACCATTTACGTAACCAACTGGCAATCCCGACAAACTCCACGTCCTTTTATCAGAAACAAGCCTTTTACTCCTCAATCAAAACATACAACCATATTCCTGATAGTACAAAAGGATGTTTGAATTTAATTTCATTTATAAACCCCTAAAGACCTTATCTTAGTTGATTAAAACTGTACTCTTAAGATGATTGACAACTTCTTATTGCAACTTGTTTATTAACAACAATAAATCATTATGACTTTAATGTTTTGGTACAGTGTGAACCGGAAGGGCTATTAATCATAAATAAATAAATAATATTTTATTGTCATGAACAAAGGAATTTTAAATAGGCAATTCACAACATATTAGCCTAATAAAAATAATTAAACAATATAAATGTTGTATTAATTGCTAATCTTCAATTTGTCTTCAAAGAAATCTTCATAGTTGTAGTACACAGTTGCTTGTAATTTTGATTTTAGTTTAGTCTTGAATTTTTGTATATTTTTTTCTTCTCTCATGGAATTTGGAAGGTTGTTTTAAAGTTTCGTCATATTATAAATAGGAAATCTTTTTGAATAAGTTGTTCGATGATTTGGAATTTTGAATTTATTAAAGTCTTCAGTTTTTCTAATATCTTTTGATCTAAAAAGGATTTTGAATTTGTTTTGATGAATGTTAAAGTTTCGTAGATGTATAAAGAGTGAATAGTCAAAATGTTGTTTTTTTTAATAAATTAACACAGGAGTAACGTTGTGGTTTTCTACAAATAGCTCTTAAAGCTGACTTTTGAAGTACAAATAAATTTTTACTAATGGTAATCTTCCCCAAATTGTTATTTCGTATGTCAAATGGGGGAATATCAGTCCATAGTACATAGTGAACATAGTACATAGTACAAGGGTTTGTGAACTACAGAAGGAAGACATTTTTCTGATTAAGTAAATCGCACTTGAAATTTTGGTACCAATTTTGTTGATATGTTGTTGAAATTTAAGTTTTTGTTTAAGGTTATTCCTAAAAATTTCCTTTCAGTAGATTGTTCTATTAGATTATCTTCAATAAATATGCTCAATTTTGACTCATTCTGAGTATGGTTAGGGTGAAAAAATTCAATATAAGTAGATTTAGAGTAATTTATATTTAGGCCATTGTTTTGGAACCATTCAAACAAAATGTTGAGGTCTATGTAGGATTCAATTATAGTTGTGACACCGGCCGCGAAAGCCTAAGAGTTACCGATGACCTTCTACGTTCCTGTTTGCTTGAAAATGAGCCTATAAGAGGCTTGAAACTTGTAGCGCAAACTACTATAGGTCAGTCCTGGCAGAAATCAAGGTAATTAAATCATTTGAGAGCAGATTAATACTGAAAAAGTGCACTGCAAGCTAACCACTGGTCAAGGCATGGTTATTGATTGAATCTGTGATATTTGAACAAGAAGCAAGGTTATTAAATGTTGAGCGTATTGAATGCAATTAGTGAATGCGGTGGTCAATAGTATGCACTCAGCGCGAAGCCGCTGACTTGTCACAAACCGTAGTTTAATTTGACGTATAAATCCATAAACTCTGCTTGTATTGAATATTAATCCGCTCTTGTGAGTCATAAGAATCAAGAATCTTTATTTATTTTTTTTAGTCTGTCTACGCCGACGGCAATTTTTGCTAGGGACTTAACTTAGGATTTGTGGGCATCACAAAACGCTTTTTAGGGAAAACTGTCCAAACCCTTGTGCCTGCGTCGGGAATCGAACCCGCGACCTTGCGCTTTGCAAGCCGTGACTCTACCCACTGAGCCACAGACGCAGGCATTTTATTTGTTATTTACATAATTTTACAATGTATAGACAATTTTTCGAAATTAGAGCTTAAGCTATAGTCAAGTTTAAGTTTAAATTGTACAGTAAAAGTCATATTTATGTATGATAATTTAACAAAGAGCTCTGTGGAAGACATTGACTTGGTTGTGGATATAAATTAATAAATATAAATTCTTGTCACACCGTCAGCCAAGTGAAGGACTATGTGGCAATACCTCAATTTGTAATGAAAGTATAATGAATGTAATGAAAGAACTATACAACAGTATTTTGCCGGCTGAAGATTCTGGTTAAGGAATTTATGCACATGCTCGCTCGTGAAACGTTGTTTTAATGCACTAAGAGAACTGTGGCTTGTTGTAATTGGCCTAAAACTACTATATTTAATGAAGAAATTAAGATCAATATTTAAATTTTAAGAAGAAATGTTGACGTCCATCTTGTTCTCTAAGAAAATGGATCAAGACCATTAAGTTCAAGTTCAATGTCGCAAAGCTGTTCATAATTCGATTTCTCACATTTATTTACCAGTAAATAAAACAGTATAAATGTAGGGATTGATACGTATGAAGGTAAACTTAACTGTTAGACTTTCGCGGCCGGTCTCACGAATATATTCTAGTTCTTCCGGTTCACACCTCGTCAAAACATCATTATAATTAGCTTGAAATATTTCGGTATCGCTGTGGAGTACCATTTTCACTAATTGACTGAAATTGAGATACTTGCTGTCTGCTATCCTATCGGCTGCCAATCGTCCATTAGAGCAGGACTGGTTGCCAGCTTCTTGGATGTTTAATGTTATCTCATGTGTTGAAGTTATTATATTTTTCAATTATTTCAATGGTTTCTCGGACGACTCTCGGGTAATATGGAATTTTTGCCAATACTTTGGCTTTGTTAAATTCTACTGCACGTTTCGTGTTGTAGCTGTGTCGTGTTCTTCTGATATGGCCGAATTTTAACATCTTCGTGTTTTGTGCGTTTTGAACTCTCGTTGAAATTCATCTTTAATCTCACCAAAATACACTGAATTACAACTGCAGGGGTTTTCGTAGACTCCTGGCGTGCACAAAGGTAGCAGCTGGTCCTTCACAGGTCTCAAACTGTTCTTCTATTTGTAGCTGGCTTGAAAACAGACCCGGAATTGGTCTGTCAGTAAAAAGGCAATTTCATACTACTGTATATGATATTGTGATTAGTTTAAACCCGTTATCTAGTCCTACATTCAACAAATCGCAATTGTAACTCAGTAGTAAGTAGTTTCTGTTAACCGGTCACCTGTGCATAATATGTACCTTCAGTGCATTCTGTCCACGACATAGAATAATTATTCTTATTTACTCAGAACCAGTGCAATCCTTAACAGTAAGTGTGGACTGTCGCATTGGTGAAATAGTTTTCCCAAGGCTGGCTAGAAATTAAAGCTCCACATAATACACAAGGCGAACCTGTCGTACCAGAAAGTGCTCAATAATTACGACGCAAACTGCAGAAGTGACCACAAGTCACCTAGATAGAGTATTTGTTGAAACATGACTCGATACTCGATACTCGTACAACTCGACACAGTTTACACATGTTTACTTTTAACTTCAATCCACAACAGTAAAGGATGAACTTTGAGAAGAAAATGCAGAAACTGCCATTTAATGACCAATGTTGTGTCGGTTCAATACGTAGAGTATCAAATGAGTAAACATCAAAATTAAGTAACGCCGCCATACCTCCAAACTTTAAATTTACAAAGGAATGTTCTATCTGTCGAAGTATGTTTTAAGGCAAATTCGTTGTTAACAGGCGGCCGGATAGAGCGGCCGCGGGACCCACTCTGGACACTGCATATAACATGGGGTAAAAATGCAAGAGTGTTTTACCTGGTTAGCGTACCTTAATCAACAGTCTATTTCGATGAAATCAGCTATCGAGGCTGTTTTATATACAGGGTCAGGCAACGGTGTGGAAACGCCTTTATAACTTTTTAACCAGTTTTTTAGCGCAATCGAAGTCGGTACATTGTTATTAGAGGAAACTAAAGTACCTTTAATGCATACTGACACTTTGCCTCAGTTTTCAAAACGGGGGATTGTGGGGGTAGCCCCATAACTTTTCATAGGAAGCCCTATCGAGCGACACTTCGTTTTGAATGTCTTAGAAAATTTAGATGAATGCTGGAAACTCGACGTCTCTATCTTACATATTTTTGTACGCGAAAGTGTGGACACGTTTTATAACTTTTAGCCAGTTTTTCAGCGTAACCAAACTTGGTACATATTATCAAAGTGGCAAAAGTATCTTTTAATGCATACTGACACTTTGCCTCAGTTTTCAAAATGGGTGATTGAGGGGTAACTTACAACTCTGTGTAACTAAAAATTTACGCCATTTATTTCTGGGTTAAGCTAGAGACTTCTAATTATCAACATTCATCAATATTTTCTAAGACCTTCAAAATGAGGTGTCACTTGATGGGGCTTCCCTATGAAAGGGGCTACTAATCCCTCGTTTTGAAACTGGGGCAAAGTGTCAGTATGATTTAAAAAGTACTTTTGGTTCCTCTTATAAAATGTACCGAGTTCAGTTGAGCTGGAAAAACTGGTTAAAAAGTTATAAAGGCGTTTTCACACTTTCGCATAATACAAATCTGTGTAACTTACAGTCGACGCCATTGCTTTCTGAGTTAAGATAGAGACTTCTAGTTTTCAGCATTCATCAACATTTTCTAAGACCTTCAAAATGAAGTGTCACTCGATGGGGCTTCACAATGAAAATTATGGGGTTACCCCAATCGCCCGCTTTGAAAACTGAGGCAAAGTGTCAGTATGCATTAAAGGTACTTTTGTTTCCTCTAATAAAATGTACCGACTTCGGATGCGCTGAAAAATTGGTTAAAAAGTGATAAAGGCGTTTCCACACTTTTGCCTGACCCTGTAAATTAAAAAATTATCAATTTAAGTTGATTAACGCTTTTCCCAGAAGAACATATAACTCAAATTTATAATGTATGTTGAAAATAAGGACAGTGTTGCTGAACCTTCTGCCTCTACTGAAACACTTCTTAAAACATCGTTCTCAAATTGTTCCGTGTTAAATCCCTCCCCAGACTGGAAGCCGCTCGGGCTCAATCCGGCGGTCTAGCACTGTTAGACTAAAATGTAAACAGTAAATTAGAACTAAAACTATTTTTAATTTTGACTTGTTGTTTTCTATTTGCTAAAATTCTTTGGAACCATTTAAGGGCTATACCTCTTACACCTGCAAACTGTAGATTTGCTAAAAGAATATTGTGATCAACGAGGTCGAAAGCTTTTCTAAAATCTATAAACAGTCCCGTGGACTTTTTGTTTTCATTTATACTATTATATACTTGATTGGTTATGGGTTTCCTTTAACAAAACCGTATTGGTTACCACTGAAAAATTATTTAAAATCAAAAAACCTAAAAGTATTAGTTTTTCTATGATTTTGCAGAATATTAAAAGTAAACTAATTAGTCTTACGGTATCCAACTTTGCGGGATAGCCTTTTTTGAACATTGGAACAACTGTGCTTAATTTTAACTCAGAAGACCCTGTAGTAAAGCTTAAATTTATTTGTACCAAAACTGGAGCTATAGAGTCAATGAAGTGTTTAACGAGCAAGTCAGAAAAATTATCAAACCCTGTTGACTTGTTATTTTTTAAACTCTTGACTGTTTACGAGTTCGGGAATTGTGACTGGAGTGATGTAGAATGAGTGTGGGTTGGTGCGTGCGGGCGGTAGTGGTTGTGTGTGTGTGTGATGTCCCATGTCCCCAGTGTCCACCTAACCCTGTACACTGATAGAGTAATCATTGATAACACGGGCCACCTCACTAGGCTCGTCAACTGTGTCCGTTATCTAACTCAACACTATATACTGACTTGTTATAAAAGTTGAAAAAATCAAATAAACTATCTTTATTGGTTTGAGTCATTTATAGAAAATATATCAATCACTGTTATTTAAAAATAACAAATAAAAAGCATTTTTTTTCATTGGACTTTTTTTGAAAATAAGGTACTTATAATACAAAAATAAAATAATATCGTCTCAGAATAGTGACAACCATGTGACCTGGAGACTGACTTTACTTGATACATGAGTAAATGAGTTTATTAATGACATTTACTCAGTAAATGAGTTTGCTTGGAACAAAGCTGACCACTTTTACAAGTAGTGTGGCCAAGTTATTGATGTACAAACATAGATGATTTCAAGTCCAGTATTTACTTGACACTACTCACTATTGTTGAGTCACATGCGAAGTCCTCATACGAGTCGATCCTCCTACTGTTTTCTCCTACTGTTGTGTTCCTTACAAAGAACTTGCCAACCCGTCACCATGCGTAAGCGTAGCCTACATCCCTGCACTTCTACTTCAGCCTTGCCAAGAAAACTATGTTCAAAACGGGGTACTTAATGCAAATATTGGAAAACGCCTTTGAGAACCATAAAGGTTCCGAGTTGAGCAGGATATGAATGTATTCCGGGTCTCTTAGGGGCGATCCGTTCCCAAACTTAACCCGTCACTTGCTCTAAGAAATTTATTGCTTCTCTTCCGTGTTTGGAACACTAAGTTTTAAGCAAAGATAGGGACATCACAAGATCGTAAAACAAGAAACCTGAATTATATAATGAATGACCACTTCTGTCAGTCCTTAGGTACAGTCAGTACTGTACATATGACAACTAGTACGAAAATGAAATTTTACTTTTTACTAGTCCTAGAGTCAAGAATTCCTTTCAAATTCAAGCTTCATGTTAAAGCAGTTAGAAGACTTCATAAATAATATAACTCGTCAACTTGTTATATTTATGTAATCAAATACGTATCATTATCGAATTTCATTTGGAAAATTGAGATATTCATGCCGTCAGCATGGTAAGACCCAGACCCAGGACCAGTGATAATAGACCACTTGTCTGAGGCCGAAGGCCGAAGCGAGGCTGTGAACGGAGTGAATTAGAGTAACAAATTGCAAAGGAAATTAATTTAATGATGCCAGTGGCGCTTAAGCGCTTAGCTGCGTGTCGGCCTGGTTTAGTAGTCAACGTGTGTGAAGAAATATCTACTGGACTAACTCTGTTATGAACATTTCTTTTCTACAGGCGTTTCGCTTCCACGGAAGCCCGAAGGAAAGTTTAGCAGGAAGAGTCAAACAAGACAGGAGGTATTTTACATTCCTAATGAGTTTGTTTGTTTTTAAAGCTTAACTTTCCTCGCGATTCGAATATTTAATTTGTATTTTTACCCTGAAATATTGGTTGTATAAATACAACTCAAGACGTTTATTTCCGGTGTATAAGCTAAAAGTATTCAAAAGTTGCTTTTTATTGTACTGTGTTCGGAAAGTATTCCGAAAAAAGATTTAATAATGATAAAAAGTCGTAGTCATTATTTTGATCAGCATACTATAGCAAAATTCACGTAGCTTGGATTGGTTTTGCAAAAAATGTTACAGTGCAATCATGGTTTTAGCAAAGATCATCCTTGAGTACTCCTGTGTTTATTGTTGAAGAATAATTCAGGACAAGATTATTTACTTTGTGTCTAGAAACGTTTCAAATCAATTTTTTCAGGTGTGACTTGGCTATTTGCTTTTCTTGTTTCAAAATTCTTAAAGATATTTTAGGGGAATTTTCCAAATTAACCTCTTATTTTTCATTAAGTGCAGTCCGCCTTGTTATTTTTATGTTCGCTACAGAACCTATATCGTAAAACTTTAAATCCGTGCATGTTAGATTTGTTTAGAATACTAAAATTTGTAAACTTGACCCAAAACGCTTCTTGTCACAAAGAAAATGATGTTGTTCTTAGGTATTCTTTAAAAATTAACGCTTTTTGATATTTGCTAAAAACCCTGGTTGCGTTTATTTCACAATATTATAAAATTAGAGAATCAAAACCACAATATTACCGCAACAATACATACGAGCTTATAGACATTGAAGCGAACGAACCATTGATACATATCTATGAACATATAGTACTCGTAAAGAATGACTAACTATAGTTTGAAAATTTGGTTGCGTTAAAAAACACTCTGTATAAATATCAACCTCCAGAGTTTACATCTCTATACTATAAAGCTCGAAGCTCGAACGGCGTGATCACTGACTCACTCACTCACTCACTGACATAAATGTTTGGTTACTTCCAGATGAGATAGAAACTTGAAATTTGGCATGTAGGTTTGTCTTGGCCTGTAACCAACAGGAAAATTCCAAAAAATCAGAATTTCAAATTGGGGGCCCGTTTTGGGGGTTTAAAAATAGCGCGAAATCCGGGTATGTAGAGGTGTACTATTTTGTCCGTAGAGCCTAAATAAGTGATTGGATATTAAATTTGACGAAAAATCGTTCTTTGAAATTAAATTATCTACAATTTTTGTATTTAGCATTTTTTCTATCTCTATACTATAAAGCTCGAAGCTCGGACGGCGTGATCACTGACTCACTCACTCACTCACTGACATAAATGTTTGGGTACTTCCAGATGAGATAGAAACTTGAAATTTGGCATGTAGGTTTGTCTTGGCCTGTAACCAACAGAAAATTCCAAAAAATCAGAATTTCAAATTGGGGGCCCGTTTTGGGGGTTTAAAAATAGCGCGAAATCCGGGTATGTAGAGGTGTACTATTTTGTCCGTAGAGCCTAAACAAGTGATCGGATCTTAAATTTGACGGGAAATCGTATGGAATTAAATTTTCTACAGTTTTTATATAACATTTTTTCCATCTCCAATAGGGAACATGATATTACGCCTTAAAGATGAGCTGAACGACAAAATTACATTTACCGTGTGTTTGGGCTAATGTAGCAGGTACAAATCTATTGGTTTCGACTAATAAAATCAACTTAGTTCAGAGAAATTAAATGGCACAACAGAGGAAAATTGATACCAGGTATAAAAAAGTCTCTAAAGTTGTGATAAATTCCCATAATAATAACATTGATATTTGATATTTAGATAGTTTTCACTCCTAAACCGTAGGTTGTAAGTATTAAAATGTTCTACAATTTTGTGTTATTTATGAAAACATTCTTTTGTATAATTCGTAGGTTAACGGGGTTTTGAACGTGTTTGTTTATTTGGTAAGTTGCCTGGAAAATCTGGTTTATTTAAAATATAAATGCAGTTTCTTCAATTATGCAGCATCCCCTCTACGAAGCTTTACAATATCCACTTCTTTAGTCTCTTGATACACCTGGCTGGAATGTCGGTATCACTGATAATGAAGGTAGAAAATTGTCACAAGTTATATTTACCGCCGGCTTTTATTGAGTGAGCCAATACACTCCCAGCTGGGTAGACTGTCGGAGGAGTAGTTAGTAGATATGCATTGCCGAGGAGAAGAGGAAAGACAGAGATTTATAAGCAATATTCAACAATAATTATGAGTGAATGATTGCGAACTGCTACATTAACTGATACCAGCCATGAAGACAAAATGTATAAAACCAAACGCTATATTAACGCAGCTTGGAGGGTGCTAGAGTTTGAAAAGGAAGCGCCCTAACATAAAAAGTATAGTCATTAGTGATGCGAATGCATAAACCGAGAGGCCGAAGTAGAACCGTGAGCGAAGCGAACGGAACTGAGGCCGCAGGCTGAAGCGGGGGTCTGGGGGCGAAGCCCCCAGCTGGCCGAAGGCTAGTACATACAATAAACTTCCGTGCAGACCTAAATCCTAGTACGGACATTTATGTCAATATTGAATTTCAATCTGCATTCAATCGAGGTTTCACTTTGACGGGACAGGTACTGGGGAAAGGTATGACTTCTTCAGGGCTTGTTTGAGACTAAACATAATGATATTAGCTGTCAAACAAGTTTGAACTGTTACGCAACGTAGGTGATTGCTGTGTGTGTCACTCATTCTACCCAAGTGTGGGTCATACTCACACACGAGCAACCAGTTCTCTGTTGTCGGGGCCAGAGGAACAGTGCACACAGCACCCGGCACCCGGCACCCGGTACACAGAACTTCCAGAGATAAATAAATATTTTATTGAATAAACATGTTTACAGGCATGTATCTCCACATCTAGATCCCTTCCCAACATACATAACTTACATTCGTACTATTCCCATTCACTCGAATTTCCCCAGTTTACCCTTGTCAGTCTGTTTGTTTCCCGAGTCTAAATCAATAAATCACTATTTGAGATGCCGACCACTCTTATGAGGGTATTTTAAGGCAAATATGTGGTGAAGGGTGAGTGTGATGAGTGGTAGTAATGAGTTATAAGGTGTAGTCCTGTTGCAAACTAAGGCCGACTCTTCCTTAGAATGGGTCATTCTATAATAGCCCAATGACCAATGGAAATACAAGGACCAACGGCTTGACGTGACTTCCGAACCACGGTGATGGTCTGATATGTCTAAACGATGGTGGGAGTTGATGCGGGTATCATCAGATGATCACTGAGACTATCTGAGCCGCTTTAGACCTATATCATCCTCAAAACCTGACCTCCGTGAAGCTGGATTACAGGACCACGCCACGAGTCCCAGTCTCCCAAGTGTGTACGAAAAACTCGTTTTAACTGTAAAAAGCGTCGGCGATCAAAACTGATTTTAGATGAGCTTTGAACTCCTTTGGCTCTGGGGCACTTTTGATCGAATTTGGACGCATGTTGATGTGACTAACTCAGCTTTTGCCTATGAGGGCAAACGTTCATGAACCATCGTTCTGTGTCTCCCAGTTCAATAGTTCTCCCTGACTCTGGTTTCGTAAGAGTGCACATTAAGTTTGAGCCGAATCCAGTGGTGAGGGAGATAATGAATATACAGTGAAAAGACACAATGTACGGTAAACGAAAAGTTCTAAAATCTTTTAAAACACAATCAATAAAAATATTTTATTTACACATAGAATTTTAGTATAACTATACAGCACACACCAAATTTGTATAAACATATAGGCCTAACACTAAACATTCTTAAACTATTAATTCTATATTTAACTATATTTTGCAAACGCGCATGGAAGCCTTTTTTATGCAAATTAAACCTGGATCAAGATAGCATTTATTGGCTTAAGATTAATTAAATACCTCTTAGTTGAGGAAATTTAGTAATTTCCGGTTTGTATTTTTAAGATGAAACGAGGAGACGAAATTGCCGAAAGTTGGTGTCTCAGAAGAGGCAGGAAGTTAATTAGCCGAGCTCTGGTGCAAGTTCAATATACAGTGCGTAACTGCGTAGCGTATACTCGTACTTCCTCCATACACTCATAATCAAAGTCAAGATTTGTACTGTCAAAACATCAACTGCATGGACAAACGTCACAAGGTTACATATATAAAACTATATATACGAGTATGCCTTCTGCGTCTAACTTTACAAAAGAGTCTTGTGTTAAGTTTATCAGTGTGTGCTTTACTGATGACTACGCACTTTGCTTGAATGGATGTTTTCAAATTGTTAAGGTTTCCACAACATAACCGTTACTCAACACGGACATTATTTAAATACCACTATCTGTCGCCAGCCTCCCCGTCTCTCCGTCACCGCCTGCCTAGCTTTATGTAGCAACGGGTATTCCATACATTTCAAGTTGCAGTTACACAGCCAAGTTGCTGTACAAGAGACGACGTTGAGATCGATGTTCTACAAAAGCAACTGTGTACAGTGGGGCTGGAGGCTGCAATGGCCCATCAGCAGCAGAGGAGGCTTGGTCATTTAATTGTTAACTTGACCTCGTGACAAAAAATGTCATTTAAGGACCTAGTGATGTTAGGGTCATAACACCTCGCGCAAATGGTACAAAACTGTTCAATGTAAAACTAAGTAATCTCTGTTAATTTAATTTAAACAACGCAGCGAGCTAGTTATGTTAGGTAAGGCCTGTAAACTAAAGCCATGCAGAGCTACTGCTTTACATTGCACGGTGGATTGTTACTGTATCGTATGTCGGGAGACCTGGAGGCAGGAGGATGCAGTTTGGCCTTGTCCTGCAGTTTTTGCCAGTCGCAACTGGACCGTGTCTAAATGGCACAGAAACGTAACACGCCATGGCATCAGTTCGCGCGCAAGTAGGCGTAACATCTTGTGTAACAAGGACTCTAGCACCTAGACCTTGCCTTGCCTTGCCTCCTCAGTCCTCACCTTGTCACCTCCTCTGCTCCTCTGCTCCTCATCCCGTATCCTCGCCTTTTCATCCCCAAACCATCTCATCCGTTCACCTCTCGTCTGCTCACCTCCCATTCATATCCTTCGTATATCCTTCTAATTTTCTGCATATCCTCACCTTCCGATATTTTCCTTTTCTCATCCCTCACCTTCTCATATCCTCACTTTATTATACCCTCGCATTCTCATATCCCCACCTTCTCAAATCACATTACCTTCTCAACTCTTCATATGTTCGTCTTTTCATCTCCTTCTCATATTCTCATCCCCTCACCTCTCATATCTTCACCTTCTTATCCCCTCATCTTTTCGTATTCTCACCTTCTCATACTCCCACTTTCTCATATTCCCACCTCCTCATATCCTCTCCTTCTCACTTTTTCATCTTCTCAATCTTTTTAATAAGGTTATGTATTATTGTGTCTCTCAAGTGGTAAGTAGAATTACATGTAAACAATCATGAAAAAGGTTTCTTGAATGTTTCCTATCGAACTACCAAGGATATCGCTGATCTCATTAGACCGACTCGTTTTATAGCCGAACGGTATCAATACACGTATCGTGTTTAATTCTTATGTTTGTTTACTATCTAGTACATTTATAACTGAGCTTTTCAATTCGAAAACATTTCACATCTGATTTTGCTGATGTGGTGAAATATAGAGAAACGTCGTTTAAAATTAATATTTTAGTTCAACGTAAATCAACCATTACGTTTTTAATTAATAAAGAAATATCTTTGGATGAAACCACTTAAAGTATTTTAGTTGTCCAAAAACACATTTATTTATGACATTACATATGTTTCTTCTTTTCTCACTTATACTGTTTTGTTAGTTGTATGTACGAGAATATATGCAAACTTCTCTTACAGCACCTGGTTATGCAACAAAGTTTGAAACGAAATGTATAGTAAAAAGGTCACGTCTATATTGGCTAATACTCTTGAAAATAAATAAATAATCAGTTTTAAAAGTGGTAAAAAACAACTTTACACAACCGTTCTATTGCTATATAGCAGTAAACTCCTAGCGAATTAGTTCGAGTTACGAGGCAGTATTAATATTATCGTAGTGCGTTGTACAAAGGACATCATACGGTTATAAAATGCTCGTAATATTAACTATCTGACATTACGTCACCCATTTAACAAGTCATTTGTCACGTCAACACAATAATAGACCATATTCATCACTCAGTAAAGGGTTTATTTGCTTTACTGCGCAATTGTACTAATAGTACCGATCTGACCTTGAGTATACTATAAAAAGTAACAATGACAAATCAGCCACCTGCTTATGGATCAATTTCAACCGTAATTGACTTGTCTTGGTAATATTGCGGAAGGTTATAAAACAGTTTATTACCTGTTTATTGGCTGGATGTTATTCGTAACAATAATTTACAGCTGGTAGAGTAATATGCATCTACGGTCTAGATTAGTACACAAACTAAAGTACAAGTTTTCGTCAACTTTGTCAAAGTTCAGCGCAAAGCCTAGGGGTACGTTAATAAAGTATGAACCATACAACTGTAGTATGCTTAACTCTTAGGCTTTCGCGGCCGGTGTCACGACTATATCCGGTTCTTCCAGCTCACACCGCATCAAAACATCACAATAATTAACTTGACATATTTCGGACTCACTGTGGAGTACCATCTTCACTCTTGCGAGGGAGTTCTTTTAAGAATCTCAATTAGAGCCACTGACGAACGTGCAAGTTTGTTCGTTCTCACAATTCGCACGATTTGGTTACATTTAAGTCATCGACATCGGTCAAACTCGAGCATGTTGAGACGGGGGGGAGGTAAGGCGGTAAGAGATAGCAGCGCTTTCTGTGCGTAGGCTGCCGCAACTATGTTCATTTTCTTGCCTCAGCCTTTCGGTATCTATGCGCAATCTACTAACCATAACATTATCTTTGTGGTTTTAGCAAATTTTCAGCAAATGTGCAGGGGGTCACCCCATACTCTTTAGAAATGTGAGGATCAGCAACCTGACTACTAAGGGGAGGGATACGGCACCTCTGCGTTTTCACAACGACAACAATAACTTGCAACAATAACCTCCCTCAGTGCATGGCCGTGCACCTGTGTCTGTGCCATTTCTGGCTGGTTATCAAACGCAATAAGCTCACTCGTGAATGTCGTGTGAATGATCACTCAATTCCAATCAACGACGAGCGCATATCGATGCCCAATCACTCTTCTGCACGACCTGCGACCACTCAACTGTAGCATCACGGTAGTTCAAATCAAAAGTAAGCAGCAGTTTCTATATTATAAATTACTTGTTGGAAAACAGATGGGTCGTGGGGGAATCACAATGACGCGGCACAAATTGAACGCTTTGTGATGCAAAACTGCGATCTACGGTATAACAGTAATCACCACAGACACAGAAGAGCCTCCGCCTCTTTTGTTCCTCCACGAAAGTACAATCAAAACTTTGTTTTTTAACCAGGAAGGCGTTATCGAAGTTCGTTTATGAGAAAACGGCAGAGCATTCTGGGTTTCCTCTGAGTTGGGTTCAAACTAAATTTATAATTGTTCAGTTGTGAGTCATCTTTAGAGTACCGAAGCCGTTAACAATTTTTGTTTGAAGAAATAATCAGTAATCGTGACTCACCACGAAGAGATTTGTTCGGTTAATCATTTTAACTCATTTGTTAGTAGAACCTAATTCTTTCATCTCATTTCCCTTCCATTGGCTGTGTATGAATAGGTATGTTTTGTGTTCTCGGTTACGAATAACAGTATGATGCATGGCTGTGATTGGTCGTTCACTGTTACGAGCCAGCCAAATGGACTGTTTGGCGGCTAGCCAGGCAGTCAATCAGTGTGCAGCTGTCACTGGACGTGGACATGTTTTGTTTTATCTATTTGTTTTTTAATTTCGTAAAGTGTTTTTACATGGTGTGCTTTGTTTTCTAGGCTAGCTGTTATAAAATTAACGAGTTTAAGGAGAAAAAGATTATTTGGTTGTGGGTGTCTGGTCAGCATGCGCTGATCACTATTAGACTTGTTCTTTTCCTAATGTGTTGTGTAATATTTTAGTTTACTTTTCACTTGAAGACGGGGTCAGATCCCGGATCTCGAAACTTCGTGTACTTTTTGTTTACTGAAAACGAATGAAAATGTCCGTAATAATATATTAACCGTTAGCATTCACAAGAGCAGAAGAGCGAAAGTATGTGTCATTCATAAATATAGCTTTATAAATACTGTAACATGGTTTTGTTTACTAAACCATATCTTTTGGTCACTATAAATAAATCACTATATGAGATGCCGACCACTCTCATGAGGGTATTTTAAGGCAAATATGTGGTGAAGGATGAGTGTGATGAGTGGTAGTAATGAGTTATGAGGTGTAGTCTTGTTACAAACTAAGGCCGACTCTTCCTTAGAACGGGTCATTCTATGACCAATGGAAATACAAGGCTTAACGTGACTTCCGAACCACGCAGGTGATGGTCTGATATGTCTAAACGATGGTGGAGTTGATGCGGGTATCATCAGATGATCACTGAGACTATCTGAGCCACTTTAGACCTATATCATCCTCAAAACCTGACCTCCATGAAGCTGGATTACAGGACCACGCCACGAGTCCTAGTCGAATAAAGACTTGCGTCCATAAAATCACCGTACATTGATTTGACCCAATTAAGCTTGAGTGAGCACTTTACTGACTTATAGTCAATATCCTCTCTTTGAGCTCTTACCTGGAGATTGATACATTTCCCCCGATTAACATTTGAAATTAATCATCGGATATTATCAACATCAGTTTGGTTTTTTCCCGACAACATCCGTTTACCTATTTTTTGACGAGTCTATACTTTGCAGCCCAGCTGTATGAAAGGTAAGGTGCACAAACAATTACATTCGCTCGGTTATTATATTTAAGTATTATTAAAAGCTGATTGACAGCACACATTTTTTTATAAGAAAAGTAAAACTATTTTTAATTTTTATAAAACTATTTTTTATAAAAGAAGGTGTGCTGCCAATCAGCTTTTAATAATGAATGAACCACCTTCAACACCATATCGACAAAAATTTAAGTATTACTTAACTTTTCAATAAATTGGTCCTTGTAGCTTAATATGATAAATCTGCTAAGCAATAATTGACTTTTCATTCAATAATCTTATATCAATGGACAAGAGTCAGGAAATTACGTAGGAATCTCTAACACAAGTTTTTAAACAATGATTTATTGTACTAAGGTTATTACGGGCATTATAATTTATAATTATTCTCTTGTGTTTTTTTCTTGATAGAATCTCTTTTTACTATTACCGATTATCTAATTTCTATTATCTGTAGTAGCATATGGATACGGACTAAGCAACTAACATATTTTATATTTTTCGTTTTGAATAAGGTTTTAGATAAGGTTCTGTAATAGATAGCAGTGTGATTTTGTATATTGTCTATTTATTATGTTACTGTACACCGCCAGTTTATGTATTTGCATGATTTGATCATGATTATAACTCATACAACATGTCATTGTCATGTCTTAGGATTATGCTACATTATATAAAAGCAATATTTTCTAGCTAATACCTTTGTACATTGTGTTCTCTGCATCTAAAAAATTAAAACAGTGGAAAACATTGAATCAAAATACGGAAAATAATAACCGTGGAAAAAATAAACCTCGAAATACTGATTGTAAATGTGGTCAGTTTAAATTTGGAATTCGATGCAATTTGTCGAAAAATTATTTGTCTGAAAATTAGCTATGAGTGTGACATAAGTAGTGTTTGATTCGGTTTGTTTTTATAGAAATGAGTAAACTACGTTAGGAGTAAAGCGCCGTACCCAAATTCATTTTTAAATTAATTTTGTCTTAAACCAAATCCCCAAAACGTATATTTGTATGTGAACGTAACAAAATAAAAGTATTAATGACCCCTTTTATATACCGAATAAAATGTAGAAGTCGATTACACTTAGGTACAAACTCTTGGCTGTCTTTAATTATCTTCAAATTCAATCGGCTTTTAGTACTGTTTTCTACTTATAGCACAAATTCAACACACGGTGTATAACTTCCTTCAAATTTGTACAATATAAAAGATCAATCAAGCAAGCTTACATTTCTAAACTATAAATACCTCATTGCCTGTAGGTCCTAAAGATGTGTTGAAACTTTCACACGATGCATTTCGGGCATAAGTTGCCCATTTTCAAGCGTCTTCTTCCTTTCTTCTTATCACTAAATAGTCTATATACATATTCAAACTTCCTGGTTCATCACTCGCGTGTCACCGTTCGAGAACGGTTTCGATTAGTGATGAGAAGAAAGAAGAAAGGAAGAAAACACTTGAGAATGGGCAACTTATGCCCGATATGCATTGTGTGAAAGTTTCAACACATCTTTAGGACCTACAGGCAATGAGGTATTTATAGTACTTAGAGTGGTCCTAAACTGGGATAAATAATTTCTAAACTGTTAAGACTTACGTAATTGAAATGATACAATAGTATGAACACTCGCTATGCAGTCGGCTACACTGACGTACGAGTTTATTCCAACGAATGGAATAGGTAAGGTAATTAAAGAGACATTTTTCTCTGCGTTTCTGGCAAAGAAATGTTTGCAAACCCTGATAAATGGACATTTCTCATCGGCAAAAAACCCTGCCTTGAGGCTGATGAAGGCAATTTATATTGAAGTTCTTCTTGGGCGAAAGAACTTAAAATTAATTATTTGAGTTTGCAAACAACTTAGATTTCTTCGTTTCAATACTGCTATTGCATTGTTTGTTCAGAGGTCCAAACGGTATTTAAACTTAAACAGAACCAAGCGGAAAAGAACTATGGACTCATTTATTGTTTTGTATAATATAAAGTTATAAAAAACAATGCAAACGCGCACACGTTGAAACAGATTGTCAACAAACATATTCAGGACAGTAATAAACGTCGTTAAAAAAATATCGGAGGAAAAGACAAAGGATATTACAACAAAAGAATCCTCTTCTGTTAAAAATTGAGAGAGGTTCAATGGTGTCTAAGAAACAATTGAATCAGCGGATTAAAGTGGGGTTCTGTGGAACAGGCGTGTCGAATAGTATATCTCTCGCTGTCCGTAGTTTTGTGTGTTTTGCACCTTTCGTAAGAGTGTGAAAGGAACATTTTAACTTTAAGAAACTGTTGAAAAACAAACATTACAAATACTCTGGCGACACACACCTATCTGGTCCTTTGTTTCAAGTTTTATTGTTGACGGTGGTACTATTTCTGAGGTTAAAATACTACTTTGGACGTTTCCCATAGCCAAAACTCACTTTTTTTCTTCTCCATTTATGTATTTCTTAGTTTTAAGTCAACTTCTTGTATTACAATTATCTTTCTGTAAAAAAGGTGTAAACCGTTAAGATTCAATAAATAAATAAAAACAGGCTACATACTACCCTACTAGTGTAAAACACTCCATTCTAAAATCCTACACACGAATAAGTTGCCGAAAGTTCATAAGTCTAACGATCAGCTTAGAAACTTTGTCAATCTACGCACGGGTTGACATTGCAGTTGATATTTTTATTATAAATTTTGACGCAATCTATCCAATCATGACTGGTCAACGATCAAACGATGGTAAAGTTATAGGGTATATCAAGCACGTGTAATTACGTCTAGTTTTGTTTGTGTCTCTTTGTATATCTCAAACGGTGGACACATGTCAACTAATTTTGGCATACAGACAAAACTGGTTAACGTAGGTATACATGCTTAAATGAATAAACAAGTTTTGAAATAACCAAGGAATTCTATTCATGAAGCATTTCCTTTTCTTTTATTCCTGTCTACGTCAATGTAATTTTAATTTGTTCTTAACCTAGGGTTTGTGGGCATCACAAAAGGCTTTTAGGGAACGCGGTCCAAACCCTTGTTCCTGCACCGGGAATCGAACCCGCGACCTTGCGCTTTGCAAGCCGTGACTCCACTAAGCCACGGACGCAGACAACATATCATTTGTCCGCTGACATTAAACAATTAAGTTGCCTCGTAACTGCAAACACTATCGACAGACACTACCGGCCCTTGTAACAGACTGCGAGTTAACTATGCACGCGGTGCAGTTAACTGGCTAACGCGATTCCACGAGAATTGAGCAGTGTCAATTGGCTAGTTCACTCAGCCTTTCAGTGCATTTGTGCATTTGCTCATGTACGACTATTTCATGATTATTCACTAACGCGTTTACCCACTAAGCTGCCGTCTGCTGTGGCGGCATTTGCTTTGTTTAGCGCATTTGGTAAACTAAAATGTCCACCAAGAGTCGCAGCTAAATAACACTGAAAAACCAGCGTGAATAGTTATTTCTGAGGTTAAAACATTACGGACGTTTCTGAGTGTACAAAAAGTACACAACGTTTCGGGATCTCGAATCTGACCCCGTCGTCAGGTGAAAAGTAGCCTAAATTATAACAAAAAACATTAGTAAAAGAGAAGCCTAAAAGTAATCAGCGCAAGCTGACCACTCTCCCATAACCAAATAAGTTTTTAAGTTTCTGGGCTTGTTTCTGGACGGTCAAAAAACTATGTTGGGATAATCATGTTGATTTTATTTGTAAAAAGATAACATCTGGTGTCTTTTCGTTAAGAAAATTATCATCTTATTGTAAACTAAATGTTTTGAGAACAGCCTATTTTGGATTAATACATCTTCACATTTAGTATGGCATAGTGTTTTGGGGAAACTGTGCTGAAACTAAAATATCACGAGTTTTGATTCAACAAAAATCGGCAGTCAGAACAATTTTGGGCGTTTCTTCGGACAGACCTGTCGTGATGCGTTTGTCTCTTTGGGTATTTTGGCCGTTACTACCCTTTTCATATTTAAAACTCTATTTTTGTTTTCAAAATTCCAATGTTTGCCACTTTCTCATAACTACGAAATTCGCAATAGGAATATGTTAAAGTTTGAATCCCATCGCCTTGAAGTGTTTAACAAACTTCCACTTCAGGCTGGTAAAAAATTAGTTTAAAAACTCCCAATGAATATTAGATCAACCAACGACTTTGTTTCATTTAGAAAAAAAACTGACAAATTACCTAATAAGCCATCTATTTTACACTTTAGATGAAATAATGAATACTTCTATTTAGTATAAATTATTATAGTTTTAAATTGCATAGTTACAGAATTGGACCTTGTCTTACCAGTGGTAGTAGTCAACACAGTTTTATTGTAAAAATGACTACAAATCAATAAATAATAATAAAATAATAACCTTAATTTCTTTCCTAATTCCTTTCCTTCCTCCGTCAAGCTTGTTAATTACGTAACAGCTAGCTAGAAAACAGTACATGTACAAAAACTTTACGAAATTAATAACAAATATATTAAGCACGTCCACGGCCAGTGACAGCTACACACTGACTGGACCACCTGACCAGTCACCAGGCAGTCACATTGGCTGGCTTGGACCAGTGTACGACCAATCACAGCAAAAAGTTGCCAAAATCAGAGCACAAAAAATGCCCATTTATGCATAGCCGATGTTTCAGGTTACTCTTCATCTGAAGACGGGGTCAGGCTCCATGTCCCGAAACGTCGTGTACTTTTTGTTCACTCATTTAAGCGATAGAAAATGTCCGTAATAATGTGAATAGTTTGTTATTCATCAGAAGATAAACGTGTTCCGCATTGTGTGTACCACAGAGCTTATAATTTCAATATGTGGCCGCTAATTCTTCATTTGCACATTGAATAATGTAACCTGTAAGAATGTATATAAAGACAAAATTGAATATTTGTGTACACTTATCAGAGCAGTTCACGCAAAGCGGCGACTGGTCTCTGAAAAGAGTCAGTAACTCGGAAAAACGATGCAAAACCAAATAAACTCTCTCATACTTCAAAAGAAAACGTTTCGTTTTTGCCATCCGCTCTGGTTTATTCGACTGAACTCTCCTCCTGGGAATTCCGAAACATCCTGTAGATATTGTAACTTTTAATGGACGCAATTCTAATATGCTACAGCAATATGTGGTATTTGTTTGTTTAGGTTCATTGTCTCGTGAGTCACATACAAAGTAATATAACGACTTTATGGCATATTTGAGAGTAAAGCTCAAATTATACTCCGATACATACAAACAAATTTGTAGTTATACCAGACA
Source organism: Matsumurasca onukii (assembly GCA_018831715.1). NCBI lineage: Eukaryota > Metazoa > Arthropoda > Insecta > Hemiptera > Cicadellidae > Matsumurasca > Matsumurasca onukii. Next base: position 19,534,680 of record CM032064.1, read on the forward strand.
TCTTATGGATAAGTTAGTCTAGTGAAATGTAGATAAAATTGGTTCAGTTTTATATTATTGATGAAACTACTATGAGCAAAAAGATTGTGGTTTTGGAATTTGAAACCATTGAAAATATATCGGTTCTTCTTTGAACAATGGATGTCCAAAAGGTCTAAAACTATGGGACCTTTTTATTTCGTTGATTCTAATAAAGATGGCGTTATTGTAAAATATTATACTTGCGCAGTTGCACTATTGAAAGAAGTAATTATATGTTGCACATAGGTCCTAACACATTTCAAGTTAAGGCATATTTTTACTAGAACAAAATGCATTAAGTGAGAACTCCAACCATTGTTAAAAGCTTAACCTCGTTGAAAAACACGACTAACAACCGGAGACGGTAGCCCTGCAGTATTACAATATGAATTGCCGCTCTGCGAGACAAATCTCGACAATTTACTTTCCATTTCCTGGTTTGTTTACATAATTTATACAAATTGAACAATAACACTAAGTGTAGAAATATTAAAAACAGTTGTCTTTGACGCATTCAATGGCGTGCTAAAGTTTTACTGTTATAAAAATTCATTGTTTGCCCCTTGGATATCAATTTGACTTAAAATAGGTTTTTGGTTACCTCCGTCAATATCCAAAAAAGTTGTGTTGAGGGTTGTTACATCCCCGGGACGTTTCGATGTGAAGACATCATCGTCAGACGTGCAGTTTTGTAGAAAATCCGCAAAATCCGCCTGTTGGCTTCGTTATTACAGATGAAAACGAAGACACACATGCAGAAATACAATTCGACGAACACCGAAATAAATTAATATAATTTACAGATCACATAGCAAAACACACCGAAATAAATATTATAAATAAATTGTATTAAAATAATTGTAGGCCTACTGTTTTTTTAAACTGTGTTAAATTGATTTATTTCGGTGTTTTTTGCTATGTGAACTGTAAAATATGTTAGTTTTTTTCGGTGTTCCGTCGTATTGTGTTTCTTCGTGTGTGTCTTCTTTTTCATCTTTAATAACGAAGCCAACAGGCAGATTTTCTACAAGACTGCATGTCTGACGATGTAGCAACCCTCAACACAACTTTTTTGGAAATTGACGGAGGTAACGAAAACCTATTTTAAGTTTTACTGTTATTTTTAAGGGAACAAAGGTTTGTTTCGTTGCGTTGGTTTCGTTACGGAGGAAGAGGTCATGATGATTATCTTTATATTGTAGGGTCAGCTGCTGTTAAATGTGTTAGTGAGTTTTCATTTTAACACCTAATAATGGTTAACCAGTGTAGCTGCTGTTTTTCTAACAATATTGGCTGCGCCTCGGACATTAATTTTGGTTCGTAAAAAAAACTTGACCTAAGGATGAAATATAATATATTCTTTCATTTTGTGTTCTCAGGTGAGTACTGACCTGGGTGAGCACTGAACGGACTGAGGTGAGCACTGAACGGACTCAGGTGAGCACTGACCGGACTCAGGTGAGCACTGACCGGACTCAGGTGAGCACTGACCGGACTCAGGTGAGCACTGGACTCAGGTGAGCACTGACCGGAACTCAGGTGAGCACTGACCGGACTCAGGTGAGCACTGACCGGACTCAGGTGAGCACTGACCGGACTCAGGTGAGCACTGACCGGACTCAGGTGAGCACTGACCGGACTCAAGTGAGCACTGACCGGACTCAGGTGAGCACTGACCGGACTCAGGTGAGCACTGACCGGACTCAGGTGAGCACTGACCGGACTCAGTGAGCACTGACCGGACTCAGGTGAGCACTGACCGGACTCAGTGAGCACTGACCGACTCAGGTGAGCACTGAACGAACTCAGGTGAGCACTGATCGGACTCAGGTGAGCACTGACCGGACTCAGGTGAGCACGCACTGGACTCAGGTGAGCACTGACCGGACTCAGGTGAGCACTGACCGGACTCAGGTGAGCACTGACCGGACTCAGGTGAGCACTGACGGACTCAGGTGAGCACTGACCGGACTCAGGTGAGCACGCACTGGACTCAGGTGAGCACTGGACGGACTCAAGTGAGTACACCCCAGACACATGCCAAACTTTATGTTTCGAGATCAAGTATAAACTTAATATCAGTACTTTGTTTATTTGACCATCACACCGGTGGAAACCCTAACAGATCAGTTTCGTAGTTTGTTCCAAAGCAAAGCCTAGAGTTAACATTAAAGTTGGAAAATAATACAGCGGTAATGACCCGTCACAATATAAGTGCATATCGTTAAATAAAAATTAAGGTAACAGGTCATTTGGTGGTTTAATCATGATCGGGTCGGTCGGTTGAGCTTAACGCCAGGAAGCATTAGGATTCAACTGGGAGAGGAATGATGGTGAGGGGGGTAGGAGGGCGAGGGGAGTACAACGCGTATTTTACTGCTAATGTTGTTGCTAATAGCACAAACAAGATTCATCGCTATTGTCACACGTTACTTAGGTTTCCTAGACGGTTGTAGCTGTATGGAATATGGTCTTTGAAATAATGTTGTGTTACTGAAAGCAAAATAACGATCGCTGGGTTGAAAGAAAACGTTTTCAAATGTTCCAAGGAAAGAATCTTTAGTGAAATAAACATTTAATGTTCGTCTGCAGCTAAGTTCCATTCTCGCTAAGGAAAATTAACTAGTTGCTTTGTTGTGTATATAATTGTACTCTTTAAGTACTTTTAATATATACAGTTTAGTTAGAACTTGTAATAACAACAAATTGCATTCTGACTGTATGACTGGGACTCGTGGCGTGGTCCTGTAATCCAGCTTCATGGAGGTCAGGTTTTGAGGATGATATAGGTCTAAAGCGGCTCAGATATTCTCAGTGATCATCTGATGATACCCGCATCAACTCCAACCAGCGTTTAGACATATCAGACCATCGCCTGCGTGGTTCGGAAGTCACGTTAAGCCGTTGGTCCTTGTATTTCCATTGGTCATTGGGCTATTAATTAATTTCATTTCATATTTGCCTTAAAATACCCTCATGAGAGTGGTCGGCATCTCAAATAGTGATTTAGTGATTTATGTTGACGTAACAAAAGAAAAACCATCGTTTATTATTTTAATAATAAGTTCCACTTTTTACATGTGGTATTGAAATGTTACCTTGTTAATTTTATTAGGGTTTACGTTTTTTTATGTTTTAGTACATTTTATTTACGTTACAGTTTTGTAAATTGCTAAGTTTTGCATGCAATATGTATACAAGGCGGCTATTTCTTTTACTTTTAGTCATAGCAACTTTTATGTTACAATTCGCCCTGTCTGAATTACATTGGTGGCGTAGAAGCTTCAAGTTTGATACAGAAGTTACCTTGGCATCTTGTAAGAAAACTAGTTTAGAGCTTTTTTGGGCCACTGACTACTCCAAAAACGCGACATATAAATGACCAGCTAAGGCAAACTGAGTGACATTCAACAAGAGCAAAGATTTAGGACTACTTTGGACAAAACCGCGCTGATAGAAAAAAACATTATTCACAGTATAGGCAGTTTTTCGCCACTGGATCAGCAAAGAAGCATCATAGTATGCCACCAGTCACAGATGAAACACTTGACAACGTCGGGCAATCTTGCCTTAGAATCCCAAAAAAATCTATCCTGCCTATACCAACGATTAATGTTTTTTTGTATTGACCACACCCCACACTTTGCCTTTTCTTGATCTGAAAACATGTTAACATTGAAAACACAACATTCAAGTTTCTTCAAAACAATGAGGTTAACAATGAGCGCAGCGGTTTTATAATAAATGTAAAAACCTTTTGAATTTTCGGATTCCGGGGTTTTAAGTTTGATGCATTAAAATTGTACAGTCGATACGGAAGTGCTCCTATCAGCTTTTTACGGCCTCATTTATCCTTATCTTGCATACGCAGTGCCGGTGTGGGGGTGAGAGTCAGAGAACCCTGTTCCTGTTTAGACTTCAAAGAAGCATCATTTTCTCTCTTCCAAGACGACCATCTTGCTAAGATTGGTTCAAAACACACCACATTCTGACTTTTCCATCAATTTATATTCTCGAAACACTTTCCTTTGCACAGATGCATCTTAATAGTTTTGACAGGCCCAACAATAAAAGATATCCACTGAGATATTCCGCCAATCTCTCCATTCCCAAACACTCTTCCACTTTTTTCCAAAACCACTTTGTTTACAATTCAGTTAAGCTCTTCAACAGCCTTCCTCAAAACCTTAAACACGATCAGGGCAGTAGGATTTTCAGGTCCCGTCTGAAGTGTCTATTGGTTTAGGGTGCCTACTCCAGTGTCCGTGAGTTTACTGGCGAGTCTTCTTTTAGCAACAGAAAGGAAACATTTTCTTTTTTTAGTGCTTTTTTTAACAACAACATGCTACTGTACAAATTGTTTAAATGTGTAATGTTTACATTATAAAGACGTTTGAAGTGTAAAATGTATTATCTTGACTTGCAATTGTATTGTTAATTTTGCTGAATAAATGACTTATTGAATTATACAGACCGACGATTCCTTTATGAAAATCCTATACTAGAAATTACTCCTAAAGCAGAGACTCCAGGATATGTGTTCTTGCACCACTCTGCCGGTCACATTATTCACAGTTTGCGAGGAACACGTCAACGATATATCAAAGATCTGAATTGCAGGACAATAAATCAGTCCTGCCGACCACCACACCGACACACCGACACACCACACACGTCGCAAACACAATCTCTTCTCTCAGTTTACACAATCTGACCATCGACATTTCACACGTCACCTCAACATGTATTATTGTGTTATCCATTCCATTTGTCAAATTTGAAAATTCATAATTTTACACATACTCTTGAGCTGGCTTTTACACATTGTTTGAATGCAACCTGTAGACTTTAAAATATGTACACCCGAAAACGAAATCATTGGTCAAACATCAACTAATGGCCACCAAATCTACATAGAATCAAGAATCAAAGTATTTATTGTCAAAAACTATATAGCATAGACAAACGTCAACATATATAAGTACAAACTATTTACATCCATTATACAGTGTAAAAACTAACTGAAAATTACACTGAAGATGCCTTATCTTCTAAGAAGTCTTTAACACTGTAATATTCTCCTTGAAATAAAAATTATTTCAGTCTGTGCCTAAATTTCTTATGGTTATTAATATTTCTTATGTCTTTAGGCAATTTGTTGTATACCTTAGTACTTGTTTTTGATAGAAGGATGTGGAATGAGGAAGGACTGCCAGGTCACCATAATTGCGCAAGTTGTAGGCCTACTCAGAATGACAAACTGGAAATTTCGTTGTGTGCTTTTTCACGAGACATGCAGCTTCTAGGATGTACAAAGATGGGAATGCCAGAATTCGGTTGTTTTGAAGACTCCTCTGCAAGATTCTAACGACTTGAGCCCACACATTATCCTGACTGCTTTCATTTGGAGAATGAATATTTTGGTTGTTGTGGTTTTCCCATCCCCAAATAGGGAGGGCATATACCAAATGTGGGTAGAGGCATCCGTAGTACGCTGATTTCAGAATATCTTGATTGGCAAAACTAGATAACCTCCGGAGAATGAAGATACCAGAGCATAACCGGCCTGCAATTTTGTCAATGTGAGACGAAAAGTTTAGATTTAGATCAATTTTCAAGCCGAGAAAGTTTGTGTCATTACAAGGATGGAGTTCCAAGTCACCAATCAAAATTGATCCATTATTTGACGATGAAGGTCTCAGACAAAAATCTACATACTTTGTTTTATTTCCATTGACAAGAAGATTATTTGAGTCCAACCACTGTAGCAGGGCTACCTTCGACGTACATGTCCATTTCAAGCTGAAATGGATTTTTACTTGACATGTAGAAAGATGTGTTGTCAGCGAAGAGACAGAGATTCCCTTTGGTAACTGAGCTGGTTAGGCTATGTCATTTATGAACAATAAAAAGAGCATGGGACCAAGAACAGAGCCCTATGGAAACCCGTTATTTACTGTTGCTGTACTAGATGCTTGATTTTAAAGACAACCAAAACTGTCGATGTATGGAATGGTGACCGTCTGATTTCGACCATTCAAGTATGATGAGATCCAGTCAAAAGCGACTCATAAAAAACCAGATCAGTGAGTTTCCAGGTTTGGCTACCTTGAGAGAGTCTAAGTTAATCTAGTCATTCTGAGCGATGCGTGGAAATACTTTAAATTAATTTGAGTATTTATATTGCTTATTATTTCAAAATAATAAATTTTTTGTGATTTGGGGATAGTATTATTTGCCGTAAAGTTAAATAAACCCTGTACAAAATCAATTCTAACGTATACATTATATTCCATGATGGTCACTTTGGGTCCATTATCAAGGGTCATGGTGGGGAAAGGGTCATGAATCGAACACCCAGGGGCTACGCCCCTGAACATAGTATAGTTCAATCGCTTGAAATCAGTGAAAAGTGTGAGAGCAGACGCCCGTAGCTGACTAAGGACTTGCTCTGAGTCCCATTTGTCAAGATTACCACGTCCTTCAACGATCTGAAACAATCGTCCAGATTTTGCGAGGAATGAACTTTCTTGAATTCAGTTAATAAAAGGCCGCAAAATAACGAATTGTCAAATCAAATTTACATCTTATAGGTCGAGAGTGCGTTTTTATGCGTAATTTCGCGGCCGGTGTCACAACCATAATCTTGTTTTTCGGGTTCACACCGCGTCAAAACATTATTACAATTTGGTCTCGCTGTGAAGTACCATCTTCAGTCACTGATTGGCTGAAACTGAGATAGTTGGTGGCTGCTATCCTATAGGCCCCTGAACTACAAACCGTCCGTTGGAGCAGGGATGCCACTGTCGATGATCTTATCGGCTGTGACACTATCGAACTATCGAAAAGACTTCTTCAGGACTGGTTGCCAGCTTCTTGAAGTTTTAATGCTGTCTTCTATGTTGAAGTTATTGTTATTTTTAACCATCTTACTTGTAATAATACTTGTAGCCTACGTCCTTGACCAACAGTTGTTGGATAGACTGTGTCAAATAATAATACTTGATAACATTTTTTACAAAACTATTTACAAGATGGTGGTGGTACAAGCGGCTCCTCACCAATTTCCTCTAATGAATAGAGCGGCCTATCCTGTAGACACTTCTTCACTACACTCTTAAACTGGGCTATCTTCAGTTTCCGGATGTGCAGAATGGGGGTAGGATTTTAATGTGGAGCTCAGTCGGCACCGGGGAACGTCCATGTCACAAGCTCTCCGAGTACTATGGGAGTGGAATTCATCCCTTCTGGTAAAATTACTTAGGTTTTCCTTAAGAAGAACCAAGATGTTGAGTACATACTGGCTGTACACTGTGAGGATTCCCAGTTCCTTGAATAAGGGTCTGCAATGAGCTCGTGGTGCAGAGAATGTAATAGCTCTCAATGCTCTTTTCTGTATCTCAATGGTTTCTAGGAAGACTCTCGGACTGTCATGTGAAATGTTTTATCAATACTTTCTACTGCATGTCAAATTCTACTGCATGTTTCGTGTTGTAGCTGTGTTCTGACCTTTCAACATCTTGGCATTTTGTGTTCCTGAACTCTCATTGAAATTAATCATTTATTCTCGGCAACATACACTGAACTGCAGCTGCTGGGGAATTCGTAGATTCCAGACGTGCACAGTAGTATCTGGTCCTACACAGGTCACAAACAGTTGTAAAAAAGGTAGTTTGTCTTGTTTAACGAGGCGAAGTTAGGACTACAAAGTCCTCTCTACCACTCAACCTCGACCTTTACCTAGCGTCACATTACAAATGTAAGTGGTGACTACGGGGATCGAACCCGCGCCACCGGAGTGATGAGCTCCGGAGTCGCGTGCGATACCAATCCGCCACGGATCCGCTAAAACTAGCTGGCCTGAAAACAGTCTGCATGTTGTGATTGTATAAGATTCTGCCTATTTTTCGGATATCCCTTGAATATATGGCGTGTAAGGTGTGTTCCGACGAACCTCGTTCCGATTTAGATCGAACCGTTGAGCGAGTCTGCTGGTCTTTGAAAGCTGCTTTTTAAATGCATTTTTATCTGTGATTTTGTGTAACCATTATCCTGTAGCGTTCTGTTAAGAATCTTCCTCTCTGTGTTCCAATTACATGTCATAGCAAAAGAGATTTCAAGCAAATGATAATGATGTTTTGACGCGGTGTGAACCGGAGGAACTAGATTATATAGATTAATATGCATGTTGGAGAGTTAAATTATCACATCGTCTTAAATCATTCCACAGTCTACTTCATTGCTTTATAAGAAGGCGATTAATAGGACATGCAAATTATTTAGAAACAGTATCATTTATAGTTTGTGGGCCAACATTATAATCGAACCATTTGTCATCATAGATTTCAAAAACTATTATTCGCCCTTTGTATTCGGTTTAATAAGTCAGGGTACGTGTATATACATAAACTGGAGTGAATCTCCAAAGCTGGGAAAGATAAAGCGGACAGAGGTTGTTTGAATTTGGTAACCAAATGAAGTAGAAGTATTCGTCTGTTGGTTGAAATACTTCAGTGTTGTATATTTACAAACTCGACCACTTTTTGATCAAGTTTTGAAACAATTGAATATCCCATTCATTATCGCCAATGGGGCTGTCTGGCAGTCAGTCAGTGTGCAACTGTCACTGGCCGTGGTCACGTGGTTGATTTATCTATTAGTTTATTAATGGTGTAAAGTTGTTGTACATGTTGTATTGTTTTCTAGACTGGTTGTTATTAAATTAACGGCTAGTTGTTATAAGTTTAACGGGGGAAAGAAAGGAGAAAAAGGGTGGGAAAAACAGGTTGCTCGGTGGTGGGTGACTGGCCAGCTTGCGCTGATTCCCTAAATCACTATTTGAGATGCAAACCACTCTCATGAGGGTATTTTTAAGGCAAAAATGTAGTGAGGGATGAGTGGTAGTAATGAGTTATGAGGTGTAGTCTTGTTACAAACTAAGGTCGACTCTTCCTTAGAATGGATCATTAATTAATAGCTCAATGACCAATGGAAATACAAAGACTATCGGCCTAACGTGACTTCCGAACCACGCAGGTGATTGTCTAATATGTCTAAACGATGGTGGGAGTTGATGCGTGCATCACCAGATGATCACTCAGACTATCTGAGCCGCTTTAGACCTATATCATCCTCAAAACCTGACCTTCATGAAGCTGTATTACACGACCACGCCACGAGTCCCAGTCATTACTAAAACTATTGATTCTGAAATCTCCTCCGATATAATTTATTTATTTAATTTAATATTTTCATGTTATTCAGAAAGTTCAAAACCATATCAACAACTAAATTGATAAGATATCTTTTTTACAGTCGAAGCCGATTACGATTCTGAGAATGAAAAGGGACTTTGTAAGTAAATTATGTTTACTCTTGTGCTTTCGCTTCGGGCGTCACAGCTATAATCTATTTCAGACAGGATCAAGTTCTGGATCCCGAAACGTCGTGTACTTTTTGTTTATTTGAAAACGCCCATAATATTGTTTTAACCAGAGATACGATGTAGATGCACAGATGCACGATATGCGGTACGCCGTATGCCGGTACTATATGTGATCCGGTAAACACGAGCTGGCGCGCGTTGCAGAATTGATCTCCGGATTTGAGGCGAAGGCACGGTTCCCAATTTTGTGTTCGTGGCGTGAGAGGGCTCTAAATACTTAGCCGCACGGGTTTAGACCTATCAATACCCTGCTGCCAACTTTGTCAGAATCAATATTGTGTCAGCTTCTGGAAACTTGTATACTCACTTAGTCCTCCGAGTTCGTTAATTGCTTTTGGAGCAAAAACAAGCTCCAACTTTCCACGCTCCGCACCAAATCCGTGCGTCAGTTAAGCAAATGTGTTTCCAGAGTAGCTGAGTAGATATGGGTGTACAAAGAACGACAGATGGTACAGGGTGTTTCTTTTAAAACGCAACCCAATGTTCAAACTATAGTAAGTCATTTCTTATGAGCGCTATATGGTCATAAATTGAATTATTGGTTTGTTCACTTCGAAATCTATCAGATGGTATGTATTGTTACAGTAATATAATCGTTTTGTTTTTCTTATTTGATGTTATTGTAAAATAAACGCAATCGTGATTTTAGCAAAGATCAACGAGTGTTTATTGTTGAAGAATACTTAAGAGCAAGATAATTTTTTTGTCAAGAGGCGTTTGAGATAAGGTTTGAAGGCATGAATAGGCTATTTGCTTTTGTTGTTTCAAAATTCTTAAAGATGTTTAGGAGAATTTTCCAAATTAACCTCTTATTTTTCATTAAGTGCAGTCAGCCTTGTTATTTTTTATGTTTGCTACAGAACCTGTATCCTAAAACTTTAAATCCGCGAATGTTAGATTTGTTTAGAATACCAAAATTTGTAAACTTGATAACATCACGTCTTTATTCATTACAGTCCGCCCTCTGTTATGTTTCCTGTTCCCTACACAACCTGTTTCGTTAAACTTTTTAACAAATCTGTGAATCTTACATTTGTTTGAAAAACTAACACCTGTAAACATGTCATCTTGACATAAAACAGTTATTTTGCTCTTAAGTATTCTTCGACAATAAACACTCTTCAATTCTTTTAAAAATCGTGGTTGCGTTTATTTTAAAATAACATCAAATCAGAAACCAAACCCACTATATTACTGCAAGAATACATACCATCTGATAGGTACTGAAGTGAACAAACTAATTATACAATTTATGACCAAATAGTGTTCGTAAAAAATTACAAACTATAGTTTGAACATGGGTTGCGTTTTTAAAATTACACCCTGAATAATATTAATACAAATAATATTAAATATGAATAAACCCAACTTTATCTCTTTTTTTATAAATCAAAATAGATACTCCATAAATCCATTAATATCAATAGAGGACTACTCAGTAAAGCAGCTAACTGACTTTAAATTCTTAGGGCTTGATAGCAACTTAAGTTGGGAAGAGCATTACGAAGAATGAAACAATACTGTAATTTATCAACACTTAAAACCATGTGTTTTCATTATTTCAATCACATGTCTCCTATTGAATAGCAATATATGGTAGAACTACAAAAAAGAACTTAAAATATACTTTAATTACAAAAAGGCTATCAAATTGATGTGTGATGTGTCCATTAATGATTCAGTTACAGACAGACGGACAGATAGACAGACAGACAGACAGGAATTGTTTTTACGCCAGTTTCGGTCTATTCAAACTATACATATAAACAACAAATAACAAAAACCCGATGAATTCTTTGCAATGTATAGACGAAACTTTTATTTTAAATATACAAGGTGTCCCATAAGTAAAGTGCAAGACTCTGGGAAAAGGTTATATGAGTCAAAACAAAAATAAAATCAAGAATACAATTTTTTCCAAATACGCTTAGTTAACCAGATATTCGCCATTTTATATTTTCACTAATTATTTATCATCTTCCACTCCATTTATTGGATTTGATTCAAACTTAACATAAATTTGTATCTAAGTAAGACCATTTACGGAAGAAATTACCAAGATAATCCAACGTATCATTTTAAAACGGTGGCTACTTTATGGTAGTTTTAGGGAATTTTTGGCGTTACACCTTAAATAGCGAATAAACGGTGAGTTTAACGATAAAATGTAAAGAATACCGTTTTGTAGTGAATTTTATAACCTATCTATTAACACCAAGGTCATAAAATCTAATGGGAAACAACGAAGCTTTAGGGGAAACTCTGGCTGAAAACTTTCCACCTTATAATCTTGATGTTTGCCACGGTTTCCACTGTAACCTTGTTGATTCTTAATCGATTTTTGTGTCAATAGGTAGGTAATAAAATTTTCTACAAAACGGTATTCTTTACATGTTATCGTAAAACTCACCGTTTATTCGATATTTAAGGTGTAACGCCAAAAATTCTCTAAAAATACCATAACATAGCCGCCGTTTTAAAATTATAAGTTAGATCACGCTGGTAATTTTTTCCACAAATGGTGTTACTTGGATACAAATCTATGCTAAGTTTGAGTCAAATCCGATAAGTGGTGTGGGAGATAATAAATAATTAGTGACAAATATAAAACGGCGAATATCTGGTTAACTAAGCGTTTTTGGAAAAATGTTTATTCAAATTGTCTCTTTATTTTGACCCATGTAACCTTTTCCTAGAGCCTGACACTTTACTTATGGGACACACTGTATAGATTAAAACCTAATTACATTCGACAATTTGATGGTAACCGCGTCCAAACCTGAGCTGGGGACACTGTTCTAAGTTATTTTCAACTGAAAACAACAAAGTCAATTAAAACCAGGCGAACATGCAGCTACAGGCAGCCTTAATTGGAGCAGAGTTTTTTGGAACTTCGGTTTCAGCAAAATACAACAAAGTAGTTCTTGTTGTTGTGTAACTATAATTATGCACAAATCAGCACACAGTTAGCGGATCCGTGGCGGATTGGTATCGCGCGCGACTCCGGAGCTCATCACCCCGGTGGCGCGGGTTCGAGCCCCACAGTCACCCACCACTTACAATTTGTAATGTGACTAATACGTGACGCTAGGTAAAGGTCGAGGTTGAGTGGTAGAGAGGACTTTGTAGTCCTAACTTCGCCTCGTTGAACAAGACAAATTTTACCTTTTTTTACTCATATCATAAAATATCCGAGCTTACATTTGAAGTGTATCAATCAAAACACCACAGGCGATATTAAATTAGTTAACTAACTAGTTAGCTAAAACGGTCAACTAGTTTTGACATCGAAGTCCCTTTTAAAAGTACAATATCTCCATTCGCGCTCCTGTGCATTCGAATAATCCCACTAATATCCCAGTTATTATCGAATTTCCTTGGCAAAAATGAGATATTCATGCAGTCAGCGTGGTAAGACCCAGGCTCGGGACCATGAAATGAGCCCCGATCCTGACACCCAAAACACGTTTTGAGCATTTGTTTTGATTTTATAAACAAATGTATATATAAATATATATGGCTACCGGTTTACATCGCGTCACAGTTGAGATACAAATACTGCTAAACGTTTCGACCTCGCTGTGGAGAGTCATCCTCAGTAGCTCAGTCTCAGACATTCAACCAGCTACTGAGGATGACTCTCCACAGCGAGGTCGAAACGTTTAGCTAACTATTGACATGACAATAAACTGAAACCTGGATATTGATGATGACACTGGCCGCGAACGCTTAAGAATTAAAAATGTATGTATGTGTATCACCTCTACAGGTAGTGAAGTATCGAGGTATCGAGATACGAGATATCGAGGTTGTGAGGTATGAAAACCACTGAGACCCCTCGCTACCCCTCCTTAACCGAGTAACCGTCTTTGATGTCAGCGTTTCCTCCGCCTTATCAAAATAAGCAAATTTCTCAAATAACTTAAGCTTCTTGAAGATTTTTTCGCTTTTTTGCTTGAATTCCTCTGCAAGCATTTACTTTTCACAAAGCAGTGTTAGTTTTCAGTGTATTAACAATAAGTGTATTAAGTTTTACACTTAGATTACTTTGGTTCTTGGTTTACCTCCTAAATGGGTTTACGTTGAAATTATTAATGACCTTTAGCGTTTACAAGTTAAATAAATGCTCGAATCAATAGTTTTGCATTTACCAACACTGAATTTGATACAACAACGATACTTGTACTTGAGATATTTAAATGTGTACTGTTATACTGAGTCGTCGCGTAGCGTACCTATACCTGTTGAATGCACATAATATGTCAGACAACTGTCTAAATAAGTAAATTACATTGTAACTTTTCTTCTGATATTATATAATTCAATCAATACAGGTCGCCCAATATAGGTACTGACTTTGTAGTCCTAACTTTGCCTCGTCAAACAAGACAAACTTTACCTTTTTAAATAGTGACGAATTAGGAACTATACAGTCATAAACATTGTCTCATCGGGTCGGCCCTATTATCTAGGATATTGGCTTTGGCTGAACCTCCAATAACTATCCAGAAGAAATTGCCCCTTTCTCTGCATTATATACCCAGCGGGCCCGTAGTGGGTTGGTATCGCACGCGGGTGTGGTGTGGGTTCGATCTCCGCTGTCACCACTGAAAATTTCGAAACTTTTTTGTGTATGAATATGCGATAATGTTCGAGGATTTCTTAGTCCTAACTTCACCTCAGTAAACTAGACTGACCTTTTTTATCCAAAAGTAAAATACTGTTCGGCACACCTAAGAAAAACCAAGTGAAAACAGCTGCATGTTCTATTCCCGGGAATATGTTGGAAACGAAGCCGTTACTTTGCGGAGTTGTAAACCTTTCAAGAAGCTGACAAATATTTCGCTTTCTTAGCGACCGGTTTTAGAACTGTTGCGGTGCAACAAAGTATTTACAATTGTAACAATCGTCGACGAACATGATTTTAGGACACGTTCTCGATCTAGTGACCACGTTGACTCATTTATCGATCATAACTAATTTGAAAAATGTGTGCGTTTCAGTGTTTCCGAGTCGTTTAAAGAGTCCGATCTCTAAACGTATGGTTCAAGCTTTTATCTCGACAACATGTTGTTGAATTAGCCTTATTGTTTCGCTGGTTTAACGAACGACTAATAAGTGTTTTGATTTTCAACTTAACAGCTTCCAGACATGTTTGTATTGAACACCGGATAAGTTATAATTCAGTTCTTCCGGTTTACACTGCGTCAAAACATAATTTTAAATTGCTTAAAATATTTCGGTCTCGCTGTGGAGTACCATCTTCAATCACTGATTGGTTGAAAGTGAGATGCATCTGTTGTATCTGTTGTAGATACTTGCTGTCTGCAATTTTACTGGTCACAGGGCTGCCAACCGTCCATTGGAGCAGGGATGTCAACTGTCAATGTTCTCATTGGCTGTGACACTATTGACGATAAGACTTCTTCAGGACTGGTTGCCATCTTCTTCAATGTCGTCTTCTTTGGTGAAGTTATCTAATCCCTGTTCTAATGGACGGTTCGCAGCCCTGTGACTAAAAGGACAGCAGACAGCAAATATCTCGGTTTCAGCCAACCAGGGACTGAAGATGGTACTTCACAGCGAAACCGAAATATTTCAAGCAAATTAAAATTATGTTTTGAAGAGGTGTGAACCGGAAAAACTGGATTACAGTTGTTTACAGGATAAGTTAGAAGAGAAGAGAACAGACGACACGTAGGCAAGGGGGTTGTGCATGTAAAGTGATATCAGTATACAATACATGTGGGATCTGGAACCGAGTGCAAGTTTCAGCCCAATCCTCTATTTCCTCTAGGACACAAGACTTCTTTTACTTGAATTACGTCGTTCAAGTGGTCATTGGAATATGAATTTTTGAATTAAAACTCACATTAGTTAGTCACGAACCTCCCCACCTGCTCAGATGACTTTATACTGGGGTTCATATAAAGGAGTAGTTCGCACAATTAATGGGCAGTTTTGTAGTTGTCCGGATGTTGAACACGCTCAATTTTTCAGCACGGTAGTTAGATCAGATATCAATGTGAGGGGACACTGCAGCAGGTTAGACCGCGATTTCAGGAGAGCCTTGCCATAATCTTGGGGGGAGGTCCCCCGAGTGTTGGCTAAGCTCTCTCGGTGTCTTGGGGGTTAGAGTCCCCTGAGTGGTTGTCAGCGGCCCTGCTTGACGCTTTCTCTCATGATTGTCCGGTCAGCCGAACCCAGTCCCATTCCTCTCCTTAATCCAGATTTCCTTTCATTCCGGTGGTAGCACAATATCTTATATGCCCACAGACGTACATAAGGGTAATCCGTCCCAAACCTTGATCTCCTCAAACTAACATCTAGTCGCGAACCTAAACTTTATCAGTATTTAAACCGACACAGCTTTCAACTATGGAATACAAGTTTAACATATACAGTAAAGTATAGTTTTGTTGTTTTTTTATGTCCACGCCAACGGCATTTTGAATGACATGTTTAACCTAGGCCCTAGGGTTTGTGGGCATCACAAAACGCTTTTAGGGAAAGCGGTCCAAACCCTTGTGCCTGCGCCGGGAATCGAACCTTGCGCTTTGCAAGCCGTGACTCTGCCCACTGAGCCACGGACGTAGGCAGGAGTATTGAGACGCTTAACCGTTCTGATACGAGTGATATAGAGAGGGGGATAGCAAAATAGCAATAGGGGCCAAGATTTTGCCGCATATTTGTTTTTGATAATGAAATAGAATGATGTGTCACATACAGTAGAGTCTTTACAGTAATAACTGTAGCTTGTCGTTGTTTTCTTCATAATGTAGGTCCAGTTCACAAACTATAAATACCACAAACTGTTCAGACAAAATACAGTATAATCGTATTTGTATTTTACGAACTTATCGACCGACCACTATATGTCATCATCATTAAACACTGACGCTTTCTGTAAGTAAATTATTTTATTATTTGTCACTACATAAGTACTTGAAGACATTTTACCATCTATTAATACAAAAATACTGAAACTGGAACTTATCAGCATATCCACGAATTTGGTTAGGACTTTTTCTCGGCGAGCTTTGAATCCGTTGAATCTCAACACTATTATTCTTTGCTGGAAACACTAACTTCTCAGCCTGGTAGCGTACGTGAGAGCAAGAACAAGAAAGGAGACTTATTTTGCGTCGTCTTGCGTTTCTGATGAAAAATTAAATTACTTCTGAGTGGGGTAATAACTCATGTTGTAAGTAAGGCGTGTTCCCTCGGAATTTTCACCAGCTAAACAACGTCTTCATTTTATTTAGTTTAAATCTCACAAACAAGTTGTGTTTTTAGGGGTTTCCTTCTTTTCAAATGTGAATACTCTTCGATGATTGTTTATTTATTATTACCACAGTTAAATAATATTCAGTTATCATTTCATGAATCATTGTAAACCGAGTTGCTCATTTCGTTGACAACTAAATTGAGGTAACTAAGCGAAGAAACAACTTCAAAAGTTGTTTTCTAAAGCAGGCAGGTCTTATCTACACTAAACCAAGAACTTTAACGTTTCATTTAGCCTCTGAATGTGATAAAAGGTACAAAAAAGGTAGAGTTTGTCTTGTTTAACGAGGCGAAGTTAGAACTACAAAGTCCTATCTACCACTCAACCTCGACCTTTACCTAGCTTCACCGTATTAGTTACATTACAAATGTAAGTGGTGACTGCGGGGATCGAACCCGCGCTACCGGAGTGATGAGCTACGGAGTCGCGTGCGATACCAATCCACCACGGATCCGCTAAATCCTCGATATGATGTTAATGTGTTTTTGTAACAAGGAACGAAGGACTGGCAACATAATATTATGATTAGTAACTAGAAATTAATAACCAGGCCGACACGCAGCTAAGGGCTGAAGCGCTGCTTCCATGAATGAATCGAATTTCCTTTGCAATTTGTTACTCTTATTCGCTCCGTTAAGAAATATTTGGCATTCGGCCGTTCTATAGCCACGGGCGTTACGAGGCTGTGAGTGGAGCGAACAACCTCACTTCGGCCTGCGACTTCAGACTACGTGCTGTTTCACTGCAAGTTGTTTTACATATCGTGAAGGTCGCCATTTTGGGCCAATGAACGACTCAATGAACTTTCATAATTTTAAGTACATCGGGTAATACCTTAAAAATACATATTTATTTCAAGTTTCGTCTAAATCGGATGAAATTTACTGTTTTTAAATAATTAAAACCACTTTTTTGACCAAAACTCCACACAGAAGGGTACTTTCGGTAGCCCGATTTTGCTGGCTAGCGAAACGTGTTCTGGAGGTCAGTATCGGTGCTCATTTCACGGTCCCGGGTCTGGGTACCATACTGCCATACTGACGGCATGAATATCTCATTTTCCAAAAGAAATTTGATAATAACAATTTAACTTGGGCGTAGACAGAGCTAGTCTAGCTTGAGAGGTAGACAGAAGGGAGAGATATACAGAGAATGGGAGAGGTAGACAATGAAGGGTAGCCGCGGGAAGTATTTGTTGAGGGGTAGACGGTATCAGGGTAAAGGAGGGTAGTAATTCCGGACTGAAAGAGGTTTTGGCTTTATGTGTCTCGGCAACTTGCGCCACATGAAAGTTATAAGGCTTCTGAGGGATTATAACTTCCACACAAAGTGCCTAACGTTTTATCTAAAAACGAAACACGTTTTTTCACTTTCCACTTTACGTATTCAAATGCTTAGCTGTGAACATAACGAGTTCTGAGTAAGAAGCTAGGTACTTGAGAGCAACATTTCGAAAAACTTGCCTAATATGAGTAACGATCAAATAATTATGAGAATTTGTATTATTCTTCTAAAACCGCACCATTAAAATTTCTTGCAAACAGACTGAAGGTTGTTCGGTTAACATGAATGTCAACACTACATTCATATACAACTATCTACGAGTACATGCATAAAGAATGTCTACGATGCTATGCTTTGAGATGAGATGATTTATTTATTCCAACGGCAAACACCAGTTTTACACATTGAATACAAGTTGAGAGCAGTGTACAATATAGGAAATAATAGAACATGGTGATTATAATAATAAGACAAGTGGGGCTTGAACATGCGCTAAGAAACAACGAAACATGCACTAATGGTACGATAATTGACTAAAAACGAATGATGTGCGACAACGAATGATGTACGTGATGTTGAGTGTTTTGTTAGATGATGAGGCGTAGTCTTGTTACGTGACTTCCAAACCACGGGGAGTGGCCATCGTGAAAAGCAGCCGGGAATCGAACCAGGGCCGATTTGGTGCGAAGCACGCACTACACCACTGAGCTGTGCCCCCATATAATTGCAACGTTGAATAGTACTCATAAACAGGTGAAGACGTAAACAAACTGAACCCCATCATTATGTTGGACAAAAAATAAATTAAACAAATCAACCGTTCCCAGTCTTAAAGCTAAAATATGCCATTTCGCCCCTTTTCTTGCAAACTACAGCAAGACTTAGATTCACTGATTGTTTGGAGTTCCAAACATTTAAAATTTAACGTTAACAAATGCTCAGTAATATCATTTACCAGAAAACCCCCTCATTTCTATATTGTTTATGATTATGGAATGAATAATTTAAAATTAAACAGAAAATCTTCCATTAAAGACTTAGGTATCACTTTTGATTCTAAGTTTACGTTCAATGATCACATAGTTTCAGTGTGCAAGTCATCATACTCTTTGTTAGGATTTATTAAACGGTCAAGTTTATTTTTTGAAAACACTAATTCTTTTAAATTATTATTACTCACACTTGTGCGCTCTAAGCTTGAGTATGGCTCGATAATTTGGTATTCTCACGTCAATTATCTTTCAGAAATAATAATTGAAAGTGTCCAAAAGAGATTTTTGAAATTTGTTTATTACAGATCTTTTGGGTTTTATACAAATTTGGTACCGTACACAGAGTTGCTTGAAATTTTCGAATTGCCTAGTATGACCAAACGATTTAAGCTAAATACCTTACTTTCTCTTTACAAACTGTTAAATGGTCAAATAGATGATGACACACTAGTATCACAGATTAATCTCGCTGTTCCTCGCCCTGGCTCTCGTAGCATTTATGTTTTTACTCCAAACTATTCAAGAACTAATTTAGGTTATAATTCTCCCTTTAACAATATGTGTCCACTTTATAATTGTTTCTGTCGTGATGTTGACATATTTCTGGATTCAACTGGTATATTTCAGACTAAATTGTTGAAGAATATAAATGATATTTAACTTATAATTAATATTTAACTTATTGATGTTAGCTTTGTTGTTTGTTATCTTATTCATGTCTATGTTTGTGCTCACTTCCCCGGTTCACATTTATATTTAGTTGTCTATCTACATTACTTTTATTGTATTATCTGTATTTATCATGCTGTCTATGTTTATTGTAGTTAAGTAATTTATTAATGTAAAGTTAAAGTTGTCTACTGCTGTCTTCAAGCATGTCAAAGTATTATGTATATAAATGCTCTGTATAATTGGCATATCTGCTGTTCAAAAGCATTCAATAAAGAACTTATTTATTTCCCCCTGCTAAAATATCGTGTTTGTTGACTAACATGTTAGCTGTGTAACATGTAACATAGTTTCCGTTGAACATGGTGCGACTGTGCCTAACTCGGATGAACGGAAAACACTGGCAGACCAACGGTACGAGAACGTTTCTCACTGTCACCTGTCTAAAGTTAGCGAAACACATGACATTAAACCCAAACTCAATACTGTATGTGATGTCTGAAGTGTCCAAGCCACCACAGCCTTACAGTATACTCGTATCTCAGTCAGTGTGTTTTATATTTATAGAAGCTAATCAAATAGAACCCGTATGAGTTGCCGAAATGTCAAAAATCTAACGATCTAAGCAAGGCCATAATCAGTTTTCGTAACTTACCAGGCAGGGATTTTTCAAAGTTGTTAATCGTTTTAACCATTTTGTTAGGAAAACCTGATTCATCCATCAAAACTTTAAGGATTTCCCGTTGGCTGTGCATAAATAGGTATAACTGTGTTCTCTGTTACACTTGGTCGGTCTGATTCACTGCTCCGAGCCAGCCAATGGGGCGGCTGTCTGGCAGCTGGTCAGTCAGTGTGCAGCTGTCATTGGCCGTGGACGTGCTTGATTTCTCTATTTGTTTTTAATTTCGTAAAGTGTTTTTTATTGTTTTCTAGGCTAGCTGTCATAAAACTAACAAGTTTAACAGAGGGAACGAATTAAGGTTCCTCGGTGGTGGGTGACTGGTCAGCTTGCGCTGATTACTTTTGGGCTAGCTCTTCTCCTACTGTTTTGTTTTAGGTTACTTTTCACCTGGAGACGAGGTCAGATTCCAAAACGTCGTGTACTTTTTGTTCGATTGAAAACGTCCGTAATAACAGTTTAATTTCTGATATTTATCAATATTTTATTCTGGCGAAAGAATATTCTGGCGTTTCGCCTTCCTCTTAAAATCAGTCCAGACGCCAAAGTGTCGAACTCGCATCGTGCCCACGCTTGTGGTAAACTGCAGCAACAGCAGCGCCTGCCTGTATTCTCAACGTACTGTGAAAGTTTGCACGTGTGAATTATACAGGGTCATCAAAAAATGTGCACGGGATTTGAAAGTGAAATAAAAAATTTAATATAATTGGTAGAATTTTGTTTTTTACATCAAAAGACACGGCAGATCTTAACTCTTTTATGTAATTGAAAAGTTTCAATGTGAACCGTTTTGGGGGCCGTTGCACGACAGACGTCTAGCCGATAGTCAACCTCCCGCCAGGTGTTTTGAAGCATTTCAGGAGTCACCGTTGAAATGGCTACGTTGATTCTTCTTCTTATCACTAAATCACTAAGTTTCCTCAAGTTGAAGAAATTGAAAGGGGAAAGGGCATTAATGTCATTTTCCAGCAGGATGGAGCTCCATGTCACTAGAGTCTAATCGTCCAAGAAGTTCTCAACAACAGATTTCCTAATCGTTGGATTGGGAGGAATGGCCCTGTTTTGTGGCCACCTAGGAGTCTTGATTTGACGCCTTTAGATTTCTTCTTTTGGGGTTACATTTAAAACTTAATTTATGCTGAGAAAATACGTGATCTACAGCACTTGAGAAGAAGAATCAACGTAGCCATTTCAACGGTGACTCCTGAAATGTTCCAAAACACCTGGCGGGAGGTTGACTATCGGCTAGATGTCTGTTGTGCAATGGGGGGAGCTCACATTGAAACTTCTTTAAATACATTTAAGATTTGCCGTGTCTTTTGATGTAAAAATCAAAATTCTACCAATTATATTAAAGTTTTATTTCACTTTCAAATCCGATGACCCTGTATTTAATTTCGGAGTAGAGGTTGTGCGTAGTATTAATCAAAGTGTAATAACACCTATCAGACACAGGAACCGTATTGCAGTATCAGCGTAGCAGGTGTCTAGGTAAAGCACACGATGAACACGACGATATTGAGTATTGGTGATAAGCACTTTGGTTTCAGTGAGGAACCTCTTGATCATACGCCTTATACTGTAACTCGCTCATCAGACAAAGTGTCTTGCGAAGATTGGCAATATATTCAACAAGAAATCTCACATCAACATAATATATTCAGTAATGTAATATATTCACAATATACAATATATTTTTGTGGGCTTTTATATTACAAAAAATGGCTGTTCGTATTGTTGCAAAATTTGACAGAAGAGCGTCGTGTAGAAGCAATTTTAGATGGTTTAAAATATTAACATTACCTTCAATTTATATTTACGAATTATTACTATTTTACAAGTTTAAATCCATACATTTTGTAACTGGTGCATCCATACATAACTATGAAATTAGGCATAGATTTCAACATGGACAGTTATCATAGAATTTGTGTTAAAATTCCCTTTCTTTTGAGGTGCCTCAAAAGAAGGGGGTTAGTATTTAAAAAATTTGGGGAGCCCTCTCCCCGAATTTTTGGGTGGGGTAGGTGACGCAAAGCACGTCATAACAAACTTCAGAATCCAATAAAAACATTACTAAAAGGGGATATTTCCTTTTTCAACAGTTAAGGTGGGAGGGACATTTAAAACTCACCCTGTATAAAGTGTGAACAAATGCTCAAAGCGTGTTCTGGGGGTCAGGATAGGTGCTTATTTCACGGTCCCGGGTCTGGGTCTTACCATAGTGACACCATGAATATCTCATTTCCCAAACGGAAATTCGATAATAAACAAGTAAAGATATGAAATACTCTTGAACATTTGTCAACGTGATTCGGTATTAAGATTACAAAATTGCATTAAAATAAGTTAAGTTCAAAAAATGGTTATATTAATTGTTATGTTCTTTTCGTCTTAGGTTCCCAATTTTGGATCTAAAAAGGCATGCGATAAAAATGAAATAAACTCCAAAAAGGCCCTCAAAGGGCCTTCTTTTTAGGTTTGGGAAGATATTTAAAATGTGAAAATGCCAAAGTAGATGTATGTACTGGATTTTCACAGTTTCGTTGCAAACTAAATATTTGTCCATCTAGGTTTTCGTGGCCGCGGGCTAACGTCGCTGTCATTTCCTGGCGAAACTGACGTAAATCAATATTATCCCTCTTAAAATTGGTTAAACACGTTGATCTTCGAACTGCAAAAAATCAAAATTTAAAAAGCAACAGATGTTAAAAAATCTTTTAGTGGCTAATTAAAATCAAAACTTTTAATTTTAAAATTTCAAATATAAATGACTTTTAAACATTTATAAATTAATTCCAAGCTAATTGTTTGAACTTTGAATGCAGTTTTTCGTTGAGTGTATTTAATTAATTGATCTACCAAACATTAGGTTAAGCAGCTAACGATGAAATTAACAAATAACTCAAATATTTGCAACTTTAAAATCATAAAACTTCAAGTTTGAACGTCTTTTAAAAATAGACACACAAGTGCAATGTATTACACTTTTATAGTTTTTCAAAGAGTACCGCAACCTTAATTTTATAAAAATGTAGACCTCAATTTCTTTAAGGGCTGACAGAGAAATTCGCTGTTGAAGCCAACATCAAAGACGTCTTGTCACGGCCTGGGTACGACATCAAAGATAGGAGTTTCGGTGACGACAAAGTATTTATCAGAGTAGGATGTTAAAACTGAAGTACAACTCGATCAATTTATGTTGGAAATTTCTCAAAACTAATGTTTCAATTCCGTGAAAATCGAACAAGGGGCACTTATGGTAACGCTAGGTAAGGATCGAGGTTGAGTGGTAGACAGGACTTCGTAGTCCTAACTTCGCCTCGTTAAACAAGACAAACTTTACCTTTTTATTAAGTTAAGCGCTTATTCATCTAGAAATCAAAATATAAATATAATAAAATGATCAAGCTTTCCCTGAAGCCCAAAGCACCATGGCCTTAACAAAATTACTTGGATTATAAGTGATGTTCCACTTATATTCCTGAGCTCATCTCAACTCACTGTGTGCGTAATGTTCTTAAGTCGAGTTATACAGGGTGTCCCATAAAGGCGTTTACATCTTTGATCTCATGCGACGGCCGATTGTGTACCGATCATTGTGAAACTGTCCACACATAATAGTAATAGTTTCAGAAGTTTTGTGTAAAAATGTCACTTTCTTCCAAACTCAGAAACAAAATGGCGTCGTAATGAAAGTGCACTCTTCTCTACCTCTTAAACCCTGTAAAATGGTGGTAACAGATGCTTTTCATGCGTTTGAGTTTTAACAACGATTGATATACAACTGTTTGTTTGAATATCATTATTGGATCAATAAAAACGTTCTCTGATGCATTTTTGATGAAGTTGATGTCTTGAAAAGGCTTTCAACATTGAACGCTGTTAACGGTGCGTTGCCGTTGATGGACTTCAATGTGAATAATCTAGGACTTGTAAGTATTTTGTTAGTTTGTGACCTCGTTTTATGATTTTGCTAGGAACTAGCTTCTTGTTGTCAAAACGTAACAATTAAAATTGTTAAGAATTTAGACAAAACCTGTGTTTCATTTATACAGGGTCAGACAAAACTGTGGAACCGCCTTTATAACTTTTTAACCAGATTTTTCAGCGCAACTAAATTCGGTACATTTTATTAGAGGAACTAAAAGTACCTTTTAATGCATACTGACACTTTGCCCCAGTTTTCAAAATGGGGGATTAGGGGGGTAGCCCCATAATTTTCATAGGTAAGCCCCATCGAGTGACACCTCATATTGAAGGTCTTACACTCAAAACTCCCAATCACCCATTTTAAAAACTGGGGCAAAGTGTCAGTATGCGTTAAAAGATTCCTTTGATAACTTTAATAATATGTACCAAGTTTGGAAACGCTGAAAAACTGGCTAAAAAGTTATAAAAGCGTTTCCAAACTATCAACATTTTCTAAGACCTTCAAAATGAAGTGTCACTCGATGGGGCTTCTCTATGAAAATTATGGGGCTACCCTCCCAATCACCCATTCTAAAAACTGGGGCAAAGTGTCAGTATGCATTAAAAGGTACTTTTGTTTCCTCTAATAAAATGTACCGATTTCGGTTGCGCTGAAAGAACTGGTTAAAAAGTTATAAAGGCGTTTCCACACTTTGCCTGACCCTGTATACAGTTGTCCACTAAGCCCCCATTTTGTTTCTGAAAATGGAATTAAAGTTAAATGTGTACAAAACACTATGTTATTATTACGGGTGTAAAGTTTCAATATTATCTGTACACAAACGTCTAAGCTGCATGAGATCAAACGTGTTAACAACTTCGTGGGACACCGTGTACGAGTATACAAACTCAAAAAATACGATATATACATATGTTTACAAATTATAAGAATGGCAATTTTTAAACATTAAAATATCCATTTGATTTTCTTAAGATAACTTTTATAAGTATTATTTATAACGACCAAGTATATAATATATTTATTTATACTATTTAAACCTCTAACAAAGCAACGTTATTCCTAGAGAACCTACGGTCAAAATTGAATTTCAAAATACAACCTATACGATTGAGCATGATGCTTGCTCATAGCTAAATGAAGCCATTTACAAACTGTTCACTTCAAAAATGATGCAAGCTTAATACAGCTAAAAGACTTAAGTTAATAAAGTCAACATTTAAGAACCTTTGAATTTCTGAAGTATAATTATTTTAATTGAATGAGTGTGATAGTTATGCTATACGATTGCTAGCCTTTGCGTTTTACCGATTTATCTTGTATTTCTTCGCAATTCAATTAAGGATAATTTGGTTTGTAGTGTTTTCGATATTGAGTCAAATTACTATAGTTATTATTTAGTTTAATTTACGTCTAAAACTTGTTGGTTGTAAGTGGTAAAATTTATTTCATTTATTTCTTAAACTTTAAACAGTTCAGTGTTCAATTGTATGTAATCTAATAATGCTTACCGAACCCAAAGATGATCTGCAAAGCAATAGTTTATCTCCTGTTCATTAATGAAGTCGAAAAAATAGGTATTTAAATAAATCCACACCAGGCTGGTGTCGTAGTGACCGTTGAAGCCCAACGCGCGAATACACCACCTTTTATTGTTAGATCACTTACTTCGTTTTATTCCTTACGTTTTCCAAAATAAATAATTGTTTTAATGTGTGAAATAAAATTGCGGAGGAAAATTATACATTTTATACTAAATTTGTGAAGGAGATGTAATTTTTACTGTGTGCATAGTATCAATTTTAGTTAAATTTTAACGCGAATTTGACTAATTTTTATTCATTTACGTTTAAGCTTGTAGTCATGATGGAATTGTGGAAAGTTTACGGGTTAAAGTATGTATATTTCACCATGAACTTTGGACTATATTATTTACATGTCAATTTAGTACAAAATGTAATGTCACATTAAAATTGGACGTTTTGTCTGTGATGTAACATTGTAAAATAAATAAATATTTTACAAAGGCCGAAACTGTAATTCATTAGGTTTATGTTTATTAGAAAATGTCCGTAAGAAAAGGAGTTAATTCAAGTTTTTGACTGTATGAATATTTACAGGATTGTGTTGACACTAAGTGACAAGTTATGCTGGCCTACCTGGTGGTGTGTCCGGCAGCGCGATCCCCCGGCTGAGAGACACCACGTGGAACAGGATGAGCAAGAGCTGAAACAAATACACACTGGACAGTAGATTCACTGCCATGGTAGACCAGTCTAAGCTGAGTGTCCGGACACCATGGACAGCAGAAACTTTACTAAGTACGGTGTCCATTCCATTCCGACCAGCCAGCGTTTGGCTTTCTCCACCCGGCCCCACCCTCTCCACCATCCATCCCATCCTCCTCCAGTATCCCGTCCACCCCTAGCCTGCTCTCTGCTGTATCCTTCGTACCCATACTCGTCCTCACAAACCCAGTCCCACTTATTGCCAAAACCGTAGTTTCCATACCTCCCTAACCCTCCTCCCTCCATCCCGTACCCATCCTCCTCCAGTATCCCGTCCACCCCTAGCCTGCTCTCTGCCTGTGTCCTTCGCTATGCACTCGTCCTCCACGAAGCCAGTCCCACATATTCCAAAACCGTGGTTTCGCCAGCCTCCATCCACTCCATCCCGACCCATCCTCCTCCAGTTGACCCTGCATTCCCCTGCCATCTGCTGTATCACTCCCCATTCATTCCACCATTCCGTGTTCCCTCCATCCATCCTTCTCTGCATCCATTCCAGTCCACCATCCACTATTTCCTTCCACTCTTCCACTCCTTCCATTCCACTGTCCCTGTCCTTCCCTCTTTCCAGTCCACCATTCCAAACCATGTTCCTGTTCACTCCTCTTCCTTCCATCCATTCCACCCATTTCCCACTTTTCCATCCACTGTCCACCCCTATTACCAACCCCATGTGTCCTCACATTGCCCATGTTATTTACTTCCACCCATTACCAGATCCTCGGCCATTCCTATTCCCGGCCATTCCACCGTAATCTCTGCCCCACTCCATCCCACCCGCCCGTACCCACACTGTCCACTGTCCACCTTTTCCCAGCTTCCATCCCCTCATTACCATGTCACCTATCCATACCCGTCCTCACAAACCCAGTCTCACTTATTGCCAAAACCTAGATCACCATGCCTCTTCCACTCTCATACCCGCGTCTCCCGCCCGTACCCACACTGTAAAGGAAAACTTTAGCCAAGCAGACTCAGCCTTTAGGCTTGTTGTCCTAGCCAACGGAGTGGTAAGCGTAAGGAAGGGAAGAGGTTCGCTATCATCATGCTAGGGTGACTGATTTGGTCTTCGACCAGGATGGGGGGTTGGGTTTTCACCCTTAGCCATTTAATTCAGTCGTCTCCAACCTGCTTCACAGAGATATTCTAGATTCAAACCGGAGGCAACCAATAATGTTCACTCTTTTTCAGAATCTCTTCTGGCAATTGACTCTCAAGAGTGAACCTTCTTTAGCGCACCTCTGGTTGGTCCCTATCTTGACCCATAGAAAGGAAATGTATTATTGAGTAGCCATAAACTTACCCAGCTGTAGACATGATGCCTCTTTGCTGTTTCCCAGTATCAGGTTACTTGGATAAGTAAAAACACCAGTCAGATTCCCGCTAAAGGTTGACGATGCCGTGATTATGTTGACTGGATGATGCGGCCTTTTCTAACCAATAAATACGTGTGCTGAAAGTAATTTCACATTAGAAACGTTAAACTCAAGTATGGTGAAGTATAGCTTTTAGAAATTATTAAAACACTCGATATTAAAACTGAATTAACTACATAATTATGCCGAGTCTAGTTTCGACTCATTAATTGAAGTACATAAATAAAAGTTGTTATATTGAAATTAAATTGAACAAGTAATGAAAAGGGTTATAACACGTTCCCTCTAACTTAATTTTGATGAAATTCAAATGTGTTTTATGTTCCATTCTGCAAACACTTAAGACACTTCCAAGTTAGAGTATTTAAATGGCAAAGTTGCTCTAACTTCGGAGTGGGAACTCTGCTGATTTCTTTCCGAATCTGTAGCGCACACAAAATTGAAAATAAACTATGTGTTCATTTATTTTAATTTCAATTGATTCGTGATGAATACTTAAAATTTTCTTCGTTGAATACTTGATGAAACTAGTCTGGATTTAAATCATTATTCATTTTTAAAAAGTTTCATATAATTTAATTTCAATAGCGCTTTTGTAGTTTTAATTTCAAGAGAAGAAATTAAAACTATTGAATATTTAAAAACTAATCAATATCCCACAAAAATAACTGACAAAGCTAAACGTAAAGTAAATACAAGTAAACCCAACAGGAATGAAGAAGAAGTAAAGCCAATTGGAACAGTTGTAATCCCATATGTACGAGGGCTATCAGAAAATATTCAAAAATCAATTCAAAATTTAATGTTAGAACCGCTTTTAAAACGCAAAATGGTTTGAGAAGTCAATTAACGAAATTAAAACCTAAAAGCAAAACCCAAGACACCAAAGAATCAGTATACAAAATTGACTGTGAGTGTAATAAGGTTTATTTTGGACAGACTTCTATGCCGGTTGAGACAAGGATCAAGGAACACATATATAATTATTATAGGATTAAAAATTCAGAAAAATATAAATTAGTGAAAATCATACAATCAAATTTGAAACATCCACATTAATTTGCAAAGAACCGTCTTGGACAAAACGAAACAAAATTGAAAGTGCATGCATGACCATTTATAAAGACCATTGTATTTCACAGCCTTCTCTAAATTTCAGTAATATTTTTATTCCACTCATAGAAGATGAAATCAAAAAGAAAGTTCAAAATTCAACACAAATTGTTAATTAAAAATTTCAACTATTATAGTATTAAGAGTCTGGTTTAACTAATTTTGGCTTATCTTTGAAAATTGTATTTATGTAATTTATGTAACACAACCAAATATCGACAGTGTTTTTGGGAACAGCCAATTGAGATGCTTTTACTAGTAAACACTTCTGCTCGTTCAAGTAAAGAGCAATAATTAGGGCTGTACGAGTATCTGCCAAAGCCGTACCCAAGCGGGGGTTCAGGGGTTCACTATATCACTATTTGAGATGCCGACCACTCTAACGAGGGTATTTTAAGGCAAATATGTGGTGAAGGATGAGTGGTAGTAATGAGTTATTATGAGGTGTAGTCTTGTTACAAACTAAGGCCGACTCTTCCTTAGAATGGGTCATTAATTAAAAGCCCAATGACCAATGGAAATACAAGAACCCACGGCTTAACGTGACTTCCGAACCACGCAGGTGATGGTCTGATATGTCTAAACGATGGAGCGAGTTGATGCGGGTATCATCAGATGATCACTGAGACTATCTGAGCCACTTTAGACCTATATCATCAAAGTCAACCTATATCATTCGTTCAAACCCCGAAATGTCAAAAGATAGCAAAAATATATCTACGAGTATAAGTAAGTGTATTACTGGAAGACTACCACCTCAAAAATATGTCATTTAGCGTCAATGCAAAGCCAGAACGTTCAGAAATTTCTGTGATAGCGGATAATGTTTAACCCTAAAATGCGTTTTCTACACTTAAATTTCACAATTTTTTTCGATTGAGGACCCTGGCCCCCTGGTTTGTTGGGGGGTATTCCATACCCCCCAAACTCCCAATGCTTTTACCCCTCCCCTGACATTTAATCCTGGGACGGCCTTGGTATCTGCCGTACGTGTTTTTTATAGGGGCCTCAGTATATCCTAGTTACTTTTGTAATGAGATCTCAAAGATAAAGTGCCCTTTAAAAGTTGTGTGATATGAGTTATAATTCGTCATTATACGAGTCATTCTCGTACACCATGTCCAAAAAGAAAACTGAACCACTTTGAAAACGAATGAATATATACGCGTAGATGCTAATAGATCATTTTTGAGCTTACTCTATGGCAGAGGAACTCACAAAGTTTCGTTTGGTATAATTTACATGTTTTAGCTGATCCATTGTTGACATTCAAAAGCTTCAAGTTCCAAAACATAACCTACCAAGGTAAACATTATGAACGTGCAAGAGTGTTGAATGGTACATCGAAACGAAATCAGATAATTTGGTGCAAAGGAGGTTTAGGACACGCTATGGTCGACATCCTCCATCAAGAAACTCAATGGAAGCGTTAAACATTTGAAAGGTAATGGTAGGTCTAAGCTCCCAGTTGATGTTGTTCAAAATGTGCAACGATCATTCCTACGCAGTCCTCAAAAATCTGTTCGGATCGCAGCACGTGAGTTGAATATGCCAAAATCTAGTGTTCACAGATACTAAAGAAAAGTTTGAACATGAATGCTTACAAATTAAAAATTTTACAACAAATTGCCCAAGATGGCAAAATTAAACGTAAACACTTTGCAGCTACTGTTCTTAATCGTTTGTATGTTGATGAAAACTTTCTAAGAAAAATAGTTTTTTCAGACGAAGCTACATTTTATGTTTGTGGAAAAGTAAATAAACATAACGTTCAAATATGGGGCACTGAAAAGCCACATGAAGTTCGAGAACATATACGGGACCCTAAATTAAATGTTTGGTGCAACCATTTCTTATGACAGAGTTGCTGGACCGTTTTTGAACAAACCATTAATGGTAACATTTAAGTAGATATGCTAGAAAACTTTGCTTTTCCACAGCTACAGCCTACAAAACCTGCAGCCCAATGTAGTTTTCCAGCAAGATGGTGCACCCCAAATTGGAAGTTATTGATTCGACACTCTCTTGACAACTCTTTCCCTTTGCGATGGATTGGGCGTGGTGGTCCAATACGTTGGCCTCCGCGGTCCCCGGATATAACGCAATGTGATTTTTTGTCTGGGACTTTATTAAGGACCAAGTTTATGGGATAAAAGTCTCCAATATTCAAGAATTGATATTGAGAATAAATGAAGTGTTCAGCAACATCACTGATAAAATGCGGCATAGAGTGTGGTCAGAGTTAGATACCCGCATTGACTAGCTTTTTGCCAATAACAGAGACCATGTTGAAATTTTCAAATCAAACATATTTCCGAAAAACTTAAGAATATGTGTGTTACCTTACATTTATGAACATTTGTATACGCCTGTAAATGAAATATTTACACTGCAACAAATTTGTTCGGTTTTTCTTTTTTGGCACGGTGTATTATTTGGCCAAGTTCTCGTCCAAAATAAAATTTCAGTTATTCAATGAGTTTCTAAGTACAGTAAGTAGTCGGTCGATAAGATGTTTGCTAACTATTACAACGGCGGTATCTTTATCATTCCACTGAGTAATTTGAATTGGAAACCCTAATGTTCAAATGTCACATGCAAGAGTGGCAATTAAAAGTTGAAAAACTTTGCTTGAAAATGTTGTTTACAGACAGAAAAGGTTACCGCGTTTATAATTGTGTCTTACACAACTTAGTATACATTTCATAATTACTGCCAAACGTAAGTAGCAGAGTAATTATGTTTTATTGTGTTTTGCCAAATATCGTCATGACAATATTTTATTATAACGGACGTTTTCCATCTTTTTGAATTAACAAAGAGTACACGACGTTTCGGGATCTGGAATCTTACCCCGTCTACAGGTGAACCTTCAAGTGACCTTAAAAATTGCACAAAACATTAGTCAAAATGTGTACGTTTATCTACTTAAAACATAGTTTGCAAATTTTCCCATATCAAATTTCCTAACCCGGATGAAGGCAGGAGTTCATTTCGTCAATAGCCTCGTCCAAAAATGTCTTTGAGCCCAAGGCATTCAAAGCTCTTCTTATAACAGTTCTTATTTCTCAAGCATTTTCTGACACAGACGAGTTTATGTCATTCAATTGGGAGACCCTATGATTGGCTGACTGACTAGGGACTAGAGTGGTTACATTCGAATGTACGGGAGAGAGTTAATGTTGAAAACTGTATGTTTGAATGTGATGTAGATGTAAGAATGAAAAGAAAATTTTAGGTACACAAACATTTGATGATCGCGATACATTTGTTGTTAATTTCTATATGAATAAAATATCTATTATTTATAGGTCGCTCGCGCTCTATCCGGTGGCCTGTGTCCGGTGGAATATTGCATGCAATACCAAAATACTGCAACGCAGTTCCCCCTTTTAATAGTGTTCGAATATAGTACGGTAAAGTGACCACTTAACTCTATTACAACTCGTAACAAAGCTCTACTGCCTTGTTTACTAATACAAAACCCAGCACTTAACTATATCCGTTGACGGATATCGGTTAATGTGTAATAACCACGGGTTACAGTCGGCCGGTGACCACAGTTTAGCATTTTGTCGGCCATAAAACACGAGCGTGCGAGCATTTACAGTGCCCCTGAATCTGTAGGCTGGAAAATTGAGTACCTGTAAACCACGTTACGACCTCAGCTGGCACACACGGCTGCCTCGTTATAACTGAGTTTTGACGTTTGTCAGTAGTGGAGCCGTGAGAATATGCACAACAACAGTCCGCGTACGCCTACCCACTACCCAGTACCGTTGTAATATTTGATTTATGGGTAGTTTAAGTCGTTTCAAAAACAAACAGCACATAAACGTACAAAACGGGAACTAACTACTCGTATAAGCCGTAAGTTTCAGTATTTTGCTTAGTAACCAGATGATTTTGTATTTCGTAAACACAAAAAATCTGTATATTATTATGTCAATTTAATATAATTCCCAATTTTACTAATGTTTGCTATAAAGCTATGTTATTTTACTTTATTAGAATACACAATAAAACGTGGAAGTACCTTGAACACATTTTAATTTTACACGATTAGTTTAGGAAATAATTCCATTGTCAAGTGCGTGTTAAATTTGGCCTAGAACTACGATGTATAAATAAACAAATATAAAATCAATTTTTAAACCTGAATCAAAATATTACCTTGGACAGGGGATATATTTTAGTTTACTTGAATCATCTTGCTGGTTAATACTATGTATGAATTCAAAACTGGATTTCTGTTGGATGCATGGGTTAAAATCAAGTTTTTTCATCATAGTGATAAGCAAATGATTCCCCTGTCCAATATGATTCCAGTGTTAAAATGATGATTATTTGACTTTATTAGCTAAACATCAGTTCTAAACATTAAAAAATGGATGGCTATATCGATAAATAAAATGTTAATACTTCCATGTTTTTGTGTATTAATAGTTAACAAGTAACCCTTTGTAGTGAACTCATCCTTTCAAATACTTTACGTCACTACATATACATTTTATTGCATTAGTATGTTTGGTGTGCACTTACATATGCTTTTAACTCCTTTTCTTCTTTTTAATTTCCTTGCAAGCTTAAAACATTATTACTCTTCTACACACTAAAATATCGTTACAAAATGTCATCAATATCATCATAGTTAAATAAATTATACAGTGTGTCCACAAAGTCATGCTACACTTTTAAACAACTTTATTTATAAAACTACAAGTCGTACATAAATGATAATTACATAGGGTTAAAGAAAAACTCAAAAGGTTTTGTTTATGTTCATCTGAGCTCAACATGAGCACCACCATTCGCCTTACACAGGTCCAATCTAAAGATGATCTCCTCCCAGACGTGGTGGCCAAGACTTCCAACCACCGCATCCTATCCAACTTTGGGGAAATTTTTCATTCAAAACATCCTGAACAATGTTTGCATAGTGTGGGGGTCGGAGCGTCTTGTTGAAAAATGAAGTTTTCATTTTCGATTTGTGGAATAGCGTATAGCTCTAACATGTCTAGATAGGAATTGCTGTTAATGGTATTTTCATCGAAGAAAAAAGGACCAATGACACGTTCACAGGTAAGAGAACACCAAACATTGGTCTTTGGAGAATTGCGCACATGTTCAACAAACACATGAGGGTTTTCATTCCCTCAGATACGAACGTTATGGCGGTTCACAAGTCCAGAAACATGGAAAGAAGCTTCATCACTAAAAATGATTTCTTTGTGAAAATTTGGATCCACATCGATTTCATTTAAAATTTCAACAGCAAAACCGTATCTTTTTAAATGGTCATTTGGTTTCAAAGCATGCAATAACTGGACTTTATAAGCAGTAAAACATAGTATTTTCTTCAAAACCTTGTGCACTGTGGATTTTGGATGGTTTAATTCACGACCACATTTCCGTACGGACTTTTTTGGACTTCGTTCAAAGCTATCTCGAATGTTCTCAACAATTTGGTTTTCTATTGAGGGCCTACCTGTTCGAGTTTTGTCTAATACGCTACCTGTGACTTTAAACTGTTTATACCATCTGTAAATGTTGCATCTGTGAGGATAATTTTCATTGTAAATACGCCTAAATTCCCGTTGGACTGCAATAACTTTTCTTTGAAAGTTTACCATTGTGACTGATTTGTTATAAACGTAAACACCACATGATAAACATGGCAACAATGGGTTACTTAGTAAAAAAAACTACATAAACAGCTGTTTAATTTGACATCTGTTTCAAAGACCTGCGATCATAAATAGAGTAGCTGCTATCAGTTAGAAGTGTAGCATGACTTTGTGGACACACTGTAAAAACGAAGAACCACATTTAAATAGACTATTAAGTACTTGGAATGATTTTCTCGTAACAGAACGTATGAATTAACTCTAAAGAGTAAGTCTGCCATTTACAATCACTAATAGATTTGCATTCTTGTATTTAATATGAGCTAACAATTAATATACCGAGTGTCCCACGAAGAGGTTTAAACCTTTAATTTTATATTACGTGCCCATTCATGCACCGAACATTTTTAAACCTTACACATTTTACAAAGTAGGTTCTAAAATTGTTCTGGGAAAATTTCAGCTCCCTAACCTTTGTAGTAACAAAATGGCGGTATATTAAAAATTTTGCCAATTTGCTTCCTATAAAAACTACTTTCATGTGTTATTATCTGATCATGGAAGTGATTTTTTGGATTGGACACCCCGATCACCAGATTTAACTGTATGTGACGTCTTTTTAGTTCCTTCAACTAGTTTATACCCATACCTTACCCACACCTATGATCAAAGCGTGCTTATTGTTGAAGAACACTTAAGAAGATAATTTCTTTTTGTCAAGAGAAATTTGGGGTTAAGTTAACAGTTGTTAATAATCCAAACAAATCTAAAATTCACAGATGTGTAAATTTGTTTAGCAAAATAGGCTCTGTAAGGAACGGAAAACATAACAGAAGGCGGACTGTACTGAGTGAAGAAGTGACGGAGAGTGTTAGGGTTGGATTAGAAAATTCTCCTAACAAATCTTTTAGAATTTTGAAACAAAAAAGCAGATAGCCTATTAACGCCTGGATACTTGATCTTAAACACATTTTGACAAAAAATATTATCTTGCTCTTAAGTATTCTTCAACAATAGGCACTCATTGATCTTTGCTAAAAACCATGATTGCGATTATTTTACAATAACATCAATTTAGCAAACCAAAACGACTATATTACTGCAACAATGCATACCATCTGATAGTTATTGAAGTGAACAAACCAATGATACAATTAACGACCTTATAGCGCTCGTAAAGAATGGCTTACTAAAGTTTGACAGTTAGGTTGCGCTTTAAAAAAAACACCCTGTAGTTGTGAATATTTTGATGTTTAATTAACACGCCGGGGCGGATGAAACAAGCCCCTCTGTAATGTCGAAAAGGTTGAAGAACTGCCGATTTACGATTTACTGTTGTGCCACCGCGTGAAGTTTGGTATTATAAAACACTCTAAACCACTACTGTCAAGACGCTGCTGTTTTATTATCTTGTTTACAACCAATTACGCGAGAAAGACCTCCTGAAGCTAAACTGACAAAACATGTTGTATCAACTCATCTGAAGCCTGTTTGCTATTCTTTACTATAGACTTCAATCTAAATCTCGTACATATTATCAGTGACATTTTTAATAGAAAGCCCTTTTGTCGAGATTGACATGAAAGAGGGTTCGGTCATTTTTAATAAACAATGTATCAAATAACAACGAAACGCAAACCGTTTTATTAAGAACCATAAGACTTTTTAAGTTTTTATACGATCTTGCTTTCTTGTTCCCAGGGTTAGTGTTTTTGTCTGCTGAACTAAAGCAACATTTACTACATTGATTCATACAAGCAAAGTTGGATTTTCTGTTTCAAATTTTTCCTTTGTTTGAAGTTTCTTGTTGACGACGGTAGAATTACTGAGTTTGAAATACTATTGCGGAAGTCTGCGGGCTGTCCAATAACGATGGAAACGTCCCATTATGCTGAAATTGTTTAATATTGTTTTTGAAATTCGAGGTACAACTCGAATTTTAACCCTAACCGTGTAAGCTTTTCGGTAGTGGAATTAAACAGTGGAATCTTGAGTGGCACTCCGGAGAAATGGAGTGATGGAGTGTAGATGGCGGAGCGCAGTGGTGCGCGTAGAGGTGTCAATGTCAACGCAACGTCAAGCAAGAGTGGACTCGGGACTGAAACCGAAAGGACCGGTTTGGCGCTCGCGCTTGCTCTGCGCTGATTTCCTCTAATTCATTACTGTGACGAAAGAGGTGGCACAGGTACCAGCCACTGGGTGACTGGCTCTGGCAGCTAGACCGTGAACCAGCTGTCATGGATGATACAGTCGCCGCGACAACATCTCGAGTCAATGTAGCGCAGCGGTGGTCATTCAGTATGCAGGTGTGTCCACAGGGGAGAGCCATCAAAACACTCAAATCAAAAAGTAATGCCATAAGAGGTACAGACGTACACTCTTGTGAAACTAGAGACAGAGACAACTACCGAACTGGGAGACACAGAACGGCAGTTCATGAACGTTTGCCTTCCCAGGCAGGAGTTCATTTCGTCAACAGTCTACCATATTTGTTCAAAAATGCCCTTGAGCCTAAAGCATTCAAAGCTCGTCTTAAAACAATTCTGATTTCTCAAGCATTTTATGATACAGACGAGTTTATGGCAGTCAATTGGGAGACCCTATGATTGGCTGACTGAATAGGCACTAGAGTGGCTACATTCGAATGTATGGAAGAGAGTGAGTGTAAACACTGTATGTTTGAATGGGATTTAGAATTTTAGATGTAAGAATGCAAGGAAAAATGTAGATACTCAAACATTCAACGAATGCGATACATTTATTGTAAATGTGCAATATGCAATAAAACATTTATTTATTTACTTTTCGGGGTGATTCTTAAACTACAAATTATAAGTACAATCTGTGAGTAAAACGTCATAGTTGGAGTAGGAGGTGTTTTATCTTTTGAAAGTCTTACAGTCTTTAGAAAAAAGCTTGATTGGAATGGTAGGCCAAAGCCTGGATGGAGCATGAATGAGAAGTAACTGTAAAACCCTTATACAGGGTTAGGCAAAAGTGTGAAAACACCTTTATAACTTTTTAATCAGTTTTTCCAGCGTGACCTAACTCGGTACATTTTATTATAGGAAATAAAATACTTTTTAATGCATACTGGCACTTGGCCCCAGTTTTTAAAATAAGGGATTGGGGAGTAGCCCCATAATTTTCATAAGAAAGCCCCATTGAGTGACGCCTCATTTTGAAGGTCGTAGAAAATGATGATGAATGCTGAAAACTAGACGTCTCTATCTTTACCCAGAAAGAAATTGCGTCCATTTTAGGACACACAGACCTTTATTTAGCGAAAGTGTGGAAACGCCCACTGGGTATATAAGAAAGACGACACGGCCGGCCAAACCAGTCTCAGCCAGTCAACAAGCTACTGAGGATGACTCTCCACAGCGAGGTCGAAACGTCTAGCAGTAGTTGTATTTCAACTGTGACGCGGTGTAAAACGGAAGTCTTAGATCTTAGTGTGGAAACGCCTTTATAACTTTTTAACCAGTTTTTTCAGCGCGACCGAACTCGGTAAATTTTATTAGAGGAAACAAAAGTACCTTTAAATGCATACTGGCACTTGGTCCCAGTTTTAAAAATTGGGGATTTGGGGGTAGCACCATAATTTTCATAGGAAAGCCCCATCGAGTGACACCTCATTTTAAAGGTAATGGAAAATGATGATGAATGCTGAAAACTAGACGTCTCTCTTAACCCAGAAAGAAATGGCGTCCATTTTAAGTTACCCAGAGTTATAAATCTACCTTCCCCCCAATCACCCAATTTGAAAACTGGGGCAAAGTGTCAGTATGCATTAAAAGATAGTTTTGAAAACTTTAATAATATGTACCAAGTTTGGTTACACTGAAAACACTGGCTAAAAAGTTATGATGGCGTTTCCACACTTTCGCGTAATGAAGGTCTGTGTGTCTTAAAATGGACGCCATTTCTTTCTGGGTTAAGATAGAGACGTCTAGTTTTCAGCATTCATCATTATTTTCTACGACCTTCGAAATGAGGTGTCGCTCAATGGAGCTTTCTTATGAAAATTATGGGGCTACTCCCCAATCCCTTATTTTGAAAACTGGGGCCAAGTGCCAGTATGCATTAAAAAGTATTTTTATTTCCTCTAATAAAATGTACCGAGTTAGGTTACGCTGGAAAAACTAATTAAAAAGTTATAAAGGTGTTTTCACACTTTCGCATAATACAAAATTTAATGTGTGTAACTTAAAATGGAAACCATTTCTTTCTGAGTAAAGATAGAGACGTCTAGTTTTCAGCATTCATCAACATTTTTTAAGACCTTTAAAATGAGGTGTCACTCGATGGGGCTTTCCTATGGAAATTAAGGGGCTACCCCTCCAATTCCCCATTTTGAAAACTGGGGCAAAGTTTCAGTATGCATTAAAAGGTACTTTGGTTTTCTCTAATAAAGTGTACCAAGTTCGGTTGCACTGAAAACACTGGTTAAAAACTTATAAAGGCGTGTCCACACTTTTGCCAAACCCTGTATAATTGATACTCATAGAGTGTCTGTCCTCAAGGTAACGGTTAAAAGGGGGTTTCGTTCAAATACAAACTGAAATAATAGTTAATTGTTGGTTCCATTTTCCATTTTGAATTGTTTTATTCAAAACAGTTTGTTGACGTTAGACATTTTCATTATCGAATGAAACGTTGTGTCACATGTTAGTACAACCAACTTTGGAAAACAGGCGAAAGCATTCTTCAAACTCCCCATTTAGCGCCAATATTTTGCTAATTTCCCGGGAAGAACAATATCCCCCAGAAGTAGCTACAACTGGGTACCCACCCTTACGTTTTGGTCAAGCATCACCACTGCTAACTCAAAATTTGGGGTTTTAATTGTATAATGGCGGGAACAGCCATATTTTTAAGGGGGCACTGTGAGGCTTGGGGGGACATCACTGTCAAATATGAACAAACG
This sequence comes from Matsumurasca onukii, assembly GCA_018831715.1. Lineage (NCBI taxonomy): Eukaryota > Metazoa > Arthropoda > Insecta > Hemiptera > Cicadellidae > Matsumurasca > Matsumurasca onukii. The sequence goes on from CM032064.1 coordinate 19,574,323, forward strand.
TTTCGTTGCGGAACAGTTTACATGCATGCAATCGTCATTGTTCTAATTTTAACCAAAATGCTCCACTCAAGCCTTGACATCTAGATCTCATTCCGGCTTAACAGGTCCATTCCATTCATTGTAGATTCATTCATTCGTTTCTTTTTTACATTTTTTTTTAAGTTGATTCGCAGCATGAGCGGTTACATAAGCGTGAAATAAATAAATGTTTTATTTAGTAAACAGCATAGCCTACAGTTGCATTGAAGTCGTCATATTTTAAATATTTTGAAAGCTAAAATTTTGTCTTTCATTCTTACATAGAGAACTCATTCATACATACAACGTTTACAGTCTTACTGGCTCATTCATTCGAATTCCCCCACTTAGGCATCCGTAGTCCAGTAGCCATTCCGCACTAGGTCTCCCATTGGTGTGCCAAGAACTCGTCTGAACTATGAAGCGATGAATTAACTACCTGATCGAATCTTTCTACTTTAGCCGCATTGTCTCCCGAGAGTCTTTCATAAACTCGTCCATCTTGTTAGTTGCCTCTTTGAAAGAACCCGTTTTTAGAGGGGGCTTAAACTCCTTTGGAGTTTGGCACTTTTAATTTAATCTCGTAACCTATCGACGCAATGAACTCATGCCCGGGAAGGGACCACCGTCCTGTGTCTCCCAGAGTAAACAATTTCAAACTACTGATGCTGGCTTGCAACACTATTTTCTTTGCAATTTCACAACTGTTCTGACTGCTACTATTCAAGTCCTGGAAATCTTGCATTTGAGCAAATAAATGTGTAAAACAGATATAGGTAGATTACTTCTTAATGTGCCGTTTTCAGTACCTGGGGTTAGTATTATTGGCAGTGTCACCTCTAATAGATACCACATGGATAATCATGATCTAGTCAAGTTTCACTAAGCTAGTGACAGAAAAAAAGTGACACAAAGTGAATTTCAAAAATTACGTTTTAAATTTTTGCAGTAAAATTGAGTAAAGCTTTTAGTTTGTTTCATTACTGAGAGTGGATACGGGATAGGATAGTATTGTTGAGGAACAGTATCATAAATGTAGGTAGCTAATGGACGAAACACGATATTCAGGTGTAGTGCTAGATAAGAGGTTTATACAAAACCCGCACCTATAAGCTTGCATCAAAAGGTTAATCCTTATGGAGCTATGATGAACAAAACAAACTCAGTATCAAGCAGAATTTTCGTGCCCTTAATTCGTCCTGCAGTACTTAATAGTAAATAAATAATTTTTGTTGCATGGCAATCGTCAAAAAGGTTGAATGGTGAGATTTCCCATTTGCTCTCATATCTAAGTCCTTTTCATACATACATTTCCATTATCTCTATCACATTCATTCGAATTATCCCTCTATATTACCTAGCTGGTCAGCCAATCACAAAGTCTCCCAATTAAACGCTATAAACTCGTCTATGTTGTGTTGTAAAACGCTCGAGTGAACAACATATTCTTTGACGAGCTTTAAATGCCTTCGGTACTTGTCTGTTTTAAACGAATGTGTTAAACGAAATATGTTTATGAGATTATTATTATTATTTATGAGATTATTATATCAGTGCTGTGCAGGTATACTACCTGAGAGAGTAAGCGTTCGTGGACTACCGTTATGTGTCTCACATTCCAGTAGTAGTCCCTGCTTTGGTTTCTTAAGAGTGTTATGATAAAAAATTGTTATGAGACCATTTCGGTGACACGTTTTGGCTTCTTAGGCCATGATCACCCTAACATCAAAACAAACTTGGTAAAATAGTTTTTTACACAACAATTAATAGATGAAATACCTGTTGGGTGCCTGTAGACCCCAGGCACCCAACAGGTATTTCATCTATTAATAATTGATATAGGCCTGAGACTGGATATATTACAACAATTTAGGTGACATGTTTCGTTTTCTTAGGCCATGATCGCCCTAACATCAAAACACCCTTAGTAAAATATTTTTTTTATGAAACAATTATAGTGACATGTTTTACTCACGGTCCTGCTTCTTGGGATTTGGGTTATTTGCTTTGCTCACGACGAGCTCAACACACTTAGGGTACTAAGCCCTCCGCTGACGGTGGCATTTTGGCCTTAGGTTTTACGGGTTTGGGCTATTTAATTCATTCAGTAAGACGTTGGCTGATGTAACTGTCATTATGGCCAAAGAAGCCGAAAAATGTCACCAAAATGGTTTCAGAAAAAATTATTTAACCAAGGGTGTTTTGTTAAATATTTATATTCAGGTAAGATACCTATATGATATGACTCTTGCCTACTGCTTGAATCCAGCTCGATGAATAATACAGCCGTGTGCTGTGGATCACTTGACATGTAAATGCTGCAGTCATCCTCTGCTAAGCATCAGGCTGAACCCTCGCCCAGCATCTCTACAATTGTGCATCACCTCTATATCATTCATGTGCCAGTTTTGATAAGAGTACGTCATGTGTGGTCTCGTCAAAAACAGAACATTACTTGTTTATGGTTATGGATTGTAGAAACGGATTGTACTAAATTTCTCGGTATCTACCTGGATCAACGACTGTCTTGGGAGTCTCATATAAATATGTTGTGTTCCAGAATCGCTTCAAATTTATTTGCTCTCAACATATTTTCAAAATTGTGCTCTACCGAAGTCCGTCTCACAACATATTATGGACTTTAACTAATTTAAATTTAATTTAAACAATTTAACTAAATTACGGGATTTGTTTATGTGGAGCTTGTTCTAAATTTTTACATAAAAGGGTTTTATACTAAAAAAAAGCAATTAGGAAAATATCAAATCTGAAGTCTAGAGACTCCTGCAGAGAGGCCTTTGTAGACATGGAGATACCCACTCTCCCTTGTCTGTAGATACTTTAGACTGTTATGCACTGCCTCAACAAGTGCAGACCGACTCAGGGCGTGAATCTGTTATGAGACGAGAGTGAGGGATACCTTCAGAGTGACCCTACACCGAACTACCGTAGCTGAACGCTTGCCTTCCTAGGCTGGAGTTAAGCTCTTAAATAAAACCCCAGATACGTTCAAAAACACAGCAGCAAATTTATCAATTTTTAAGGCCCGATCATTCGATCAAAGCGATACTTAATCATGCGCACTTCTTGCTCGTTAGATGAGTTTATCCATCAGTGGGTCAACTAATTATATAAATGTGTTTCCGAGAGGTAGTATGAATGTGATAAGATATGAATGTGTATTTTAAATATAATTACGAATTTGTTTGAGTTAAAATGATTGAGTTAAAACTGTTAATTGACGTCAAGAAATTGACGTTTGTGTGCAACTTTATAATCCTGTTTCACATTAAGAAGAAATGAAGCGCTTCCAGTGTAAAAATCTCAACTGTACCCAAACTTTTGACACACAGGCTTCAAAATTGTAAACATTTTAAGTTTAAAATATGATTATGTCGAAAATTGACAATAACGACAAGTTTTTCGAGAACAGGAAGAAACAAATTTTAACAACTGCATGGTGTATTTATATATTTGAAGGATTGAAGGTACAGCAGGTGTTGTGGACTTTGCAAGCAGCAGTGTGTGCTGTGTTGATCTAGTGCAGAGAGCACAAAGCACGTACTGAAGCGTGTAGTTTAGCAATGAGTGCGGTTTTCTAGTTAGTCTGTGGCTACGATACTCAGCTCTACACGGTAGCTCACTCGTTGTGGACTGTGCAAGCAGTGTGTGCTGTGTTGATCTAGTGCAGAGAGCACAAAGCACGTACTGAAGCGTGTAGTTTAGCAATGAGTGCGGTTTTCTAGTTAGTCTGTGGCTACGATACTCAGCTCTACACGGTAGCTCGTTGTGGACTGTGCAAGCAGTGTGTGCTGTGTTGATCTAGTGCAGAGAGCACAAGCACGTACTGAAGCGTGTAGTTTAGCAATGAGTGCGGTTTTCTAGTTAGTCTGTGGCTACGATACTCAGCTCTACACGGTAGCTCACTCGTTGTGGACCGTGCAAGCAGTGTGTGCTGTGTTGATCTAGTGCAGAGAGCACAAAGCACGTACTGAAGCGTGTAGTTTAGCAATGAGTGCGGTTTTCTAGTTAGTCTGTGGCTACGATACTCAGCTCTACACGGTAGCTCACTCGTTGTGGACTGTGCAAGCAGTGTGTGCTGTGTTGATCTAGTGCAGAGAGCACAAAGCACGTACTGAAGCGTGTAGTTTAGCAATGAGTGCGGTTTTCTAGTTAGTCTGTGGCATCGATACTCAGCTCTACACGGTAGCTCACTCGTTGTGGACTGTGCAAGCAGTGTGTGCTGTGTTGATCGTGCAGAGAGCACAAGCACGTACTGAAGCGTGTAGGTTAGCAATGAGTGCGGTTTTCTAGTTAGTCTGTGGCTACGATACTCAGCTCTACACGGTAGCTCACTCGTTGTGGACCGTGCAAGCAGTGTGTGCTGTGTTGATCTAGTGCAGAGAGCACAAAGCGTACTGAAGCGTGTAGTTTAGCAATGAGTGCGGTTTTCTAGTTAGTCTGTGGCTACGATACTCAGCTCTACACGGTAGCTCACTCGTTGTGGACCGTGCAAGCAGTGTGTGCTGTGTTGATCTAGTGCAGAGAGCACAGCACGTACTGAAGCGTGTAGTTTAGCAATGAGTGCGGTTTTCTAGTTAGTCTGTGGCTACGATACCAGCTCTACACGGTAGCTCACTCGTTGTGACTGTGCAAGCAGTGTGTGCTGTGTTGATCTAGTGCAGAGAGCACAAAGCACGTACTGAAGCGTGTAGTTTAGCAATGAGTGCGGTTTTCTAGTTAGTCTGTGGCTACGATACTCAGCTCTACACGGTAGCTCACTCGTTGTGGACTGTGCAAGCAGTGTGTGCTGTGTTGATCTAGTGCAGAGCACAAAGCACGTACTGAAGCGTGTAGTTTAGCAATGAGTGCGGTTTTCTAGTTAGTCTGTGGCTACGATACTCAGCTCTACACGGTAGCTCACTCGTTGTGGACTGTGCAGCAGTGTGTGCTGTGTTGATCTAGTGCAGAGAGCACAAAGCACGTACTGAAGCGTGTAGTTTAGCAATGAGTGCGGTTTTCTAGTTAGTCTGTGGCTACGATACTCAGCTCTACACGGTAGCTCACTCGTTGTGGATGTGCAAGCAGTGTGTGCTGTGTTGATCTAGTGCAGAGCACAAAGCACGTACTGAAGCGTGTAGTTTAGCAATGAGTGCGGTTTTCTAGTTAGTCTGTGGCTACGATACTCAGCTCTACACGGTAGCTCACTCGTTGTGGATGTGCAAGCAGTGTGTGCTGTGTTGATCTAGTGCAGAGAGCACAAAGCACGTACTGAAGCGTAGTTTAGCAATGAGTGCGGTTTTCTAGTTAGTCTGTGGCTACGATACTCAGCTCTACACGGTAGCTCACTCGTTGTGGACTGTGCAGCAGTGTGTGCTGTGTTGATCTAGTGCAGAGACACAAAGCACGTACTGAAGCGTGGTTAGCAATGAGTGCGGTTTCTAGTTAGTCTGTGGCTACGATACTCAGCTCTACACGGTAGCTCACTCGTTGTGGACCGTGCAAGCAGTGTGTGCTGTGTTGATCTAGTGCAGAGAGCACAAAGCACGTACTGAAGCGTGTAGTTTAGCAATGAGTGCGGTTTTCTAGTTAGTCTGTGGCTACGATACTCAGCTCTACACGGTAGCTCACTCGTTGTGGACTGTGCAAGCAGTGTGTGCTGTGTTGATCTAGTGCAGAGAGCACAAAGCACGTACTGAAGCGTGTAGCAATGAGTGCGGTTTTCTAGTTAGTCTGTGGCTACGATACTCAGCTCTACACGGTAGCTCACTCGTTGTGGACTGTGCAAGCAGTGTGCTGTGTTGATCTAGTGCAGAGCACAAAGCACGTACTGAAGCGTGTAGTTTAGCAATGAGTGCGGTTTTCTAGTTAGTCTGGCTACGATATCAGCTCTACACGGTAGCTCACTCGTTGTGGATGTGCAAGCAGTGTGTGCTGTGTTGATCTAGTGCAGAGAGCACAAAGCACGTACTGAAGCGTGTAGTTTAGCAATGAGTGCGGTTTTCTAGTTAGTCTGGCTACGATACTCAGCTCTACACGGTAGCTCACTCGTTGTGGACCGTGCAAGCAGTGTGTGCTGTGTTGATCTAGTGCAGAGCACAAAGCACGTACTGAAGCGTGTAGGTTAGCAATGAGTGCGGTTTTCAGTTAGTCTGTGGCTACGATACTCAGCTCTACGGTAGCTCACTCGTTGTGGACTGTGCAAGCAGTGTGTGCTGTGTTGATCTAGTGCAGAGAGCACAGCACGTACTGAAGCGTGTAGTTTAGCAATGAGTGCGGTTTTCTAGTTAGTCTGTGGCTACGATACTCAGCTCTACACGGTAGCTCACTCGTTGTGGACCGTGCAAGCAGTGTGTGCTGTGTTGATCTAGTGCAGAGAGCACACAGCACGTACTGAAGCGTGTAGGTTAGCAATGAGTGCGGTTTTCTAGTTAGTCTGTGGCTACGATACTCAGCTCTACACGGTAGCTCACTCGTTGTGGACTGTGCAAGCAGTGTGTGCTGTGTTGATCTAGTGCAGAGAGCACAAAGCACGTACTGAAGCGTGTAGGTTAGCAATGAGTGCGGTTTTCTAGTTAGTCTGTGGCTACGATACTCAGCTCTACGGTAGCTCGTTGTGGACCGTGCAAGCAGTGTGTGCTGTGTTGATCTAGTGCAGAGAGCACAAAGCACGTACTGAAGCGTGTAGTTTAGCAATGAGTGCGGTTTTCTAGTTAGTCTGTGGCTACGATACTCAGCTCTACACGGTAGCTCACTCGTTGTGGACTGTGCAAGCAGTGTGTGCTGTGATCTAGTGCAGAGCACAAAGCACGTACTGAAGCGTGTTTAGCAATGAGTGCGGTTTTCTAGTTAGTCTGTGGCTACGATACTCAGCTCTACACGGTAGCTCACTCGTTGTGGACTGTGCAAGCAGTGTGTGCTGTGTTGATCTAGTGCAGAGAGCACAAACGTACTGAAGCGTGTAGTTTAGCAATGAGTGCGGTTTTCTAGTTAGTCTGTGGCTACGATACTCAGCTCTACACGGTAGCTCACTCGTTGTGACTGTGCAAGCAGTGTGTGCTGTGTTGATCTAGTGCAGAGAGCACAAAGCACGTACTGAAGCGTGTAGTTTAGCAATGAGTGCGGTTTCTAGTTAGTCTGTGGCTACGATACTCAGCTCTACACGGTAGCTCACTCGTTGTGGACCGTGCAAGCAGTGTGTGCTGTGTTGATCTAGTGCAGAGAGCACAAAGCACGTACTGAAGCGTGTAGTTAGCAATGAGTGCGGTTTTCTAGTTAGTCTGTGGCTACGATACTCAGCTCTACACGGTAGCTCACTCGTGGACCGTGCAAGCAGTGTGTGCTGTGTTGATCTAGTGCAGAGAGCACAAGCACGTACTGAAGCGTGTAGTTTGCAATGAGTGCGGTTTTCTAGTTAGTCTGTGGCTACGATACTCAGCTCTACACGGTAGCTCACTCGTTGACCGTGCAGCAGTGTGTGCTGTGATCTAGTGCAGAGAGCACAAAGCACGTACTGAAGCGTGTAGTTTAGCAATGAGTGCGGTTTTCTAGTTAGTCTGGCTACGATACTCAGCTCTACGGTAGCTCACTCGTTGTGGACCGTGCAAGCAGTGTGTGCTGTGTTGATCTAGTGCAGAGAGCACAAGCACGTACTGAAGCGTGTAGTTTAGCAATGAGTGCGGTTTTCTAGTTAGTCTGTGGCTACGATACTCAGCTCTACACGGTAGCTCACTCGTTGTGACTGTGCAAGCAGTGTGTGCTGTGTTGATCTAGTGCAGAGCACAGCACGTACTGAAGCGTGTAGTTTAGCAATGAGTGCGGTTTTAGTTAGTCTGTGGCTACGATACTCAGCTCTACACGGTAGCTCACTCGTTGTGGACCGTGCAAGCAGTGTGTGCTGTGTTGATCTAGTGCAGAGAGCACAAAGCACGTACTGAAGCGTAGTTAGCAATGAGTGCGGTTTTCTAGTTAGTCTGTGGCTACGATACTCAGCTCTACACGGTAGCTCACTCGTTGTGGACCGTGCAAGCAGTGTGTGCTGTGTTGATCTAGTGCAGAGCACAAAGCACGTACTGAAGCGTGTAGTTGCAATGAGTGCGGTTTTCTAGTTAGTCTGTGGCTACGATACTCCAGCTCTACGGTAGCTCACTCGTTGTGGACCGTGCAAGCAGTGTGTGCTGTGTTGATCTAGTGCAGAGAGCACAAAGCACGTACTGAAGCGTGTAGTTTAGCAATGAGTGCGGTTTTCTAGTTAGTCTGGCTACGATACTCAGCTCTACACGGTAGCTCACTCGTTGTGGACTGTGCAAGCAGTGTGTGCTGTGTTGATCTAGTGCAGAGCACAGCACGTACTGAAGCGTGTAGTTTAGCAATGAGTGCGGTTTTCTAGTTAGTCTGTGGCTACGATACTCAGCTCTACACGGTAGCTCACTCGTTGTGGACTGTGCAAGCAGTGTGTGCTGTGTTGATCTAGTGCAGAGAGCACAAAGCACGTACTGAAGCGTGTAGTTTAGCAATGAGTGCGGTTTTCTAGTTAGTCTGTGGCTACGATACTCAGCTCTACACGGTAGCTCACTCGTTGTGGACTGTGCAAGCAGTGTGTGCTGTGTTGATCTAGTGCAGAGAGCACAAAGCACGTACTGAAGCGTGTAGTTTAGCAATGAGTGCGGTTTTCTAGTTAGTCTGTGGCTACGATACTCAGCTCTACACGGTAGCTCACTCGTTGTGGACTGTGCAAGCAGTGTGTGCTGTGTTGATCTAGTGCAGAGAGCACAAAGCACGTACTGAAGCGTGTAGTTTAGCAATGAGTGCGGTTTTCTGGTTAGTCTGTGGCTGATACTCAGCTCTACGGTAGCTCACTCGTTGTGGACTGTGCGCAGTGTGTGCTGTGTTGATCTAGTGCAGAGCACAAAGCACGTACTGAAGCGTGTAGTTTAGCAATGAGTGCGGTTTTCTAGTTAGTCTGTGGCTACGATACTCAGCTCTACATGGTAGCTCACTCGTTGTGGACTGTGCAAGCAGTGTGTGCTGTGTTGATCTAGTGCAGAGAGCACAAAGCACGAACTGAAGCGTGTAGTTTACCAATGAGTGCGGTTTTCTAGCTAGTCCAAACCACACTGGGTTTCAGGGGTGTCCGCGATACGCGTGACAACATCAATGTCACGATCGATTAAGAAATAGTCTAAACTATGTCTACTGTTACCTGTACTTTAAAAGTTAAAGTATGTTTTAATCTCTATAGTTCCTTGATAAAGTGAAGACTAAAGATAAAGAGTGCGGTTTCTTTGACAAGTTTACTCTTACTGCTGTGAAGTCGAAAGTGTTTCCCCCGAGTGATACTACAAGGTGAAATGTGTTTCAGTAAAGTTAAACTCCTTGTCGACAAGTTAAGAAAACACACGAGAAAGTTCCTTTCTGATTGCTGTCAAACAACTGCCTTGGAAGTAAAACACAACACGTATTTTTGTTTTCGGTGCGTTTCGCATTGCTACCTTGGCTCGAAAGGGCGAACGTTCCCGTATTGTATAAGCGCTTAGGATTTGTGTTTGGTGGGTTCGTTTCACGTTGCGTTGCTTTTTACCACGACAGATAATTATTTTTTATATGAAATAAGATGTTTTAGATTTGTTATTATTAAGAAGAAAATGTAAATCCAGCTACCTTTGATCGAAAGAGGGTGCACCAAGTTCAAAAAATCAGGATTTAAAAAAATTACGCTTTTTCCGTTAGCCCTTCATCTGTAAACCAGAGTCCAAAGTCGAGCTCGGCTACAGAAGCGGCTTGTTAAGGGTCCACCTCGGAGGGTGGTTACCTCGGAGAAAGCCTGATTTCGTCCGCACAACACCGCGCACGTACCAACTGGCTAAACAACGGACCTTCTTTCTACTGTCACGGCCTGTCAAAGTCACGGCGGTGGCTCGTTTTTCACCTATCAAAATAAATTTTAAATTAGCAAGCAAACTAGTGGAGACTTCTGAAACGTCTTTAGAGCCCGATTTTTCATAAGTTGTTCAATGGTTTTACAAATAAACTTTGAGATTGTCCAATTGTTAGTGCTTTTAAACTCTATTTTGCTTAAAACGCATAATTTCAAAAAAAGCCGTAAACCCTTGCATTGAAGCGTTGCCGCGCAGCTGAGGCGGGCCCTTAACCGGGTTTAACGGGTTAGACTCGTTAGCTGAGGACATAATGAATCCGGCCTATTCTGTCCTGGCAAACTACGATCTGTTAAGCTTTGTTCCCTTCAAACATTTCACTGCCAAATACGATCAATCCGCACAAGCTACTGTGTATAACGATATGTAGGAAGTTTAGGGTTTCAATATTGTATGCTGATTTAAAAATATTTATCTTTCACCTTCAGTCGTGACAATCGACTAATCCTAACATTATTGTCACTGGGTTGTGCTGACTGCTTGCATAACTGCTTCGTTGTTATCAAAACAGTGATGACGAGATTGTCTTGAAAGTCAAGGTTATGCTGAGCAAGTAATAATAAAGTGCTAATAATAATTAGTTTAGCTACTCGGTATGCAGTTGTCTAGGGGTCTCCCTGTGATAAATAAAAAAATAATAAGTAAGTATATTTTATTGCGTGACCATTTACAATAGTTGCATAGCCATCGTCAGATTAATCGCTAAAATTTTCCACTCATTCTTACATCGAAAACACATTCAAACATACAGATTTGTTACATTCACTCTCTCCCATTCATCCGAATTATACCACTCTAGACCCTAGTTAATGCAGTGTCTCCCAATTAAATGCCAAGAACTTGTCTGTGCTATAGAATGCTTGAGAGATCAAAATAGCTTGCAGACGAGCTTTGAATGCCTTGGGCAAATGGTAATTTTTGAACAAATTTGGTAATCTAATGACGAAATGAACTCCTGCCTGAGAAGGCAAACGTTCACGAACTACCGTTCTGTGTCTCCCAGTTCGGTAGTTGTCCCTGCCTCTAGTTTCATAAGAGTGTATGTCATTACCTCTTATAGCATCGCATTTTGAGTTGAAAAAAGGCATGTCTCCAAAATATAGAGGCAAGGTAGTGTCAACAGTTTCAGATCTTTAAATGCTTCCCCACACGACTCTCTTCTACGCAATTTCGCGATTATTCTAACAGCTTTTTTTCAGAAGAGTAAACATTTTTGAAAAGTTTGTGCAACCTCCCCACAAAGTCAATCCGTAAGAGATATGTGGGTAGATTATGGGGATTTTCATTCACGAGGGGTGGCCATATCTCAGTGGTGTAGTGCGTTATATGCACCAAATCGGCCTAGGTTCCATTCTCGGCTGCAGTGATAACTTTTCACGACGGCCATCCCCCGTGGTTCGGAAGTCACGTGAAGCCGTTGGTCCATTCCATTGGTCATTGGACTACTAATTAATTATTCAATCTGGGGAACAGTCGGTCCGGACTACATCTCATCATCCATCAAAACACACCATCATCCATCATACTCACCACCATTCAAAATTCTCTTTAACACTTTAACCGAAACATAAAAATAATTACGTTATTGGAAACATCCGGTCATTTTGACCAATATACCCTCTAAGAGTAGCCGGTGTCTCAAAACAAAGTATCATAGTATCGCGGTGCTGCCTCTAGGGAAGTAGGTAGGGCTTAGTATTCATACTCTTTTAATTTGTAATTATTTTTTAAACTATTCCGTGTTTTTATGGAATTATAGGGCACGCGGGTTATGTGTGAGTGTGAACAGATGGTTGGTGAAGTAAAGGATAACAGACTGAGACAAACCTTGTAAAGGAAAGGGCTTATCAGTGTATCAGTGCCACAATGGATGTTTAGGACAACGAGAACTGACAAACAATGGCGGCAGAAGCTGATTGAGTTCGACAACTTGAAACCCTTCTTTCTGCATTCCACTGAACTGAGTTTCAAGTGAACTTATTTCTTACCGAGCTCGGAGCTCTTTCAAACACACGCAGTCGCTTTGTCTTCTCGACGCGCAGATAACAACAGTTTAATTAATGGCGACAACATGTCTATAAACACACAAATATATAGTTTAAAATTGTATAATTATAAAATTTCCTTTGAAAAAAAAACAGATATGCCTGCCGTCAGTATGGTAAGACCCAAGCCCGGGACCATGAAATGACCGTTTTGAGCATTTTCTACACTTAATATACATATGTATATTATATGTGTATAATCTCTACATTCGCATTTTTTTCGGAACCCCCAGGGGTTGGACTTTTTACCAAAAAAGTGGTTTTAACAGTATAAAAACCGTAAGATTCGTCCTATTTTGATGAAATTTAAATTTAATATATATTGGTATTATACACCAATATACCAAAGATTATGAAAATCCATCAAGTCGTTTCAAAATGGCGGCTGAAAGAGTTATTTTTCGCTATAACAATGGAATGGGCAGTCCGATTTTATTGAAATTTAAAATGTGTTTTTCTTTCTTGATATGTAGTATAACTTTTATTCAAATACCCGCAAGTCTGAGGCCAAAGGCCGAAGCAAGGCTGTGAACGTATCGAGGGATTTCTTGCTGTTCATCACATGTTCTTGTGTTTGCTCATCTTAAGAGCTGTACTAAATGTGAAAAAGGTGTATGCAGTTTATAATAATAAGTAAATAAATACGGATCTCGTCAACTCTTCTTAGTGCTCATGCGACGCGTTAAACAAAATAAATCATGTACTAAAAGTCGTTGTAAATATCTTATTATTTTAAAACCGGATACATCGCACACAAACTGTTGTTTGTTTTGTTTGCGCTTGCAGGTAGGGGGATGGACGACAAAGCGGGATAACGGGTAGGGGGAGGGGAGGGGATGTTGTTTATAGACAAACCGGGGATCGATATGTTTGTTGATTGGCCAAACACTACACTCTACACTGCTACATTGCTACATCACTACATTGCTACATCACTACGTTGCTAAATTGCTACATTACTGTTTTGTTTTCTGGTTGCAAGGCGTGAGTGGATTGGATGTAGTGGACTTATCACTTGAATCCGTCATTAGGAAGTTGCTGGGTGACGTGAAACGAAGCCTATTTCATACCAACTAGGTTAACCTATAAAGTATAAAGTGACAACGATTTGTTTGCTGATTGGATCACAACACCATTATACGTTTCCCGGGTTAGATAAACACGTCCAATCATGCCCTGAACTGGAATGAGGCTAGCATAATACACCGGAACCCTTTTTTCAAAAGAATAGTTATTGAGGCCTTGTACATAAAACTACCAGACCGTTCAATCAGCCAAGCATAAGTTGAAATCCAGACTACCCCTTATCAAAAATGAACTCAAGCGTAAGGATAATCGTAACTTTATTCCCAACGTTCAGCAGGAAATAGCCGAAAACAATCATGGCATGTTATTAAGGATTTGACACAGGCTAAATAATAGGCCTACCTACCTAGTATAAGACGCCCTATTCTAAAATCCTACACATGAAGAGTTGCCCAAAATCCATAAACCTAACAATCAGCTAGTTAGGAATATAATCAGTTTTCGTGATTCAATAGGGGGGATTTTCTCAAGTTTTGTTAGGCATTTCAACTACTTTGTTGAGAAAACCTGATTCATTCATCAAAACTCTAAAGAATTTCCTTTCCGTCTGTTGATAGGAATTTTTGTTTTCTCTGTTACAATATTGGTAAATCTGATTCACGCTGTGAATGGTCGTCTGCTGTTCTGAGCCAACCAATGGGGCTGTATGGCGGGTAGTCAGGCAGTCAGTTTTGTTATTTTTAATTTCTTATAGCTTTTTACATGCTGTATTGTTTTATAAGCTAGCTGTTATAAAATAAAAGATTAAAGAAATATTTAATTTTATTTGTTGGTGGGTGAAGATAGTGGATAATGGGTGGAGGGTAGTAGGAAGATGATAGAGGATATAAGATTGAGGCTAGAGAGTAGAGGATAATGGGTATAGGGTAGATGGTGGTAGGTTAGGGGAGAGGATAGATGGTAGTGGGTACATGGTAGTGGGTACAGGGTAGTGGGTATAGGGTAGGGTGGATGGTAGTGGGTATAGGGCAGATGGTGGTAGGTAAGGGTAGAGAATAGATGGTAGTGGGTAGATGGTAGTGGGTACAGGGTGGTGGGTATTGGGTGGATGGTAGTGGTGAGTATGGGTTAAAGGAGGATATATATAGTGAAAGATGGATGTGAGGGCGAATGGTGAAGGTGGAGTGGGTAAGTGGAGTGGGTAGATGTTGAAGTAGTGGGTAGTAATTAGGTAGATGGTAGTGGTGTGGGTAAGGTATTAGGTACAGGGTGAGTGGGTATTGGGTAGATGGTAGTGGGTAGTGGTTAAGGAGGATAGATAAGTGGTGATGGTGCTAGTGGATACAGGGTAAGTAGGTATAAATTAGATGGTGGTAGAGTAGGAGTAGAAGGGATAGATGGTGAGTGGGTGGAATGGTAAGGTGGGTTACAGGGTAGTGGGTATAGGGTGGTGGTGGGATTAGGGGATAGATGGTAGTGGGTAGATGGTGAGTGGGTACAGGGTGAGTGGGTATAGGGTGTAGATGGTGGTTAGGGGGATAGATGGTAGATGCGATGGGTGGTGGTGGGGTTGCGGGTGAGGGTAGATGGTGGTGGGGTTAGGGGATGGATGGTAGTAAATTAGATTATGAGTAAATTACAAATTAGTAAAGTACTCTAAAGGTAGATGAGTGGTAAGTTAGAGAAGGATAGATAGGTAAGTGATGGGTACGGGAACAGATAGGTATAGAGGTAGATGGTGGTAGGTTAGGGGAGAAGGGATAGATGAAGTAGTGGAGTGGGTGTAGTGGGTACAGGGTAAGTGGGTATAAGGGTAGATGGTGGTAGAGTAAGGAGAGGATAGATGGTGAGTGGGTAGATGGTGAGTGGGTACAGGGTGAGTGGGTATAGGGTAGATGGTGGTAGGTTAGGGGAGAGGATAGATGGTGGTGGGTGGGTGTGAGTAGATTACAGGGTGGTGGTATAGGGTAGATGGTGGTAGATGGGGAAGAATGGAGATGGTAGTGGGTAGATGGTGAGTGGGTACAGGGTGAGTGCTGGGTGATGGGTAGATGGTGAGTGGGTGAGTAGGTTAAGGAGGATGTATGGTGAGATGGATGGTGGTGGTGGAGTGGTGGAGGTGGGTGCAGATGGTGGTGGGTAGATGGATGTGGGTGATGGTGGTGGGTGGATGGTGAGTGGGTGGATAAATGTATGTCAGTATTGGAGAAATGATAGAATGGTCGATAAATAAATAATAAATTAAATAAATAAATAAATGCATCGTAAAGAAAGAATAAATAGTAAATAAATGTCCATCTGGAATAAAATAATAAATGTAAAATAAATAAAATGTAAATAAAATAAAAGATAGTGGTAAATGTGTAAATGGTCATAAACGGTAAATATTAAATAAATTATAAAATGAAATAAAATGAAAATACGGTAGAAGAAAGATAAATAAATGTAGAAATAAAATGATCATCATTAAATGCGTCATTATAAAATGATCAAATGTAAATAGAATTAAAGAAAAAGATCATGGTAAATAAATGCGATATAAATACATTAAAATAAAATAAGTATCCGCAAAATGGAAATGAAATAGGGTCGAGAAAGATAGATAAATTGATGGACAAATGAGCAAAATGGAGTAAATTAAATGTCTAGATGCGATAAAATTAATGTGGTGGAGAGATAAGTGAAGTAGGTAAATTAGCAAGTAGGTACGAGGAAGTGAAGTAGAGTAAAAGTGGAATGTAATTGGTAAAATAGGGTAGAAAGAGATGCGTCGTAAGGTAGGTAAAATAAATGGTAAATGATAAAGATGGAGAAGTGAAGTAGGATTAAGGCGAATGGTAAGTAAAATCGGTAAAATAATAAATCAAATTCAAAGTAAATCAAATTACTCGATAAATCGGTCGAGATGGTCGTCGTGGTCGTAGTCGAGTGGCGTCGTCGGAAATGCGTAAGTGATAAAGATGGATCGTAGTGGTAGTAGTCAATTAGGTACAGGAGTAGTATATGGGTATAGGGTAGATGGTGGTAGGTTAGGGGAGAGGATAGATGGTAGTGGGTGAATAGTAGTGGGTACAGGGTAGTGGGTATAGGGTAGATGGTGGTAGGTTAGGGGAGGGGGTAGTCAGTGGGTAGATGAGTGAGTGGGTACAGGGGTAGTGGGTATAGGGTAGATGGTGGTAGGTAAGGGAGGGATAGATGGTAGTGGGTAGATAGTAGTGGGTACAGGGTAGTGGGTATAGGGTAGATGGTGGTAGGTAAGGAGGATGGATGAAGTGGTAGGTAGATAAATGAAATGGGTTACAGATTGGTGGGTATGGGTGGATAATTGGTAGGTAAGGGGAAGGATAGATGGGTGAGTAGGTAGATAAGTAGTGGGTACAGGGTAGTGGTATAGAGATTAGATGTAATTGAGTAGGTTAGGGGAAGGATAGATGGTAGTGGGTAGATGGTAGTGGGTAGATTGTAGTGGGGTGGGTGGTAGTGGGTACAGGGTGAGTGGGTGGTGGGTGAGTGGGAAGAGGATGAGAGGATATAAGGTTGAGGGTGGGGTGGCAGAGGATGGTGGGTGTCGGGTGGATGGTGGTAGGTGAGTAGGTTAGGGAAGGATAGAAGATGTCCGGATGGATCGTGCATGGAACATGCAGCGTGCATCAAAAATGGTCATCATCGTAAATCATCGTAGTAAAATAAAATAAATGGCTCCGTCATCGTATTGGTCGAAAGATCAATGGTAAATCATGGGCTCATCTCATTAAAATGATCATCCCTCAAATGCATCTGGTAATCCGGTCGAAAGATAACATCATCATCGATGTCGATCTCATCATCCATTCATCGATATCAAAATGCGTCGTAAAATAAGTACAGAAAAAAGATCATCATCATCGTAAATCTAAAATGGAATTACAGTGGTAAAATTACTCGGGTAGATAATTGAAGTAGAGTAAGGGGAAAGATCGTCGTGGTCGTGGAATAGTAATGGGTTACAGGGTAGTGGGTACGCCGGGTAGATAATTGAGTAGGTTAGGGTGAAGTAGATGGTGAGTGGGTAGATGGTGAGTGGGTGCTGGTAGCTGGGTGATGGGTAGATGGTAGTGGGTAGTAGGTTAAAGGAGAGGATATATATGGTAGAAGATGGATGGTAGTGGGTAGATGGTGAGTGGGTAGATGTTGGTGAGTAGATGGTAGTGGGTAGATGGTAGTGGGTAGATGGTGGCGATGGGTGGATGGTATGGGTACAGGTGGTGGGTGGATGGTGGAGTCAGATAGTCCGGGAGAATGTCGAATCGGTCAAAATGCGTAATAAAGAATCATCGATAAATAAATGCGTCGTGTCGGGTCGAGATAAAATAAAGATCGTCATGTCATCGATAAATAATGTCATCGTCATAGGTCAGTCATAAAATTCATTAAAATGTCATCATCATCGGTAATCGGCGTCAGATAGGTAAAATGAAATGCTCGAATCATCATGCCTAAATCGTCATCATCGTATCGGTCGAAAAAGTCAAATCAGGATCCCGTCATAATCGTCGTAATCATCATCCGTCAAAATCGTCATCATCGATAGCATCAGGGTCAGATCGTCATCATCGATAAAATCGTCATCGTCGCATCATCGTTCATCGTAAATCGGCGTAAGAAGTAAATCGTCATCGGGATCGTCATAATCATCGAAATAATCGATAAAATAAATGGATCGTCATCGTCGATAAATCGATAAAAATATCGTCGTAGCCATCGTCGTCGTCATCAGTAAAATCATCGATATGGTCGTCATCCGTCGATCCGTCGTCATCATCATCCATCCGGGTCAGATCATCTGTCATCGTGTCGTCATCATCGGTAGATCATCGTTCGATCATCATCGATAAATCGTCGTCATCATCAATCCGCATCAATCATCATCATCATCCATCCAGGTCAGATCGTCATCATCTGTCGATCATCATCATCATCATCGATAGTCATCGCGTCGATAAAGTAAAATGATAAAATAAAGTCGTCGTATTAATAAATAAAATGTCATTAAAATGTCGTTAGATCGTAAATGTCACGTCGATAAATGCGTCATTAAAATAAATGGTGCGATAAATGAAACCGTGCGATAAGTAAGTAAAGTAAAGTAAAATAAGATGGTCATCGTCGATGAAAAGGCCGATAATCGTGGTAAATGATAGATAAGTATTAAATGAGTGAAAGAAAGAAATGATAGTTAATAAGTAGTATTGATGCGAAAGGTAAAAATGCGAAAAGACCAGGTAATGAAATGCGATGAAAAATTAGATAGATAAGTAAAGTAGAGTAGATAGTAGCCAGTGATAAAGTAAATGGATTAGAATAGTAAATAAAGTAAAGGTTAGGGATACAGCGGTCAGATCTACAGCGCGATGGGCAGAATGCACGAAGACGGCAGCGTGGGCAGAAAATGCGTTGCGACAAAACGGCAGCGGGCAGACGGCAAGGCAAGAC
Organism: Matsumurasca onukii; assembly: GCA_018831715.1. Lineage (NCBI taxonomy): Eukaryota > Metazoa > Arthropoda > Insecta > Hemiptera > Cicadellidae > Matsumurasca > Matsumurasca onukii. The sequence continues at coordinate 19,592,819 of CM032064.1, forward strand.
GTAAAACCAAGGTGATGCAGACGACGGTGACTCGCGGCGGGCAGATCGGAGCAGCAAAGCAGACATGTTTTTGCCAGATCTAAGCGGCGATAAGGTGCACGCTGCACGATCAAACGGCGATCAAATCAGCAGCGCAAGCAAGAATGCTGCCATCAAACCAAGGAAGATACAAACGATCAGACGGCAGCGCTGCAAGACGGGCATCGCGGCTATGATGGTTTGCTTTGCCCGCGATCACAGCGCTAAGATGGCAGTCGATAAAACATGGAGTCCTCAGCAAAGGCGAATGCCGCGATCGTCCCGCAGCGCGTTCTGCTGCCAAGACGTAAAACCCGGTGATGCTGGTGATCACGATAAAGCGCTGGCACCTGATGGCGCTGTTATTATTGCTTATCAGATCTGCTAAAAGCGCCAGATAAGGCAACGTCAACGATTGCGAATGGGCGCAAGAAAATGCTGCCAAGATCAAACGGCAGCGGGGCAGACGGCTAGCAGATCTAAGCAGCGCTGCGATATTGGCGGCTCGATCGGTGCTCATCAAGAAAATGCCGTTGATCTCAAACCCAGCGGGCAGACGGCGAAGCAGACCGCGAAAAAGACATGGTTACCGGTGATTGTTAAGCGCAGATGCTGTATCGACGACTCGGCGATCTAAGCATGCAAGATATTAAGTACCAGATCACAGCGTAAGTGATACAACGCGCACGACGACGGCAGCGGCTATGAACGCGGTTAAGACAAACCCGCTAGTGGGTAGATGGTGGTGTGTATATGTAGTGGTTAGATGGTAGTGGGTAGAAGGTTAGGGATGAAAGGAAGAAGCGAGCGTGACGGGTGTGATCTACTCAGTACCCAGCATATGAGCTTGATGAGCTTGCAAGGATTGGAGCTTAATATGTGACTCTGTGTCCTGGGTGGAGCCGGTCGAGCTGACGTCTATTACAGGCGGTCATCACATTAGCCTCCTCGGCTGCGTGCCTTCACACATTCACCATTCTGCCTAGTCAGTGCCTTCATCCTCATCCTCATCCCCATCTCTATTGTCATTCAGCCTTTTCCTAGATTACCCGAGATAACGCAAATCTTCCCAACGTCGCAGTTGCACGGATTTGCTATGTATATTTTAGCTAATTTAAGATTATTTCATTTTCATACCCGTTTTAACAAAATGTGTTTAAATCAACGTAAGTAGTGACGTTCTTGAAAGATTTAAGATGCTTATTGTTGTCAATAAATACTGCATTTCAAAAACATTAGTTTGTAGTTGAACTTTTACCAAAAGTACAGTTACGTTTGTTCTATTTACGCCTTTATCTATAAATGAAACTCTAAAAGAAACCAGTCTGTAAACTATTTAAATGAGCATTTTAACATCGTGATAACGTGTGTAAAAAAAAAACTAATAAACACCTTTTCCCACGCCTGTCTTGCAGACCTATTTGTTATAAAGTTCCACGACCGGAAAATAAGTGATTGTTCAACAATACAATTGTTTGATGTACTCCCGTCTATATGTCTGTATGTCAATGGGTAATACCACGGAACCGGTATAATTATGACCAGATTTTTATGAAATCTGGCACAAATTTGGGTATAAGTAAAATTTCTTCATACAGTACAACAAAGACTGCTACGATGGGGGTTAAGTTAGGTTAACAATCATCAGCACTCCTCATCTCAACTAGGTGAGAAAGTTACATTCACAGAGCTAGTAGTCAAGAGACTGCTTTGATGGGCGGTAAGGTAGATCAACATGCATCAGCACTCCTCATCTCAACTAGGTGAGAGAGTTTCATTCACAGAGCTAGTAGTCAAGAGACTGCTTTGATGGGCGGTAAGGTAGATCAACATGCATCAGCACTCCTCATCTCAACTAGGTGAGAAAGTTTCATTCACAGAGCTAGTAGTCAAGAGACTGCTTTGATGGGCGGTAAGGTAGATCAACAAGCATCAGCACTCCAATCTCAACTAGGTGAGAGAGTTTCATTCACAGAGCTAGTAGTCAAGAGACTGCCTTGACGGTAAGGTAGATCAACATGCATCAGCACCTCATCTCAACTAGGTGAGAAAGTTTCATTCACAGAGGTAGTAGTCAAGAGACTGCCTTGATGGGCGTAAGGTAGATCAACATGCATCAGCACCTCATCTCTAACTAGGTGAGAGAGTTTCATTCACAGAGCTAGTAGTCAAGAGACTGCTTGATGGGCGGTAAGGTAGATCAACATGCATCAGCACTCCTCATCTCAACTAGGTGAGAGAGTTTCATTCACAGAGCTAGTAGTCAAGAGACTGCTTTGATGGGCGGTAAGGTAGATCAACCATCAGCACCTCATCTCAACTAGGTGAGAAAGTTTCATTCCCAGAGCTAGTAGTCAGAGACTGCTTTGCTGGGATTGGTAAGGTAGATCAACAAGCATCACCAGTGTGTGAAATTGTTTCACATTTTGAGCACAATTATAGTAGAGACATTTTGTGTGAAAGATTTTGTGCTTTCACTATTTATCATCTTGTGATTGTGTGTTATTATAACTGTTTAGTAAACACTTTGCGGGCCAGCTTCATCGCTCAGCTCGTGACCACCGAATGAAAATTATATCAAGATTTAGTGAGGATTTGTGTTAGGCATATACAACTTTGATTTTTGTAAGTCAACAGGAAGCTGATTGGCGAAAAGAGATTTTGTGGCGGGCCAGCTTACGCTTAGCCCGCCACCATTCTGGAGTGGAATATAACTTTGCAGGTTTACAGCTAATTTGTGCTTGTGCTTCCAGAATATACACAATTTGTGCTCATCAACTAAACTCAATTAGCGTAAACAACTTCGGGCAGAATAAATAGTACAAAAAATCAAAATCAATGAAAAAAAACAAGCTATGACTGACCAACACCGCTGTACCCGACATCGTAATAATAAATATAATGTTTGTATCAGGATTAAAATGCATACTAGGCTGTCTGAAGATACCATTCTATATTTTGTGCTATCAGACATCAACAATGACTAAAAAAAATTCCGGGACGGATTCAAACCCGCTAGCTCCACACCGTTAATAAATGAATGTTTATTGTATCAGGATTTAGTGCATAATTTAGGTTTTCAGAAGACACCTACTTTATATTTTGTGCTCAAAGGGGCGCAATCACCAAAACCTACTTTTATGGGAACGGAATAAATTCGCTTGGACCGACACCGTAAATATATAGAACGATTATATTAAAATGAGATTTAGTATACTAGGCTTTCAGAAAGTACCATTTTTATATTTTGTGCTCATCAAAAGGGGAGCAATAACCAAAACCCCTGTGCTTGTGGCAACACCCTACGAGTCACGTGTCCAAACCTCCACCGGCTGACCCAAGAAGAATGGTGTGACACTTGATGTTAGTGCAGGAAATAAAACTCCCATTATGGAAAACAAATCAGACCTATCGCAACTAGGTGAGAGAGTTTCATTCACAGAGCTAGTAGTCAAGAGACTGCTTTGATGGGCAGTAGATCAACAAGCATCAGCTCTCATCTCAACTAGGTGAGAGTTTCATTCACAGAGCTAGTAGTCAAGAGACTGCTTTGATGGGCGTTGTAGGTAGATCAACAAGCATCAGCACTCCTCATCTCAACTAGGTGAGAAAGTTTCATTCACAGAGCTAGTAGTCAAAGAGACTGCTTTGATGGGGCAGTAGGTAGATCAACAATCAGCACTCCTCATCTCAACTAGGTGAAAGTTTCATTCACAGAGCTAGTAGTCAGAGAGACTGCTTTGATGGGCGGTAGGTAGATCAACAAGCATCAGCACTCCTCATCTCTCACTAGGTGAGAGAGTTTCATTCACAGAGCTAGTAGTCAAGAGACTGCTGATGGGCAGTAGGTAGATCAACAACAAGCACATTTGATCAACTTGATCAGGAAGTGGCTGAAAATAAGTCAGATGGGAAAAAGAACTAAGGAGTTTTTTATTAGAGTCATTGTGCTAATCTTTAAATCAACAACACTGACTGCAGCTAAAGATATCTTACAAAAATTGGTAATAGTTGCATTAAGCGAGACTGAAGGAAGTTCTTTGTCTACAGGGCAACCTACTCCTTGTGAAATGCACAAACAGTACCTACTCACCAAAATAGCAGGACAGGACTGCCAGCCAGACCTCGAAGGTGTTTCTGAAACGAATGACAGCGATGAAGAGATACTATCAATTTTCGAGGATGACCTCTCTGAAGACGAACCCACAAACAGGGAGAATCTACAAAATTGGGTTAATGCAACCATACAGGAAGCAACAGCATTAGTATTGGACGATGGTAACCGGGATAATATAATGTTTGCGCCAAGAATCATCGAAAAGCTGCGGCATCTGATGTTGATATTTCCTCTGTGGTCCAATACTCTGTCCAATAAAATTAACAGCCCGTATGGCTCAGCTGTTGGTTCGTTTGTAGAGTCACAAATAAAACAGTGCAAAAGCAATCTGTTAAAGAAAAATTCTAGGGTCGATGAATTCGTTTTTGAATACCTGCGAGTTTGTGACGGCAGTTTGATGATTGCTAGCTGTATGGACGCAGTAAAGCCACAGCGCAATTATAATTCTGTTGAGCCACCACCAGATGCCATACCGATATCACCTTATATTGATAAAATAACCACAAATCTACCAAAACAGCCTGCCTTAAATAAAAAGGAAGAGTGCCCTGCGTGCGAAAATGGGGATCTGCCTAAAGGAGCACACATATGTTCAGTGTGTGCTAGGCCTGTACATGCACTGCCACTTTGCTCCACGCTTCTTCAAAATGAGGGTGAAGGTTACGGGCAGAAACGAGCCTGCTTGAAATGTGCAGACCAAAAACAAATATATACAAGTTTAAAAACAAATGAAAAAAGAAAAGAGCCAGACGGAACCCCTAAACGACGACAGACTTCAATTTTAGATTACAGTAAAATTGCCAAAACCAATAAACATGAAATACAACAAACAATAATTGAAGGATGGCGAGGGTTGGCTTTTAATCAAAAGAAGAAAAGAACTGGCTATTATTGGAAACCCAACCCTGACTTTCCAATGCTTTTGGAGTCATTCAAAAATATAGGAACAAAAATAGGAGTAATGAAGAATGGAATGTACGATACTTTAAAGGTGTGTAGAGTGAAAGATACTGACGTAATTATTTCAAACACCTGCAGCTTTGATTCATCATGCCAGATTTTTGCCACTGCCTACTGCGATAGTGTAATGTATAGGGATTCAGTTTCAACTTTTGACTTTACTAACACCATACTAGATGTTTCCAAATACATTGCAGAGAAAGGAATAAAAGCTGAAACCTATAAAAAACGAGCTGAGGTCTTATTAGCGTTGAACTCCGGCGAACTTATGAAAGGAGGGACTCCTGTACCTGTATAATAATTATCTATGATTTTATTGTTATAGGGTCCTGTGTGCGCCGGTGAAAAGATTCTAAGACGATCTACGGCTGGTCCTCATTTGATTATAGAAATAACAGGGCAATCAGAACGACCTCACAGTGATAATCAAGAGTATGGAGTGCATGCAAGTGTCTTATGCCCGCTTAAACACCTGCCCAAAACAATCAAGTTCAAGGGCCAACTGTTTCATCTCAGGGGAGTAGTAGGGTTTACACCTCCAGCAAGGGACTCTGGTGTAGGTCACTACAGGGCTTACTGTTTAAGACCAGATTTATCCTGGAACGTGTATGATGACCTAAGAGACAAAGTAGGTTTGGTTGATGGTGATACAGGTGTAAATCTTCACCTTCTTGTCTATACGCTGTAATTTTTCTATCTAGAAAAAGCGGAAACAAGCTGGGAATTTTCACACCCTCCCTTTCACACCAGTTTTCACACTCCCAACCCATCACTACACTTCCTTCTCCGTTATCCGTTAAATGCAACTTACAATGAGTAAAAAGAATATGAATTTATTTATTAAATTTCCTTTATATAAAAGATGTATTTTTTTCTGTCCTTTCTTTCGAACTACAGACAAATTTAATTATTAACCTTAGATATAAGCTACACAGTGTTAGGTACTCTTTAATGTTCTAGAATCTGTTTTAAAAGACGATAAAATACGATAGTAATTAAACCGTCAAAAACATGTTTGAGGGTTTGATAAAAACGAAATAAATGCTAGCAAAAATATCAAAGTTTCACTATCTCAAAAGATTGTATATAAAGAATCGTATATTCAGTGCAAATTGTGCACTATATTGTGATATAAAATACGTTCCATTTTCATATAAGTGGGAAAAGCGGAATTTGGTCCGCCCCGAAAGTTGTTCTTTCATTAATCAAATCCTTTTAGATGAGCACAAAATATAAAAGCGGTATTTTCTGAAAGCCTAAATTATGCACTAAATCCTCAATACAATACACAAATTTATTAAATACTCGAAAAGCGTTTTATTCCCACTAAGCGGGTTTTGGTGAATAATATTGATGAGTTTAACGTACGGTTTCGTGGTCGGTATTTTTTGAAAGCCTAAATTTGGTGATTCCATTACTATAAAATAAAGCTATTTTGCGTTGTGGGTCGAGCGGAATTTATTCCGTACCCATAAGTGGGTTTAGTGATTGCCCCTTTTTGATTCATATAAAAGCGGTATTTTCTGAAAGCCTAAATTATGCAATAAATCCTGATACAATATAAAAATTCTATATATTAACGTTGTCGAAGGCATTTATTGTAAGGGTTTGTTTGGTGATTGCCCCTTTTGATGAGCACAAAATATAAAAGCGGTATTTTCTGAAAGCCTAAATTATGCACTAAATCCTGATACAATATAAAAATTCTATATATTAACGTTGTCTGTCCAGGAATTTATTTATTCCGACATAAGTGGTTTTTGGTGATTGCGCCCTTTTGATGAGCACAAAATATAAAAGCGTGGTGTCTTCTGAAAGCCTAAATTATGCACTAAATCCTGATACAATATAAAAATTCTATATATTAACGGTGTCAGTCCAAGCGGAATTTATTCCGTCCCAGGTTTTTGGTGATTGCGATGTTTGATGAGCACAAAATATAAAATGGTATCTTCTGAAAGCCTAAATTATGCACTAAATCCTGATACAAGAAAAACATTCCATTTATTAACGGTGTCGGGCTAAGCGGAGTTTAGTCCGTCCCGATTGTTTTGGTCATTGTTGATGTCTGATGAGCACAAAATATAAAATGGTATCATCAGACAGCCTAAATTATGCATTTAATCCTGATACAATAAAAACATTCCATTTATTAACGGTGTCGGGCTAAGCGGAGTTTAGTCCGTCCCGAAAGTTGTTTTTTGGTCATTGTTGATGTCTGATGAGCACAAAATATAAAATGGTATCATCAGACAGCCTAAATTATGCATTTAATCCTGATACAAACATTATATTTATTAACGATGTCGGGCTAAGCAGTGTTTAGTCCGATCATAGAGTGTTTTCATTGATTTTGATTTTTGTATTATTTATTCTGCCCGAAAGTTGTTTACCACTAATTCGGGTTTAGTTGATGAGCACAAAATATTAATGTTGTATATTCTGGAAGCACAAATTAAGCACTAAATCCTGATTAAAGTTATATTCCATTCCTGAATGGTGGCGGGCTAAGCGTGAAGCTGGCCCGCCACAAAAATACTCTTTTTCGCCAATTACCGGCTTTACTGTTGAGCACAAAATATGAAAGTTGTATATTCTGAAAGCACAGATTATGCACTAAATCTTGATATAGATTTTTTTTCAATCTCGATTGGTCGCGGGCTGAGCGTGAAGCTGGCCCGCCAAAAAAGAAGTGTTTATAAAACGAGTTATAATTGAGCACACAATCTTTAAGTGGTATTAATTGAAAGCACAAAATAAGCACTAAATATTCGTACTACTTTAATAATTTGTGCTCAAAGTGGTGGGGCCAGTTTCACGTACATGCGCTAACTTGGTGAGTGCAGATGTTCTATACATTGATATATTGTAGTTAGTTCTCGCACTCACCACGTCAGCGCCAAGAGTCAGACAATAAATAAATAAATAAATAAATATCATTTATTGTAGCAAACATATTACATGTTATACAACCGTCAATTGAATATAATGAAACTTAAAATTTTGGCAAGCATTCTGACATCGAGGTCCCATTCAAACATACATTGTGTTCATTCGCTCTCTCCCATTCATTCGAATTGTTCCCACTCTAGCCTGTTAATCAGTCTATTTATTCTAAGTTCTCCCAGGCATGTGCTAAGAACTCGTCAGTACTGTAGAAGGTTTCTGCGATCAAAACCCTTTTTAGACGAGACTTGAACGCCTTGGGCGTTGGAGCACTTTTGAAGGAATCTGGCAACCGGTTGACAAGTTGAACTCCTGCCTGAGAAGGCAAACGTTCGTGAGCTACCGTTCTGTGTCTCACAGTTCGGTAGTTCTCCCTGCCTCTGGTTCCATAAGAGTGAATTTCACTTCCTCTTATGGGATCGCATTTTGATTTGAAAAAAGGCAGGTTTCTAGAATTTAGAGGCAAGGTAATGTCAACAATTTGAGATTTTTGAATGCTGGTCTGCACGACTCTCGACTTTGAAGTCTCGCGATTGTTCGAACGGCTTTTTTGAAGAATGAAGATTCTTGAGAATTGGTATTGGAGCAACTACCCCATAAAGCCAATCCGTAGGAGAGGTGGGGTAGATTACTCCGTAATACGCCATCAGTACCTGAATCGGGCAGTATTCGGACAGCTGTCTCAGCACATAAATGCCTGAGGCTAACTTCCCGCAGACGCTGTCTACATGACTTTCCCATGTCAACCCTCGGTCAAGGTGTATTCCAAGGAATTTTGTTGTGTTCTTCGATCTCAGTATCGTCCAGCAAGACTGTTGGATTACTATCTGAGGTTGTCTGACGTAAGCAAAACTGAATGAAAGACGATTTTGACGGATTTGTTTTGAGATTGAGCTCGTTGAAATGTTGGATTGAACTGTTGAGCTCGATGAAAGACGCGATTTCGAGTTGTTGAGTTGATGGTGCTTTGAAACAAAGAGTCGTGTCATCGGCATATTGGACAAGTTGCCCATTCTGCACCGATGAACCAACATCGTTGACGTATATCAAAAAGAGGACTAAGTATAGAGCCTTGAGGGACTCCATATCTCAACCTCTCTCCTCCTGATCGAACGTCTGATAATTCGACGAATTGTGTTCTATTACTAAGAAACGATTCGATCCATCTGAGCGGAACTCCTCGTATCCCGTAATATTCGAGTTTGTGAGTTAGAATGGTGTGATCAACACAGTAAAAGCCTTTGACAGGTCGAGAATACACTGAGTGTAGTTTCTCGACCTTCAAATGCCTCTACTATCATTTTGACTAAGCGCACCACTGCGTCTATTGTCGATTTACCATTTCGGAACCCAAATTGGTTCGCTGATAGCAGTTTGAGTTTGTCCAAGAAATTCGCGATTCTGATGAGAAAAGCCTTCTCAAAAACTTTGCTGAAGGCTGGCAAGATTGAAATTGGACGGTAATTTTGAGTTGAGGAGGGGTCGCCCTTTTTGAAAATTGGTGTGACTTTTGTATTTTTGAGTGAAGAGGGAACTGTTCCAGAGCGAAAAGAGTGGTTGATCAGGTGCTCAAGTGGCTTCAGCAAGTGCTTAGAGCACTGCTTAATAAGCCACGTTGATACGTAATCTGCGTCATTGGTTTTTTCGACGGGAGCTCTCTTATGATTCTGGCGATTTCCTCCTCAGTGACCGGAGTCGAAGCCATGGAGGCTGTGGGGCTTGGTATTAACGTAACAACGCGCTAACTTGGCGAGTGCAGATGTTAGATGGTAGATTGAGGGAATCAAGTAGCTAGAGACTGGTCACCCTTATGCACGTCTGTCTTGTGTACTGGGCATATTGCGCTACCAACGGAATAAAGGAAGTCTGGATTAAAGAGAGGAATAGGACTCAGCTCGGCTGACCAGACAATCTGATGAAAGGAAACAACGAAACAACAAGCTAGCCCGCTGAAAAGCACTAAGGGTACTGCTAAACCCCCGGGAAAAGGCTTAATTTCAGCAGGAGCACACCGGACCTATCTAAATCGATAGTAAAATCTTTTATTTTAAAACTGATTTATGACTCAAGTGCCAACTTGGTGAACACGAGAACTAATTGCAAAATGTCTATCCAAAGAACTGATGTCCGAATCTAGCGCTTACTTGGTGAACGCGAGAACTAATTGCAAAATGTCTATCCAAAGAACAGATGTCCGAATCTAGCGCTTACTTGGTGAACGCAAGAACTAATTGCAAAATGTCTATCAAAGAACAGATGTCCGACTCTAGCACTTGGTGAACGCGAGAACTAATTGCAAAATGTCTATCAAAGAACAGATGTCCGACTCTAGCGCTTACTTGGTGAACGCGAGAACTAATTGCAAAATGTCTATCCAAAGAACAGATGTCAGAATGTAGCGCTTACTTGGTGAACGCGAGAACTAATTGCAAAATGTCTATCAAAGAACAGATGTCCGACTCTAGCGCTACTTGGTGAAAACAAGAACTAATTGCAAAATGTCTAGTCAACAGATGTCCGACTCTAGCGCTTACATGGTGAAAGCAAACTAATTGCAAAATGTCTATCCAAGAACAGATGTCCGAATCTAGCGCTTACTTGGTGAACGCGAGAACTAATTGCAAAATGTCTATCCAAAGAACAGATGTCCGACTCTAGCGCTTACTTGGTGAACGCGAGAACTAATTGCAAAATGTCTATCCAAAGAACACATGTCCGAATCTAGCGCTTACTTGGTGAAAACACGAACTAATTTCAAAATGTCTAGCCAAAGAACAAATGTCCGACTCTAGCGCTTACTTGGTGAAAACAAGAACTAATTGCAAAATGTCTAGTCAAAGAACAGATGTCCGACTTTAGCGCTTACATGGTGAAAGCAAGAACTAATTGCAAAATGTCTATCCAAAGAACAGATGTCCGAATCTAGCGCTTACTTGGTGAACGCGAGAACTAATTGCAAAATGTCTATCCAAAGAACAGACGTCCGACTCTAGCGCTTACTTGGTGAAAACAAGAACTAATTGCAAAATGTCTAGCCAAAGAACAGATGTCCGACTCTAGCGCTTACATGGTGAAAGCAAGAACTAATTGCAAAATGTCTAGCCAAAGAACAGATGTCCGACTCTAGCGCTTACATGGTGAAAGCAAGAACTAATTGCAAAATGTCTAACCAAAGAACAGATGTCCGACTCTAGCGCTTACATGGTGAAAGCAAGAACTAATTGCAAAATGTCTAGCCAAAGAACAGATGTCCGACTCTAGCGCTTACTTAGTGAAAACGAGAACTAATTGCGAAATTACTATCCGAAGAACAGATGTCCGATTAGCGCTAATTTGGTGAAGAATTAAACAGTATCTCTGTATTGAAATCATTAATAATAAAATTTAAAAAGTAGAAAGTACAACGTTTTTAGATGTATTGCTTTATGAACGTTTATCATGGAGCGATTGTGTTCAAGCTGTAAAGCAAAGTGTGTTCCAGACTTTATATATTGAGAACTATATCCAAACAGTGCGCAATTCAAACATTTAAACTGATGTTAATACTATGCCCATGTAAATGTACATATTGCTTTCTGTAATATTTAATATAAAGCAACTAGTAATTAGAATTTTAAAGGTAGGCTATCCTAGTACTTCAAAATAAAGCACTAAGAATCATATTAAATCTTAGTGATATTCATTAGGTCAAAAATATTTTGTAAAGCTACAAGTATTAATTGGTTATGCCATTTGTATATAAGAACCTATAATGACTAAAGAGGTAGAGTTACCTAAACTTGGTGACAATCGCCAATATAATACCAGATTCAGAAACTGAATGGCAATACTAAAACATTCCATAGAAAATTCAATGAAAATCCCATTAGTGCTGGAATTATATATATGAAATACCAAAAGAAAGCAGTGCTATTAATTTTGTTAAGTGTAAAAGACGTTTCAAGGAGTTTTTCATTATTAAAGCACCGTACTCTTTTGACGAATTTTTAAACATTTGAACATTTATGCTACTCTCATGTTATAACCAAGGTGAGTTTGATTTTTTGTTTTGCTTAAGAATACAAACAGCAATTATAAATAAAGACTGTTTAACAAAAAATTGAACCGACTTCAAAAACAAACCTACAGTAAAATGATCTAACAAGTTTAAAATAATTTGGTAATGCAATTATGTATTACTTTACGTGCTACATTAATAAAAATGAGTTTCTCATGTTTTATGCAAACAGACATTAATTTATCCATTACACTGCAGTAGAATATAACAGTTGTACTCATTTCATGGTAACCAATATAATAAATATCAAATTGCTAATAAATATTAGAATACCACCGTATGCGCACACTATTTGCCATATTGTGTTCTAAAATTGAGGGTTTACAATCTATATACTTTTTTAAAAATGTTGGAGTCGGTGCTGCCTCTTCTTTAATAAGTTAGCTTAACAATCATCAGCACTCATCATCTCAACTAGGTGAGAAAGTTTCATTCAAAGAGCTAGTAGTCAAGAGACTGCTTTGATGGGCGGTAAGGTAGATCAACATGCATCAGCACTCCTCATCTCAACTAGGTGAGAAAGTTCCATTCACAGAGCTAGTAGTCAAGAGACTGCTTTGATGGGCGGTAAGGTAGATCAACAAGCATCAGCACTCCTCATCTCAACTAGGTGAGAAAGTTTCATTCACAGAGCTAGTAGTCAAGAGACTGCTTTGATGGGCGGTAAGGTAGATCAACATGCATCAGCACTCCTCATCTCAACTAGGTGAGAAAGTTTCATTCACAGAGCTAGTAGTCAAGAGACTGCTTTGATGGGCGGTAAGGTAGATCAACATGCATCAGCACTCCTCATCTCAACTAGGTGAGAAAGTTTCATTCACAGAGCTAGTAGTCAAGAGACTGCTGGGGCGTAGGTAGATCAACATGCATCAGCACTCCTCATCTCAACTTGAGAAAGTTTCATTCACAGAGCTAGTAGTCAGAGACTGCTTTGATGGGCGGTAAGGTAGATCAACATGCATCAGCACTCCTCATCTCAACTAGGTGAGAGGTTTCATTCACAGAGCTAGTAGAGACTGCTTTGATGGGCGGTAAGGTAGATCAACATGCATCAGCACTCCTCATCTCAACTAGGTGAGTTTCATTCACAGAGCTAGTAGTCAAGAGACTGCTTTGATGGGCGGTAAGGTAGATCAACATGCATCAGCACTCATCTCAACTAGGTGAGAGTTTCATTCACAGAGCTAGTAGTCAAGAGACTGCTTTGATGGGCGGTAAGGTAGATCAACATGCATCAGCACTCCTCATCTCAACTAGGGAGAAAGTTCATTCACAGAGCTAGTAGTCAAGAGACTGCTTTGATGGGCGGTAAGGTAGATCAACATGCATCAGCTCCTCATCTCAACTAGGTGAGAAAGTTTCATTCACAGAGCTAGTAGTCAAGAGACTGCTTTGATGGGCGGTAAGGTAGATCAACATGCATCAGCACTCATCATCTCAACTAGGTGAGAAAGTTTCATTCAAAGAGCTAGTAGTCAAGAGACTGCTTTGATGGGCGGTAAGGTAGATCAACATGCATCAGCACTCCTCATCTCAACTAGGTGAGAAAGTTTCATTCACAGAGCTAGTAGTCAAGAGACTGCTTTGATGGGCGGTAAGGTAGATCAACATGCATCAGCACTCTCATCTCAACTAGGTGAGAAAGTTTCACAGAGCTAGTAGTCAAGAGACTGCTTTGATGGGCGGTAAGGTAGATCAACATGCATCAGCACTCCTCATCTCAACTAGGTGAGAAAGTTTCATTCACAGAGCTAGTAGTCAAGAGACTGCTTTGATGGGCGGTAAGGTAGATCAACATGCATCAGCACTCCTCATCTCAACTAGGTGAAAAGTTTCATTCACAGAGCTAGTAGTCAAGAGACTGCTTTGATGGGCGGTAAGGTAGATCAACATGCATCAGCACTCCTCATCTCAACTAGGTGAGAAAGTTTCATTCACAGAGCTAGTAGTCAAGAGACTGCTTTGATGGGCGGTAAGGTAGATCAACATGCATCAGCACTCCTCATCTCAACTAGGTGAGAAAGTTTCATTCACAGAGCTAGTAGTCAAGAGACTGCTTTGATGGGCGGTAAGGTAGATCAACATGCATCAGCACTCCTCATCTCAACTAGGTGAAAGTTCATTCACAGAGCTAGTAGTCAAGAGACTGCTTTGATGGGGTAAGGTAGATCAACATGCATCAGCACTCCTCATCTCAACTAGGTGAGAAAGTTTCATTCACAGAGCTAGTAGTCAAGAGACTGCTTTGATGGGCGGTAAGGTAGATCAACATGCATCAGCACTCCTCATCTCAGGTGAGAAGTTTCATTCACAGAGCTAGTAGTCAAGAGACTGCTTTGATGGGCGGTAAGGTAGATCAACATGCATCAGCACTCTCATCTCAACTAGGTGAGAAATTTCATTCACAGAGCTAGTAGTCAAGAGACTGCTTTGATGGGCGGTAAGGTAGATCAACATGCATCAGCACTCCTCATCTCAACTAGGTGAGAAAGTTCCATTCACAGAGCTAGTAGTCAAGAGACTGCTTTGATGGGCGGTAAGGTAGATCAACATGCATCAGCACTCCTCATCTCAACTAGGTGAGAAAGTTCCATTCACAGAGCTAGTAGTCAAGAGACTGCTTTGATGGGCGGTAAGGTAGATCAACATGCATCAGCACTCCTCATCTCTAGGTGAGAAAGTTCCATTCACAGAGCTAGTAGTCAAGAGACTGCTTTGATGGGCGGTAAGGTAGATCAACATGCATCAGCACTCTCATCTCAACTAGGTGAGAAAGTTCCATTCACAGAGCTAGTAGTCAAGAGACTGCTTTGATGGGCGGTAAGGTAGATCAACATGCATCAGCACTCCTCATCTCAACTAGGTGAGAAATTTCATTCACAGAGCTAGTAGTCAAGAGACTGCTTTGATGGGCGGTAAGGTAGATCAACATGCATCAGCACTCCTCATCTCAACTAGGTGAAAAGTTCCATTCACAGAGCTAGTAGTCAAGAGACTGCTTTGATGGGCGGTAAGGTAGATCAGCATCAGCACCTCATCTCAACTAGGTGAAAGTTCCATTCACAGAGCTAGTAGTCAAGAGACTGCTTTGATGGGCGGTAAGGTAGATCAACAAGCATCAGCACTCCTCATCTCAACTAGGTGAGAAAGTTTCATTCACAGAGCTAGTAGTCAATAAATGCTTAAACATGCAGCATTCTCAAGCATTATCAGATACAAATCTGTTTTTCATAATAACTCACGTCACAATACACAATATGGTACAATAAATATAGACAACATAAATATAGACAACTGAGAACAAAACTATGACTAGAACTATCAATAACTTTGAGTTGAAAGAAGTATATACTTTTATATTCTTTTTGAAGTGGTGGCCTTTGACATTTGAGGTCACAGGGCTCGTTGTCAACTAGGTGAAATTAGGAAAAACCCTTCGACCAATCTCCAGCTTCACTTTATTGGAGGTGAAGCTTGTTATCAACCGTGCTGCGCTGATATCTCAGCCCAACTATGAAACCTCTCTGCAAGATACAGCAGCTCCTGCTGGTAAGAACTGGTTTATGAGGCAGCAAGTTTGCATCACACACAGCATCCATGGTCATGAGACCTGCAGCTTCTCGGAAGGGAGACACATGATTTCTTTACAGAGTGAATACACAAATCGTATTGCGGTGTTTGCAATTTTTTGAATACGTTCAGCGTCTTCCCTCGAGATGCTATTTCCATGCAGGAAAACAGTATTAATAAAATATAGGCAACACAAGAGACAGAACAAGGCGCAGCTTAACGTTCTCGGAGTAAGATGGATCTCAGCATGTACATGCCTCGCAGCCTCCCAGTGCTCTCTGAGATACATTATGTGGTCAGAAAAACTCATTCACTGTGCCAGAAGTCAGTCAAGAGACTGCTTTGATGGGCGGTAAGGTAGATCAACATGCATCAGCACTCCTCATCTCAACTAGGTGAGAAAGTTCCATTCACAGAGCTAGTAGTCAAGAGACTGCTTTGATGGGCGGTAAGGTAGATCAACATGCATCAGCACTCCTCATCTCAACTAGGTGAGAAAGTTTCATTCACAGAGCTAGTAGTCAAGAGACTGCTTTGATGGGCGGTAAGGTAGATCAACATGCATCAGCACTCCTCATCTCAACTAGGTGAGAAAGTTCATTCACAGAGCTAGTAGTCAAGAGACTGCTTTGATGGGCGGTAAGGTAGATCAACATGCATCAGCACTCCTCATCTCAACTAGGTGAGAAAGTTTCATTCACAGAGCTAGTAGTCAAGAGACTGCTTTGATGGGCGGTAAGGTAGATCAACATGCATCAGCACTCCTCATCTCAACTAGGTGAGAAAGTTCCATTCACAGAGCTAGTAGTCAAGAGACTGCTTTGATGGGCGGTAAGGTAGATCAACATGCATCAGCACTCCTCATCTCAACTAGGTGAGAAAGTTCATTCACAGAGCTAGTAGTCAAGAGACTGCTTTGATGGGCGGTAAGGTAGATCAACATGCATCAGCACTCCTCATCTCAACTAGGTGAGAAAGTTTCATTCACAGAGCTAGTAGTCAAGAGACTGCTTTGATGGGCGGTAAGGTAGATCAACATGCATCAGCACTCCTCATCTCAACTAGGTGAGAAAGTTCCATTCACAGAGCTAGTAGTCAAGAGACTGCTTTGATGGGCGGTAGGTAGATCAACATGCATCAGCACTCCTCATCTCAACTAGGTGAGAAAGCCATTCACAGAGCTAGTAGTCAAGAGACTGCTTTGATGGGCGGTAAGGTAGATCAACATGCATCAGCACTCCTCATCTCAACTAGGTGAGAAGTTCCATTCACAGAGCTAGTAGTCAAGAGACTGCTTTGATGGGCGGTAAGTAGATCAACATGCATCAGCACTCCTCATCTCAACTAGGTGAGAAAGTTCCATTCACAGAGCTAGTAGTCAAGAGACTGCTTTGATGGGCGGTAAGGTAGATCAACATGCATCAGCACTCCTCATCTCAACTAGGTGAGAAAGTTCCATTCACAGAGCTAGTAGTCAAGAGACTGCTTTGATGGGCGGTAAGGTAGATCAACACGCATCAGCACTCCTCATCTCAACTAGGTGAGAAAGTTCCATTCACAGAGCTAGTAGTCAAGAGACTGCTTTGATGGGCGGTAAGGTAGATCAACAAGCATCAGCACTCCTCATCTCAACTAGGTGAGAAAGTTCCATTCACAGAGCTAGTAGTCAAGAGACTGCTTTGATGGGCGGTAAGGTAGATCAACATGCATCAGCACTCCTCATCTCAACTAGGTGAGAAGTTCCATTCACAGAACAAGTAGTCAAGAGACTGCTTTGATGGGCGGTAAGGTAGATCAACATGCATCAGCACTCCTCATCTCAACTAGGTGAGAAAGTTCCATTCACAGAGCTAGTAGTCAAGAGACTGCTTTGATGGGCGGTAAGGTAGATCAACAAGCATCAGCACTCCTCATCTCAACTAGGTGAGAAAGTTCCATTCACAGAGCTAGTAGTCAAGAGACTGCTTTGATGGGCGGTAAGGTAGATCAACATGCATCAGCACTCCTCATCTCAACTAGGTGAGAAAGTTCCATTCACAGAGCTAGTAGTCAAGAGACTGCTTTGATGGGCGGTAAGGTAGATCAACATGCATCAGCACTCCTCATCTCAACTAGGTGAGAAAGTTCCATTCACAGAGCTAGTAGTCAAGAGACTGCTTTGATGGGCGGTAAGGTAGATCAACATGCATCAGCACTCCTCATCTCAACTAGGTGAGAAAGTTTCATTCACAGAGCTAGTAGTCAAGAGACTGCTTTGATGGGCGGTAAGGTAGATCAACATGCATCAGCACTCTCATCTCAACTAGGTGAGAAAGTTTCATTCACAGAGCTAGTAGTCAAGAGACTGCTTTGCTGATGGCGGTAAGGTAGATCAACATGCATCAGCACTCCTCATCTCAACTAGGTGAGAAAGTTTCATTCACAGAGCTAGTAGTCAAGAGACTGCTTTGATGGGCGGTAAGGTAGATCAACATGCATCAGCACTCCTCATCTCAACTAGGTGAGAAAGTTCCATTCACAGAGCTAGTAGTCAAGAGACTGCTTTGATGGGCGGTAAGGTAGATCAACAAGCATCAGCACTCCTCATCTCAACTAGGTGAGAAAGTTCCATTCACAGAACAAGTAGGCAAGAGACTGCTTTGATGGGCGGTAAGGTAGATCAACAAGCATCAGCACTCCTCATCTCAACTAGGTGAGAAAGTTCCATTCACAGAACAAGTAGTCAAGAGACTGCTTTGATGGGCGGTAAGGTAGATCAACAAGCATCAGCACTCCTCATCTCAACTAGGTGAGAAAGTTCCATTCACAGAACAAGTAGGCAAGAGACTGCTTTGATGGTGGAAGGTAGATCAACAAGCATCAGCACTCCTCATCTCAACTAGGTGAGAAAGTTCCATTCACAGAGCTAAGTAGTCAAGAGACTGCTTTGATGGGCGGTAAGGTAGATCAACAAGCATCAGCACTCCTCATCTCAACTAGGTGAGAAAGTTCCATTCACAGAACAAGTAGTCAAGAGACTGCTTTGATGGGCGGTAAGGTAGATCAACAAGCATCAGCACTTCTTATCTCAACTAGGTGAGAAAGTTTCATTCACAGAACAAGTAGTCAAGAGGCTGCTTTGATGGGCGGTAAGTTGGACCGTTCGTTATACTTTTTACCATAAATTTTACCATTTACAAACCAACAACAAACTTTAAACAAAGTGAAAAAAATACACAAATTGCCTATAGTCTGCAAGGTTAGGTTTGTACCAGCTAACTATTGCACTTAGCTCTGAAATTTCAGATAAATTACATGTTAAACAAATCAAATCAAATCAAATTGTTTATTGCATCAGACAATATTTACAGTATTGCACTTCTTAAATTAAGATAAATTACATGTTAAGAAAGTCTTAGTTGAAAATAGTTTATTAAATTATTCATTAAAGACATTGAATAACTCAAGAAAATCCTGCTTAGGGTGTAAAGAATCTAGTCCCCTAATTCATCTAGTACTCTTGCACATCACACCACGCAGGCGAACGGGTAACACTCGCACGTAGTTTTTGCAAGTGACTTTAGTAAAGATGGTGCAAAGGTTGATTCCAATTTATTTTCAAACTCCGAGGGTTTTCATTTACATGACGTATAAAAACATGGCATTGAAATGACTTAACCCTTAGCTTCCTCTATGGGGGTTGCGCCTGCGCACCTGGCACGGCGTGACGGGCTCGCCACGTGGGGTGTTTGGGTGTACACACCTTCCTCCCCCCCCTCATCTACACGCGATCAATACCAGTGCTCCGGGGCCCAGGGTACTTGTCAGTACTGTACTCCCTGCACTCGCTACTGTTCCACTGACCACAGGTAGACTAATTTACTTCACTTACCAAGCTACATACCACTTGTAGTCTTTCTACATTATGGCAAAGTATGTTTTCCTCATGAATCTTACATAACCTGGATCTTGAATTGTAAGCTAACTGTATGTTTGAAAAATCTTTGTTTGGTGAAACAACTAAACAATTTTATCTTATAAAATACAGAAACAAAAACCATTGAGATGACACTTTTAAATTACCAATAGCGTGAGGCCCTGTTTTACATATTTGAATGAGCAAAACTAAAACTTTTCTTTCTTCAAGCCAACTATCTTAAATCAATTTCATTTGAACCATCTAGTTTAGTTTGTTCATTTACAATTTTAAATGATTTTATCTTTGACTTTCTTGTACTCCCTATACATTTAATGCTTTGCAGTACTCCCCGAAGGTCTTCCTGCAGTTTACTTATTTCAATGCCGCCCCACAGAGAATACCTCAAGCCCAAGTACGTTAGGCTCTCATCCGCGTTGGCGGCGCGGATGCGTTCTCCTTGCTTTTCCATGCCTGGGTCTGCTGGATACCAGGATTCTTGGGTTGCAACGATCTGGTATGCAATCGACCTGGCCGCTGAAAGTTGTATCCCTAATCCACCGAGGCGGTAGTCAACAAGTAGTATTTGACAGACTTTGCGCTCTTGGGGCGTCCGACGCCACCAGAAGGAGGTCGTCGGCAAAAGCAAGGCAGGGCAGGTTTTGTCCACCTTCAATTTCGAAGCCAGGCGTGGACTCCAGCCGTTCAAGTAATGGTTTGAGAACCATGTTGAACAACAGAGGACTTAGGGGGTCACACCGCTTAACACCTCGCTGAAGTTTAATTTCAATGTTGTTTCTAGGGTGGGATATCGCATTATACGTCTCCGCATAGTTGCTTTTGATCAACCCCACGATAGAAGCCGGAACCCCTTTTCGACGGAGCCCATGTTCAATTGCTTCGTGGGAGACCGTGTCGAACGCCTTGGAGACGTCTTAACTCGATACCAACACCACCAGACCCGGTTTTCACGAGTTTGTCAAGTTTTCATGAGTCTGTTAAGCTGGTCAAGTATCCGCACGTTCGCGAAGCAACCCGCCTCTGGAATAAACCCTTTTTGTCTCGGACTCATGGTCCGAGAGTCATAGTTACTCCCACCGTTCAGCCCGATTTTGGAGCCCGCTTTTGTTTTTAAATTTGTTTCGAGGATGTTATAGGACGTGAAGATAGATAAAGACTAATTGCATGATTAGCTTAACCCTCAAACAAAGTTTCATTGTCATAGCTTCAACCGATTTTGACTTATAAGCGGTCCAAAATGCCTGAAACATTTACAGAGTCCATTTTGGTCCCTTGCCATTTATTTTGTGGATTTATTTTTCATTCCAACGGCAAAAACCTAATACATTGAGTTTACTCGTGATGACTAATAACTATACTAAATTATACATGGATGTTTTATCGATACAAAACATAGATAAAGACACACATTGTAATATTCCGGTGGGCTATCACTGGTGCGAACCAGATTACAGTTATGACACCGGCCGCGAAAGCCTAAGAGTTGAGAATGACACAGCACATGTTTGCAGAAGTGGAGATGTCGGCAAGCAAGACACGCAGTGGGAAGCGACAGAAGCAGCTGGAGTATCAGGACAAGCTGCGACTGATCGACGCAGAGTTCATGTCCTTCTACCAGTATTGTCAGCAGTCCGGCTTCACCGAGGCTGAGATGGAGGTGATATGCGCACCGCTCCTGGAGGCAGTGCGCAGGAATACACTCAAGAAAACACTCAAGTGGTTGCTTGTCCTGGCGGCCCTCGTGGCTTCCTTCTACTGGCTGTCCACCGTGCCCGTGGTCAAGATGCACTTCACCGCTGTGGCCAGGATCCTCCTAGTAAAGGTGACGACTGCTCACATTGGTTCTCTCGCCGAATAATGTTAGTGATGGAGGCGTTAGTTTGACAGTCACTAGTTTACTAATAATTTCTGGTGTCAAGAAAAACTTGTCTTGGACAAGCCATATCAAGGAGGAACAGCTCGTACTATGCCTACCGTGTTAAATAGGCAAATTTTAGGTACGCCTCTAGTGTGAACATATTTTATCCGCTCTTTGTAGCATTGAGTACATACGCACGCGTTGCAATTGAAATATTTTTTTAATTATAGTTTAGTTCTTCCGGTTCACACGACTTTGCACCACATCATAATAATTAGCTTGAAATATTTCGGTCTCGCTGTGAAGTACCACCTTCAGTCACTGATAGTGAGACCGGCCACGAAAGCCTAAGAGCTATTTTTTTTTAATTGTTGTTAGTTCAACAGTTTTCTAAAAGCATGTACTGTTTAGTAACTATAATGATGTGAATTCGAGACGCATATACTGATGTAGGCAGGTGGCTCATCCATTGAAATCAACGAATTACTAAAAACCTGAGCTCTACTGTTCACAGAACTACTAGTGTGTAACATACATGTAATACTGTAGAAAGTGGACTGTGACGGCGTCGTCGTTGTTGCAGATGTTGCCCGTGTGGGACTGGAGACCCATGTTCTACGAAAACTGTCTGGTGAACAACCCATTCTACGAAGGCTACAAGCTCTCACCAGACGACTGTATGGTAAGTGTGTTTGTTAAATCAAATCAAATTAATTTATTTGTAACTAACATACAACTTATACAATCGTATTACAAACGTCAATGTTTTAGTACGCAAAAGTGAATAACTAAAAATAACACAATATTTCCAATAATAAATTATAATACAATAATTCAACTTGTACGTTAGTCACATTATGTAATTAATTAAATAAATTATTCTTTCTTGTTAAGTTAAAGTTTAAGTACTCCCCAACATAGGAAAAAGCTCTATTCATGAGAAATCGTTGATGAAATTTGGGCTATTTTTTCCTAAATTTAGGACTTAATTTTCCGTCCTGGTCAGGTCTGTAGAATGGACTATATGAGCATATGAATATGGATTGCAGTCATGTGAGGTGCTAGACCACGTGGACCGCGTGAACCAAGTGAGCTACGACCACCTCCTGAACACCTTCCTCAGCAGAGACGCCCCCTTCATCGTCACCGACGCCATGGACGACTGGCCCGTTATGAACACGGACCAGTTCTACTTCGAGAACATTACCCAAGTGAGCTATGTTATATCTTTTTTATCAAGGCATAAACAAATTTTTCTTTTCAATAGGAGTAGTGTTATTAATTTACTATGAAAGTTGTGTCGTGTTTCAATCAAGAATCTTTAGTTGTCTTTAGTCATGTTGTTGAGGATGATATAGGTCTAAAGCGGCTCAGATAGTCTCAGTGATCATCTGATGATACCCGCATCAACTCCCACCATCGCTTAGACGTATCAGATCATCACCTGCGTGGTTCGGAAGTCACATTAAGCCGTTGGTCCTTGTATTTTCATTGGTCATTGGGCTATTAATTCATGACCCATTCTAAGGAAGAGTCTTCCTTAGTTTGTAACAAGACTACACCTCATAACTCATTACTACCACTCATCACACTCATCCTTCACAAAAAACTTGCCTTAAAATACCCTCATGAGAGTGGTTGGCATCTCAAATAGTGATTTAGTGACATAAGTTCACTAAACTCTTCAGCTTTCGTGGTTGTCATAGTAGCAGACGGTTAGTAGCTAAGTTTCAGCCAATCAGTGACTGAAGATGGTACTCCACAACGAGACTGAAATATTTCAAGCTAATTATTATGATGTTTTGACGTGTTGTGAACCGCGATCATCATTATAGATGCGTTGTGTTTGCTGGACTTTCATCCAGCTAAGTATGAATAACAACCCAAGCGTCCTGTTGTAATAAAACACGTGGTGCAGGTATACTTGCAAGACGAGAAGCTGATCGAGACTGTCCCCTGCATTCTGACTACGAACCTACGTACAGGCTCTTCGGATCTACTGGCCTTCCTTAAGAGTATCCACAGCACCAACGCTGACAAGTGGTTTGTGCACTGGTGAGTAATGAGTATCCTTTCTAGTTTCTACTCGTAGCATTCTAAATCAAATGCAACTAAGACAAAACATTATGATTGAGGCGTAAGACCTTATCCTCTAAACCTAATCAATAAATATAGAGGGTGAATTTTAAATGTCCCTTCCCTTAACTTTTGAAAACGGAAATATTTTAAAGTTTGGGAAATGTTTTTATTGGACCTTGAAGTTTGTTTTGACATACTTTGCGTCACCCACCCCGGGATAAAATGTTCTTTGCCTCGTTGAGTTATATTAATTGTTTTTAGGTGCTACAAGTAATTTAAAAGGCGCCTGGTTTTAGGTAACGCAAAGTACGCCAAAACAAACTTTACAATTATATAAAACATTCCTTAATGGGTTTTTAAAAATATCTCCTTTTCAAAAGTTAAGGTGGGGGCATTTAAAACTGTACCCACAAAACCTTGGAAACTATACTGCTCTTCTACTGCTCATACTGCTCTTGCCTGGCTCTTCTAAAAGTGATAACTATTGTAAATCAATTACCAAAAGTGTGCATTGATTCTGTTTCGAAGTAAGTAATATTTACTGATAAACTAGTCATATTGTAATAAGAATTGTAAGCTTCATTGCATTTCACGTAAATTAGCACTATCTGTAGTTTTATAATTGCTCGCATATATTGTATATTTAGTAAAAAGGCGTTGGCCGTGTGTATGAATAAATAAATAAAAATAAATAGTGCTCTGATGTAAAGCTCAATATAGAGTCAAAGCTTCAATCGCACAGCGGGCCACTTGGTACGAGATGATCGTTGTTTGCAGTAGTTGAAGAGCATAATGGAATCCCAGATCAGATTCGAAATATCGTCGTGAAACTATTCAAAAATACGAGCGTTTCTATTTGAATGAACTTAGTGTAAGTAGATTACAATTTATTAGCCAGAGTTGAGGGGGGTTTCTGACTGCTATGGCATTCACATCCTACTATTTGGATCTTGAAAAGTATAAGTATAACAAAGCAATTCTTGTATGTAAATAAATAAGTTCTTTGAAAGTTCCTGATAGAAGTTCAATTGCTTTTTAATAATTATTTTGTAAACTTTAGGTCTTTGGCGCTGTGTTATTATTTAATTATTTGAAGCATATCATGGTTTTGCTACGTTAAGTAACCGGGAAAACTTTGAGAAATTACACCAATAAGCTACAATAATATGCAATTGTAAATAGTTCCTCTCTGAAAATCTAAAGCTAAAGCCAATAACACTTCTATTATTTTCTATCAAAATATACAACATTTCTCTTCACGTAAACTGGCATTAGAAATCATTACTGAAGAAATTAAACCTGACATTTTAATTCTTACTTAAGGCAAGTGAAATTAAATGTGTAAAAATTGATAATTATTCTGTCAAAACATCTTTTTGTCGAGAAAATTACTGTGGAGGAGGAGTTATGATTTTAAGCAATAGTAATGTTAAACTGGAACCATTAAACATACCTCAAATAAATTATTTGGCTACAGAAAAAATATTTGAATGTTATGTGGCTAGATGTAAAATAGGTACTTTTAGTTTTGTCTTAATGGGAATTTATAGAACACCTGGTTATAATTTTGATGATCCTTTTTTAGATAAACTGGAAGTAGCTATTGAAATTATTTTAGAGAAAAATAACTATTTATTGATAGCTGGTGACACTAACATAGATGTTTTAAGACAATCTAAAGCACATAACAGACTATTAGATATTTTAAATGAATATAATATGTATTATTTAGTTACATTTCCAACTAGGATAACTACAGGCAGTGCAAGCGCCATTGATAATATGCTAACTAACGTTCCTCAATGTAAACTATCTATCTCTGGACTTATTACAGAACTGTCGGACCATGACGCACAATTATTAGAAATAAATAGTTTAAAAAAAACAGCTCATAATAATAACAAGACTTTCAAAATTCAAAGAAAATTTTATGAAGAGAATTTTATTGAAAATAATGAGTCATGGATCGACCTGTATCAAGGAGGTTAAATTTGACACTTTTCATAATATTTTCATGTATTTGACTTAGCATTTCCTCCCGTTAAAAGTAGATTTTCCACAAAATCAGATAAATGGACAACAAGACGTGAATTGTTCAGGCAGAAAGAAGAAATCATCTGTCTTAGCCAAACTTTAAGAATTACTAAAGACACTACTCTAAAGAATAAATTAAAAGAACAACAATAAAATTATAAACTTAATTTAAGTAATGCTAAGAAAGAGTTCATCTCTAACAAAATAAAATGCTCAGGAAATATTTGTAAAACCACCTGGAAAATAGGATGTGACACTTAGTAGGTCGTAGTCAGTATGTTGAGATATCTCATCTTAATAAAAACAATCAAATAGTTAAAACAAAATCAAGTATGATAGTGACAAATTATGGGTTGCTGCAAGGCTCCACCTTAGGGCCGGTTCTGTTCTTGTGCTATTTAAAGGGGCTGCCTTTCTCTTTATCTGACTTGCATAGCAAGTTGATTCTCTATGCAGATGATTCAAATCTCATAGTAAGAGGAAATACAAAAGTGGAAATTTAGTGCGTAGTTAATTAGCAATTGTCCATAATGAAAACTATTTTGATAGCAGAAATTTTTTGTTAAACTTAGATAAAATTAACTGTATTTCATTTCACACACAGCAAAATAGAAAACAACTAAGTCAAACTTAAAGATTGATAATAGCGAGTTGCAAAAAGTAGAACATACAAAATTTTTAGGATTAGTAGTACTAGTAGATCAGTCTTTGACCTGGAATCGTCATGTAGAAAGTCTGGTAAACAAAATTTCGTCAGGGCTATATATTTTACAAAATATGGCCAAATTCTGCTCAATTGACATACTCAAGATGGTATATTACGCCCACATTCATTCACACATATCGTATGGTATTGTACTGTATGGAGCTACAAGCAATCAAAACTTACACAAATTACTAGTTTTGCAAAAAAAAGCATTGAAAGTTATGCTACATCTAAACTTTATTGATTCTGTGCAACAGGACTTTGCTAAGTTGGGAATACAAACTGGCTATGGACTATATGTGTTGGAAACAGTTTTAGCGGTAAAAGCAGCTGAAGCCAGTTTGCCAAAGCTAGGCACTAATCATTGTTACAACACTAGAAACAAAGATACAATAGCAATTCCGAGTCATTCACTTAAATCTCCTAAAAGAGCAGGAATACAATTTTATGATAAGATACCTCAAAACATAAAATATATAACTAATATAAACGTTTTCAAAAAAAACTAAAACCCTATTTAATAAAGAAGGCTCTGTACATATTTGAAGATTTATAGAATTTAAAGAGAATAATAAATGTAGAATAGAGTTTAATAATTAATACCCTTTAAAAAATAATTTGTATGCAGTAATTTGAAAGTCATTTTGTATTTTATAACATAAACAATTTAATTTTAACGCCATTTGATAATTGTATATGCATTTATGATAATTGTACTCTACTTATGTATTGTACAATTTGTGAATAAAGATTATTTGAATTGAATTGAATTGTGTGTTGGTCACTGTGCAGGCAGAACTGTGACATCCACGCGGTGAAAGCACTGCGCAAGTTCTACCAGAGACCTTACTTCCTGGCTAACTCTGTGTCCCCAGCCCACTTCAACTGGGTGCTCATGTCCTCTGACTACAACACCTACAACTACAAGAAGGTCGGTAACTCTCAAAATCTGAATCATTGATACTTTTCTATGCTGATAGTGTACTGAAAGTTCTACCAGAGAATGTGGGCTGAATCTGAGTGTTCTAGTAAAGAGTGTTCTAGTATAGGAACAATGAGGCATACATGTAATAAAATCAGGCGAAAATATACTGTACAGGTTGTGAATTAGAATATTGATAAATAAGCAAAGTTTACCAACAGCAATAGTGTTACCATTTGACTCAGAATGCGTGGGGAAGGTCAAGACTGCTAACCGTTTTTTTTTTTTTTGCGACGTTTGTATCTATTTGGCGTTAGAAATAAATAGCTCTTTTTCGAAAAGAAATTCGCTAGTAAAACTCTCAACACTGAAGAGTCATACTTAACAGTGACAGCTGTATACAATATACAGTGCAACAGCGTGGACAGTGTACAGGCCGCAGAGTGGCTTCACTTTCCTCGCAGGATGTCTCCTCTATCCTCTCTATGATGCTGTGTAATCGGTATACAGTAGTTATATGGAGATGTATAAACTTGCAGGTGGAGTTGGACTCTGGGTTGATAGTGCTTGCACAAATGAGAGGATCCACAAACTTCAAGCTGATTCCCCACAACCCTTGCAACATCTCCTGTCCAGAGTTGGTGGGCAACCTCCACGAGGGGGAGATGTGTGAGTAGCCCTACTCTTTGTTAATACAGTAACCATCCTCAATTTTTCTCACTGGTCTACAATCTACAGTCAGCTGGTTTCCAGTTGAATCTACAAACGTTCCATAGCTTTGACCTGTATAATTATAAATCATAAATTTCTTATTATTTCCCTAACCTTACACCCCCGGACCAAGGCACCCGAGCGTTCCTTGGCTTGACACCAACACAGATGCTGTCTTTATGTAAGCAAAGACAGCCTGCTTTTCACCAGCCCGTACTAATCATTGATATCCGAGGGCCGGAGAAGCGAGAGCAAAGGAAACTCTAAAACACTCTGCAGTCCACTACCAGACTGACCTTGTAACGGAGAAATAATAGAGCCCCTAAGACTTGTTGGTCCGACTAGGGGCTCCATCACAATAAAATATAATAAACTAACAATTAAGAGCAATTACAAAATACAAACATTACGTGTACAAGTTCTTTTTAAATTATGTTTTTTTACATAAGTTAATAAGAACTTGTACACGTAATTTTTCTATAAAAACATAATAGTCATGATAATTTTAAACAAAATTGTTTATTGTATTTAAAAAAATATTGGAGTGTTAATTTTATATTTTTGAATAAGTTGCCAACCAGCTGACGATTATCCTAACCAATGCTGTATAAGCGTTTTTTTTTTTTTAATAAAGGTCTTTTGCATGAGATTTGATGTTGTAAAAGTTCAAAGAAAAATAATTCACTTTTCATTTTTTTTTTAAATTATACAAACAGCAACGTTTGTGCTTTAGCCACTTAATATTTACAGGAATAAAATTACTGTAACACATTTCATTCAGAGAAGGCACAACAGAAAACTTGCGCTACTGACCGATCTTTCCATTCCCTTATAGAAAACCTGTTACAACAAAAACAAAAGTATCTTATCATAATACTTAATAACCCCTCAGTGTCTTCTTTAGATATTAACCATTCCCTTAGTATCTTTAAAATTGTACAGGATTTGTGTCTAATTTATTTCTATTTACAAAAGTATTAAATATTCGAGGTTCTACGAAATTGAAGGTTTTTGTCTAGAAAGTTAAGTTAGGTCTTGGAACTTTAGTGATGTTCAATCTATGTCATCTTAATTTATAGATATTATCACTATCAGCAAATTAGTTGCTGATGAAAAATAACTTCAGTGTCTTGTATATAAAAAGAGCTCTTAGTTGGAAAATGTTCAACTATTTAAAACATGGAAAAAACAAATGATATTTGTCTCTGCTTATTGATCTTACATATTCGTATTTGTGTGCGAACTGATGACGTCATATTACTGTATCTTCGGGTAGCTTTTTACTAGTTTTCGTTCTTCACAAAGAAGCAGTTCGAGCGACTGCCAAACTGTAATGGATTGAGTTGTAAAACTCTCACCAACGAATGCTGTTTTCATTGCCCTCCTCGCCTTCGAAACGTGTCTCTTTTTCAAACCCAAATGTTATATCATAATAAATAGTGATGGTCATATTACTTAGGAGTCAACTGTTATGCCATTGTGACAGTGACATTAAAACTACCAAACTGGGCAGCAAAGGACGGTAGCTAGTGAACTTTTTCCAACCCAGGCGTTTAATTCGTCGACTGCTAAATTCTATCAAAAATTCCTCAACGGCCAATGAATTTAAAATCGCCTGTAAATATTATGGCTGCAAAATCACCTATATACTTAGAGTTTAATCCGTTCATGGAAATTAAAGTGAAATTATTTTGTTGTAATTTTTAAAACAAATTGTGATAAATTAACCATGGCCATTCATGTGTTCATGTTTTCGCAATAACATATTATGTGAATTCTTGAAGTAGAGATTATTGGCAATGGTAAAATTATATTTCGAAAAAAATACAAAGAGGCCAATAATAGTGATTTATTCACCACTAAGCGCTTTCGGCAGTCATGCTGCCATCTTCAAATAAAGCGAAAGTTACACAAATTAACATTATAATTAGCAAAAAGTCAAAAATTTACATAAGGTTGTTAACAAATACAAAAGTTAAAAATTAAAATATGTGATTTAGAAATAAACATTATTACAGTAAAATAAAAATGTTGAAAATATTAATGTATATATAGTATGTATAAAAAATAATAAAAAAAATTATATATATATGTAATAAAAACCGTTATGTTATGCTATTAGACGTTATTAGATCTATTATTTAGAATTTATGATGGGTCCTTCCTCGTTGTTAAGTAAATTATTGTTGTCTGTGTTTTTAATAAAATATGATTCTCAAGCATTGAGGTATCTTGGTTTTACAATATGTTTAAGTAATTTTAAATTGGATGTGTTGAAAGAGTGTCTAGTGTATATTGAATGGGCTGCCATGGCTGATTTCTCACTTCTTCCGTACTTGGCATGAGGTAGATGTTCTTTATATCTTGTATTTAATGCTCTTTTTGTTTGGCCAATATATTTTTTCTCACACTCATTACAACTGATTTAATACATTCCTGACGTATTAGAAGTTAATGTTTTATCTTTTGGATTTTGAAGCTTGTTTTTTAAAAGGTTTATAGGTTTTTAATGATACTTTTTGTTGTGTTTTTTGTTTGAAAATTTTCTTGATGCTATTTGCAGTTGTTGAGTGATAAGTGACGCTGGTCCAATTGTTTTCTTTTAGTGTACATTGTAGAAGTTTTGTTTGGTTATGTTTCTTTTGCTTTAGTTTTGCTTTTCTTAACATATTTTCTACTAGTTTAATATCAAAACCATTAAAAGTTGCTACATTTTTTATATATGATAACTCTTGTTTATATCTTTCTTTGTTTAATGGGGTATTCAATAATCTGTAGATTAAAGCGTGGAAAACTGCTCTTTTTTGATAGTGGTAAATAAATCACTATTAATTATTGGCCTCTTTGTATTTTTTCAAAATATAATTTTAACATATTATTTGTTCATTAATACTGATTAACTAGTGTTTACAAGCAAGACTAAGAATACGTTTGCTTTTCTTTCAGTGGTGTTCATCAATTTCCTATGGACGTTTGAGTACTACCCAGGGCATCGCCAGGACAGTGTGGCCATACTTACGGAGACTGTCTGGGACGATAATGTTTCCTGATTCTTAACCATACTTTCTCATCAACAATGAACCACAAACATGGATGAGTAAGATATTGTTTTATTTCTTACCCTCCATCACAAAAAGGACATTTGTTATACAGGGTCAGTTAAAAGTGTGGACACACTCTGTTAAATTTTAAATGGATAAAATCGGTTGATAGAGGCAGCTTCCCCCAATCGAGTTCGCTGTGCCTCATTACGTATGCCGATCTCATTCACGGTTGGTACACCTATACTAAAGGAAATTTGTCAGCAAAATTTGTGGACTGCAGTCAAATTTCCTTCAGTTTATAGTTAGGCGTTAGCCTTTTGGTATTATACTTAATTGATGTCTGTACAAGTCCTTTGATATCTATATAATTCTGTATGAAATATCTAACTTGTTGATTTAAATATTTAAGCTTGAAGGACGAATAAAATGAGATGTACATTTTTCAAGTAGTTTGTATTATAAAATTTATATCTAAAATGGCACATATAATGGTGTAACATGAAATGTACATATAAAAACAAACCTAAATATTGACACTTGCAAACTTAAAATACAATCCAGTGTAAAGGAACTTAATCAACAATTTATTTGCTAGATTTCAATATAATCCTCAATTATGAATGGTCACAAAGTGGTATCCAATTGAAGGTGTGCAATCCATTGAGAGGTGGCTAGATAGAGTGGCCGGGGACCCAATCTGGGTACCCGTTATAACATGGTGTGAAAACTGCAAACAATGTTTTAAACTGGTTAACGTACTTAAATAAAAATATATTTCAGTGGAAGCATAAAGCTACTAAGGCTGCTATATGAGCTCTAAAACGTACGTACTTTCATCAAACAAAATATTATTAATAGGTTTGTTTAAAAATATTTCCCTTAAGAACATAGAATTCGAATCATCGTAATAAGTGAATCATCACATCAAATCATCGAATAAAACACGTATTAAGAACAAACTGCATGTAACTAGATTTAGGCTATCCAAAGTCTCAAAAGGTTTTCCTGTTTTAGGTGTAAGGTTTTTCAACTGCATGCCTGCACAAGTTTGCCAGATGCCAGAGCCTAGATTTCTTGCAGTAGTTAAAGCATGGCTTGTTGAAACCCCCATTCTACAAGGTTCAAGAGTTCCTTGAGGCCAACCACAGGGACATCCTGAATCCAGCTGTAACTAGACATACACTACTGTGAGCATGGTGTGGACTTTAATTTGTGCTTGGCATGAACTTAGTGGTGTAGTTTTGTGCATGGCATGAACATTTAATATTGATTTTTTTTATTATTGCATGACTACTATTTATTGTAGCATAATATTGTTTTTAGTTAATTTGTATAATATTGTTTTTTAGTTAGTATAGACCTAGCCAGTTAATGTAAACATTTGAACGGCTCAATAAAATCATTTAAGTATTTTGTTTGGCAAGGAAGTTGTACGTATTTGCTTCAATATGCTGCAGCGTTAGTGGCTCTTCTCTTCTATTGAAAAACTTTTCCCAGTTTTGTTCGTTAATCGACTTAAAGCATCGTTTGCAAATTTTCCTATGTTACATTCCTTATCACGGATAGAGGCTGCTCGGCAACCGCTTAAAGTAGTCTTGAACGCAATTCAAAAGAGAAAGAAGAATAATATGACTAAAAGCATCAAAATTTGTGTTCACCGTTTTAAAGGAAATTTTTAATTGCTTCCTTCACAGTTCAAACATAAGAAGACAGATAAACATTGACTTACATTTGTTGACATTGTTTACTTGTTGAAATATGTGGAACAAACAAAGCTACACGTGTACGGTGCACAGCTGCCGTGCAGACTTTATAATCGCACTATTTCCCACAAGAGTAAATTATTATTTCTTCGTGGTTAACGGTTCGAAACAATACCAAAATACAGTGAAGATCCGTTGTTTAGCCAGTTGTTACGTGCGCGGTCTCGCGTGTTCCTTTGCCGGACAAATTCAGCCTTTTTCTGAGGTGATCACTGAGGCAGACCCTTAATTTGTGCACACTGTAGAAGGTGTGGTAATCTACTGCTAGACGAATATGAAATGTCCTCTGTTCGCGCAGTAGGAACACGAATCATCGTTGTGGTGATGGTGCTCCAGCTCGAGGCGCATCCACTGGCCGTGGCACTGGTGTGCGGAGAGCGCAGTCCAGCGTGTGGTGCGCTCCATGGTGCCGTGGCCTGGACACCGGTAGCCCAAGCTCTTCCTCATGGCTTGCAACTCACACCTCACACACTGCACTTCACCTGTCACAACAACAATACACCTACAGTACTCTCAGCTCGAGGCGCATCCACTGGCCGTGGCACTGGTGTGCGGAGAGCGCAGTCCAGCGTGTGGTGCGCTCCATGGTGCCGTGGCCTGGACACCGGTAGCCCAAGCTCTTCCTCATGGCTTGCAACTCACACCTCACACACTGCACTTCACCTGTCACAACAACAATACACCTACAGTACTCTCAGCTCGAGGCGCATCCACTGGCCGTGGCACTGGTGTGCGGAGAGCGCAGTCCAGCGTGTGGTGCGCTCCATGGTGCCGTGGCCTGGACACCGGTAGCCCAAGCTCTTCCTCATGGCTTGCAACTCACACCTCACACACTGCACTTCACCTGTCACAACAATAACAATACACCTACAGTACTCTCAGCTCGAGGCGCATCCACTGGCCGTGGCACTGGTGTGCGGAGAGCGCAGTCCAGCGTGTGGTGCGCTCCATGGTGCCGTGGCCTGGACACCGGTAGCCCAAGCTCTTCCTCATGGCTTGCAACTCACACTCACACACTGCACTTCACCTGTCACAACAACAATACACCTACAGTACCTCAGCTCGAGGCGCATCCACTGGCGTGGCACTGGTGTGCGGGAGCGCAGTCCAGCGTGTGGTGCGCTCCATGGTGCGTGGCCTGGACACCGTAGCCCAAGCTCTTCCTCATGGCTTGCAACTCACACCTCACACACTGCACTTCACCTGTCACAACAACAATACACCTACAGTACTCTCAGCTCGAGGCATCCACTGGCCGTGGCACTGGTGTGCGAGAGCGCAGTCCAGCGTGTGGTGCGCCTCCATGGTGCCGTGGCCTGGACAC
The DNA here is from genome assembly GCA_018831715.1 of Matsumurasca onukii. Lineage (NCBI taxonomy): Eukaryota > Metazoa > Arthropoda > Insecta > Hemiptera > Cicadellidae > Matsumurasca > Matsumurasca onukii. The sequence continues at coordinate 19,626,844 of CM032064.1, forward strand.
GGTAGCCCAAGCTCTTCCTCATGGCTTGCAACTCACACCTCACACACTGCACTTCACCTGTCACAACAACAATACACCTACAGTACTCTCAGCTCGGCATCCACTGGCCGTGGCACTGGTGTGCGGAGAGCGCAGTCCAGCGCAGTGGTGCGCTCCATGGTGCCGTGGCCTGGACACCGTAGCCCAAGCTCTTCCTCATGGCTTGCAACTCACACCTCACACACTGCACTTCACCTGTCACAACAACAATACACCTACAGTACTCTCAGCTCGGCGCATCCACTGGCCGTGGCACTGGTGTGCGAGAGCGCAGTCCAGCGTGTGGTGCGCCTCCATGGTGCGCGTGGCCTGGACACCGTAGCCCAAGCTCTTCCTCATGGCTTGCAACTCACACCTCACACACTGCACTTCACCTGTCACAATAACAATACACCTACAGTACTCTCAGCTCGAGGCGCATCCACTGGCCGTGGCACTGGTGTGCAGAGAGAGCCTTTTACTACATATCATAAAGGAAAACCGTAATCCAATTTACATTAAAATTTTACAGCTCATTCCGCAGTTAGAGTGAAAAACCTTTTTTTACGCTATTTTAAAACTACACAATAGAGATTCATAATTTGTTGTATATCCATGGATACCACCCAAGTACATATTGATTACAAATTTTGTCTAAACAAGATGATATTGTGGTGTCAACATTGACTCAAATACATGTTTATGAAACATATTTAAACCCACATGTGATAATTTCTAAGGTTTACATTTTGCCACTGCTTTCATGTACATTACAGTAAACACATCCACGCAGTTTCCATCCATTTCCTTTATTTCAAGCTTATATGTTTTAAAAGGGTTGATTTATGCATTCCCTACAAAACATTCAGCCATAATATTAACTGTTTTTAAACCATTAAGCCAATTTTTTGGTGAACACTCTCCCAAAAAAGGGGACATTGAATAGTCTGATTTTTTTGGCTAACGAACTTGACCGAGATACGAGTAATTACAAAAGGAACATTTATGCCGAATTTTATGAAAATCGGACAACAAAATGCCACCTGTAGATAAATAAATATTTTATTGCATAAAGACATTTACAATAAATGTATCGCAATCGTCATATCATTTTGTATCTAGAAGTTTCCTTTCATTCTTACATCTTAGAGAGTACGCACTTAGAAATACAGTATATTTGAATTTAAGCCCAGTACCTTCTCTTAAAGCTGAAAAATCCTGAAGTTTTCTGCAGCCCTTTGAAGCCTTGAATATTTTGAACTGTACACAATACCTGCATCAAGCATACATATGTGTAAATGTCAACAGGGAACACTAAATCTCCTTGAGCTTGAGCACCATTCAAACATGTGTTACAAGTTACAATCTAGTTCTTCCGGTTCACACAGTGTCAAAACATCAGTATAATTAGCTTGAAATATTTTGGTCTGGCTGTGAAGTACCATCTTCTGACTGGAACTTAGATACTTGCTATCTGCTATCCTACTGGTAACAGGGCTGCTAACCGTTCATTGGAGCAGGGGTGCCAACTGTCGATGTTCTCATTTGCTGTGACACTAAAGTCATAATATTGGCAGTAATTCACAAGAAAATATTACGAGCTTTTCAGCTACTTCAGGAGAAAAACTACACCCTACGGTTCAGGCAATTGGAAAACTCCACCGGTTTTCAAGGGCCTTACCTAATACATCTACATTACTCTAATCACAATAATGTAGAAACAATAGTAATTAGAATAATCTGGATTAATTAGATTAGGCACTTGAAAACTGGTGGAGTTTCCCAGCCGCCCAAACGTAGGGAGTAGTTTTTCTTCTGAAATAGTTCTTTGGGTCCGACAACTAAATCCTAACGAAACAGTAAAAAGAAATCAATGGATGAATTTGGCATTCCTTTAATTAAAGTTGGTTACAGTTGATCAAACAAGTACCGACGACAAATTAAGTGAACATTAATTCAATTAGTCCGGACCGGAAGATGTCATCATGAGTTAAAACAATCAGCTATTGATCATTAGGCTTTAAATTGGTTAAGACACAAGGAAGTGCTAGTTTTGAGTCATGTCAACAACGTATGTTAAACAAGAGTTTCGTTTCTGGTTGACTTATCCACTGTAGAACCGCTCACCCTAAATATTATACTTTATAATCTAGTTCTTTCGGTTCACACCGCGTCAAAACATCACAATAATTATATTTATGATGTTTTAACTCGGTATAAACCGGAAGAACTAGTTTATAGTTGTGACACCGGCCGCGAAAGTCTAAGAGTTAAGTTGAACGTTGTCGGTGGATCATAAAAGTTAAAGGTTTGAGTTTGAAAGTATTTGAGAATATACACTTTTAAATTCAAAAAAGTATTTAAGTTATATTTGCATCAATAGTATTTGTTGAAGAAAATGCAACTTTAACTTTACTCACTACTTTAATTTATTTTAGTCCTTAAATCTGTTTTCTATAAATATTTATACGCCTACTAACTCTTGTTTCTCATCCTCCCGACTCTCCTTGGGATATCGCAGCCTCAGGTTCTTGGTGATGTCTTCAGTCGAGTTAGATCTCCTGCTGTACGCCAGGGATGCCGGTAATAACATCGCCGTCTCTGTAAAACCACATATGCAGTAAAAGAACAAGAAGAAAATGGAAATCATTACATTGTATACCATATTTCTTGGTGGTTGGATTTAAAAAACTCCTTTACACTGTAGAAAGGACTTTCTACAAACCATGACTTGCGAGTGCTCTCAAGCCTCGGCCATCGTAAGTTTCTTATAAGTTTGGGGATTTTTAAGAGTGAATTATCGTGCAGAGGTTATGAGACCTGAATGTGACAGGTCTCATGTTTTGATCCTGGACATTTTCCACAGTTTTATTAGTGAGACAATCTGGCAAATCTACAATTAGATTTTGTCCAAGTGTGATAATTTATACAACGACTCAATCGGTCAAGCTACATTTGAAATAAAGCCCCATCGAGTAAAAGGTTGCAGGTCTTCCTAATCAAATAAACTTGAAAATATATTACACTTGCAGCAATATCTGCATAATGTACCTTTGAGAGCACTCCTCGGGTTGTGTGGACAGTCTGTGCCGAGACAGCCTCTCCTCTGCACCAAGGCGGGACAGGGCTTGCCTCCGTTGCTGCCGGGCTCGCTCACTGTGCGTGTCCGCTTCATCACTCCGGGCCCGCAGTCCATGTCACACTCACTCCATCCACTCCACTCCGACACCTCACAGTCCAACACTGCAAACATTCCACCACACGAGTACTATAGGCAGCCTCTCCTCTGCACCAAGGCGGGACATGGCTTGCCTCCGTTGCTGCCGGGCTCGCTCACTGTGCGTGTCCGCTTCATCACTCCGGGCCCGCAGTCCATGTCACACTCACTCCATCCACTCCACTCCGACACCTCACAGTCCAACACTGCAAACATTCCACCACACGAGTACTATAGGCAGCCTCTCCTCTGCACCAAGGCGGGACATGGCTTGCCTCCGTTGCTGCTGGGCTCGCTCACTGTGCGTGTCCGCTTCATCACTCCGGGCCCGCAGTCCATGTCACACTCACTCCATCTACTCCACTCCGACACCTCACAGTCCAACACTGCAAACATTCCACCACACGAGTACTATAGGCAGCCTCTCCTCTGCACCAAGGCGGGACATGGCTTGCCTCCGTCGCTGCCGGGCTCACTCACCGTGCGAGAAATCAAGCACGTGCACAGCCAGTGACAGCTGCACCCTGCTTGACTGCCTGACCAGCCGCCATTGGCTGGCTCGGAGCAGTGGATGACCAATCACAGCCGTGAATTAGACTAACCGACTGTAACAGAGAACCCAACAAATACATATTTATGCACAGTGAATGGAAGGGAAATTCTTTAGAGTTTTGGTGAATTAATCAGGTTTTTCTAACAAAGGAGTTGAAATTATGAACAAAAATCCCTAAGCGGGGATACGATAAACGACGGAAACGTCCGTAGTAATATTTTAACCTCATTTAACAACGCATTGCAATTATTTGAATGGTGTTTTTACAAAAGGTTGTTGAATGTTCTGCAGGGAATCTTAGCTAATACAAGTTTACATGTGCTATTTTGGGTGGGAAAATCCCTACTCGATGAGTCATGAAAACTGATCCATGAGCTATTTAGTCAACAACAAACTACAAACAAAGTGTACTAGTACTTTGAAAAATCCAAATATCTCGATTTTTCCCCTGTTCTTCTCAGACAGACTCGTACTCGTACGTGCATGTGTAGCAGTGTAGGTCCTGTCCTACATCTGTGACTGACTGACTGGGCACTTGAGACTCACACCAAATAGAGAACACTCGAGAATGGAGACTGTCGGCAACATGGCAGTAACCACTACTCCTCTACTCCACTCTAACGTACTCTAGTCTACTCACGACCCAGTCCATTGTGAAAGAAATGTGTACAGATGTGCACCGTGCAGTACACAGGGTCATTCAGTGAACTTTGATCTTTTTGGAAATATCATAGCTCGGTTAATGTTTTATATGATTAACTTGTATTGGTCTTGTACATAAGACAAAAAGGGGATTTTTAATTTCATATTTATGTTTTGAAAATAACATCATGCAAATGACGTCCATTTGATTCAATGCATTTTCTACTATTTCACTAGTTTTCGTCTTGCGCTGTCAAATATTTATTTAAAAATGCAATTGATTTCTATAGTGAATGTTTTTTTTTAATTTTCTTATGCTACGTGGATTTTTTAACCCCTTGTATGTCCCCCGCGGCTGAAATATAGCGGTCCACGCTTCTTAGGAAACCATAGCTTTAGCACAACTACCCAAAATGGTTAGGTTGACACAACAACGGAATTTTGCAGTAAAGTTATATCGCAATGTTGGATTTTTTACTTTTGGAGCCCTAACGCAATTGCATTGCAAAGAGGCGAATTTAACTCCAACAAGATGCAACAACGTGCCCAAATTCTAATGACACAATACACTTCCTCCGATTGCGTTTTTAAACAATGTGGGGGAACAATTAATAAAAAAGGTAAAGTTTGTCTTGTTTAACGAGGCGAAGTTAGGACTACAAAGTCCTATCTACCACTGAACCTCGACCTTTACCTAGCGTCACCGTATAGTCACATTACAAATTGTAAGTGGTGACTGCGGGGATCGAACCCGCGCCACCGGAGTGATGAGCTCCGGAGTCGCGCGCGATACCAATCCGCCACGGATCCGCTAGTCTATATAATCTGTCTAATAAAATCTGAGTCTACCAGTAAGTGGGGTTATCGTGTTACCTCCACAAGCAAGTTTCTGGTCAGGGCAGCAATCGCCGAGCTGTACGCAGGCGTGGTCACAATAGCAGGGCGTGTCATCCAAGTCTTCAATGATGGCGTTGATAGGAGCCTTCTGGGCGACACACGAGGAGTCCCTACCCTTGCAGCACAGCCCTGCCTCTCTGCAACTACCAGCCCACGCCACGTCCGTCAGCAGCGTCAGCAGCGTACTGGCTGCTCTGCAACACCGATCAGCAATTTCTCGAGTGTTCATGCTCGTAGGCTTGGATTTAAGTAGTTCCTTAACCCCATTAGTTAAGAGACTGTGCTATCATGCTCACACCCTAGGATCCTGATAGTTACCAGGATGAGTTATCATTTGGTGTAAGTGGACTAAATATACTTATCCACTGTACATTGCAGTACAATACACTAACACTTTACAAAGCACTAATACTGTACGAGTACAATACACCAACACTGTACAATACACTAACATTGTATATTACACTGACATTGCACTTATCCTATTAAAAGGGAGATAAAGATGGTAAAATGTGTCGAGGAACCGCATTGTAGTGTTTACTTTTGTTGAGAGCGCTTAGAACAATAATACTGTATTGTAAACAAAACATACTCGTGATGGGTTGATAGTGATCATTTTCGCCGAGTTGGACAATAGTTTCTCTTGGCATTGAAGCGGCCAGCCTTTACACATGAACGTTTATTAAACTATAAACAATAATAAAGTATAATAAAGTCTATTGTAACGCTTTTATTTTTCTGAGAGAATAGCAAATTTTGTTTAATTTTCGTTTAAACCTGAATGAAAGTTCGTACAAACGCTTTTTAAGAGCTATCGACTAATAATTTGTACTTTACGCTGTTTGAATTTACTATCTATATTTTCATTCGAGAACAACAACCCTTCAATCAAAAGTTTAGTACTGAAATTATGGAAATGTGTAAATAATTATATTTTGAAATCAAATCATTTTTATTTCCATCGATCATTTACATGAAATAGGAATAGTCATCAGTTGCATTACATGCGTTTTAACGTAACTTAGATAATTAATTACATCTGTTACAATGTTTTAAACTAAAACCTTAAATCTTCTGAAGTCTCGAGAAATTCCTGTATTGAATAAAATAAATAATTCAGGAGGTATTTTAGAATTTTAGTTTTGAAATAATTTAACGAAGAGGTGTGGGCAGAAGGGTGTAATTTACTAAAGAATTTTGAAAAGTTTACCTGATATGAACCCATGTAATAGTGGAATATATTTTTCGTTCAGAAAAGTATAATTTTAAAATGCCTTCAATTTGTGCTCTATCCAGTGACTTTTTTATTTTAAATTAATCAGCCACAGTATTCACTTAAGGGTCCACCTCAGTGGTCACCTCGAGAGGAAGGGTGAATTCGTCCGTTCAAAGAACACACGACACCGCGCACGTAACAACTGGCTAAGCAATGGGCCTTCTTTCAACTGTTGCGGCCTAACTGTCAAACGAAGCGCCTGCAAGGGTTTACGGCGGCCCATTTTTCACATTTCAAAATATTTTTACATTAATAAACATGATATATTTGGAAACTAGAGGAGGTGTCCGATATGTATATCGAGTCCGATTTCTCATAAGTTGTTCAATAATTTCTCAAATAAACTTTGGCATTGTCCAAGCTTTAGTGCTTTTCTACTCTATTGTGTACACTTAGGACTTATAAAATCAGCGAGTTTCTGTATGGTAGATGACTGTCTAAGCTAGATAAACTAAGAACCACTTTTATATTTAGCTATTGGATAAATTTTGATGTGTACCCATGTACATCGTATTTATTGGCAATAAAAGATTTTACTTTGACTTAAAACGCATTAATTCGAAAACGCATGTCGGGAAACTCCTCTAGTTTCAAAATACATCGTCATAAATAAATAAATATTTTATTGCTTACAGACATTTACAATAAATGTATCGCAATCGTCGATCTTTGTGTATCTAAAATTTTCCTTTCGTTCTTACATCAAAATCCCATTCAAACATACAGTTTTTTACACTCACTCTCTCCCATACATTCGAATGTAACCACTCTAGCCCCTAATGAGTTAGCTTATCATACGGTCTCCCAATTGAATGCCATAAACTCGTCAGTATCATAAAATGCTTGAGAAATAAAAATTGTTTTAAGACGTCATTATTAATGTAAACATTATTTCAAAAGATGAAAAAGGGCCGCCATAAACTTTTGCATCGCCGTGCGGCTGAGACGGACCCTTAACCACAAAAATTGCAAGCATTACGAAATATGTATAGAATGTTTAATTAGAGCAGCGTACGCTGTGTACCTGAGAGCTCGCAGGCGTGTGACGGTGAGGAGCATACTGGTCACTGGACTCACTGACACTGACACTGTCTCTAGTTTGTCACTGCCTCACTGGTGACTGGTGACTGGTGACTGGTGAGCAGTACGCGCGTTGCTGGTGCGGTGACCGCTGTCTGCAGACTCTACGCTCACCGCTCTCGCTGCATTCCGCCGTACACGGCACAACGCACGCCGCCTACTCAGACACAAGCTGTCATTGCGTCACCCGCACCCGCACATGTTCCTGTACTCCGTCAATACGATTGTCCGGGAGCGCAAAAACTGGACAGCTACTGGTCAATCGACTCCACTACAAGGAAACTGCGAGGCAGCGTGGAGGAGGAGGCCCACTCGACCTCTTGACCCCTTAACTGAGGATGCTGAACAATGCAGATGCAACTGCCTGCAGACGGTGAAAGTTATGACTTCACTCTACTTCACTACTTCGGTGTATCGTAATCAGAAATTTTATTGTCATTGATCAAGTTCCATAATAAATAGTCATTATTACAATAAAATTTTTAAATGTTACAGCAGATAAAATATATAAAAAGTCAATAAATCAAGGAGCCTGTGCAATCTTGGAAACTTATAATACAGAAAATGTATTTTGTTTACCTTTAGGTTTGGCTTTATCCATACAGTAGTTAAACAGCGCGACGAGTTGGTCCAGAAATTGTACAATTTATCAGATTTTTTTAAATGTGTGTGTTCAGCGCGACGAGGCGGTTTAAAAAGAATAAAATGTGTCAGGTTTTGAAACAAAACCTTTTCACCCGAAGTTGACGGTTTATCGTGAATATCTTCCGAGCGAAACAAGATATGGTTAGAAGGTTTGCAGTTTCGTGTTCAGCGCGACGAGGTGGTGCTAAAAAAGGTATCAAATGTCTGGTTTTGAGGAAAAAAATGTTCACCCAGTGAAAACCCCACGGGCCCTTTGCCATGGGCGGAAACCCCCTTTAAAAAAGGGGAACACTGCAAAACTTAGTAACTGGTTGGATACATGTATAACCTACGTTGTGTAAAAGTCTCTTTTCGCTAAAATAATTATTAAAGGCTGTAGACATTTTCAAATTTGAGTCTTGGTCCGAATGCGGTGAAAATCTTGTTTTAACTCTTTGTACCTGAACAAATTTTATTTTTGCTTTAAAAATAATTGTCTTATATGTCTGTACGTAGAATTAAACGGAGAAAATTTTGGTGTGATTGCCATAATTTTACGTTCACTGAGTTGTGTACAGCACCCGCTCAAACTCGAGTATATTGCTTTTCGAATCAGATAGTAGTTCCGCTAATTGCCGACAGAGCGCAGCACGTGCTTAAAAGTCTACTTTACCCCTGTATTTATCGTTAGCTACACCAACACAATCTTTCTACTAGTTCCGTTACCTGCTGACAGAGCGCAGCACGTGCTTGAAAATCTACTTTACCCCTGTATTTATCGTTAGCTATACCAACACAATCTTTCTACTAGTTCCGCTACCTGCTGACAGAGCGCAGCACGTGCGAAAATCTACTTTACCCCTGTATTTATCGTTAGCTATACCAACACAATCTTTCTACTAGTTCCGCTACCTGCTGACAGGCGCAGCACGTGCTTGAAAATCTACTTTACCCCTGTATTTATCGTTAGCTATACCAACACAATCTTTCTACTAGTTCCGCTACCTGCTGACAGAGCGCAGCACGTGCTTGAAAATCTACTTTACCCCTGTATTTATCGTTAGCTATACCAACACAATCTTTCTACTAGTTCCGCTAGTTGCCGACAGAGCGCAGCACGTGCTTGAAAATCTACTTTACCCCTGTATTTATCGTTAGCTATACCAACACAATCTTTCTACTAGTTCCGCTACCTGCTGACAGAGCGCAGCACGTGCTTGAAAATCTACTTTACCCCTGTATTTATCGTTAGCTATACCAACACAATCTTTCTACTAGTTCCGCTACCTGCTGACAGAGCGCAGCACGTGCGAAAATCTACTTTACCCCTGTATTTATCGTTAGCTATACCAACACAATCTTTCTACTAGTTCCGCTACCTGCTGACAGAGCAGCACGTGCTTGAAAATCTACTTTACCCCTGTATTTATCGTTAGCTATACCAACACAATCTTTCTACTAGTTCCGCTAGTTGCCGACAGAGCGCAGCACGTGCTTGAAAATCTACTTTACCCCTGTATTTATCGTTAGCTATACCAACACAATCTTTCTACTAGTTCCGCTAGTTGCCGACAGAGCGCAGCACGTGCTTGAAAATCTACTTTACCTGTATGTTGTATACCAACACAATCTTTCTACTAGTTCCGCTACCTGCTGACAGAGCGCAGCACGTGCTTTTCAGCACGTACTTTACCGTTGTTATGGTATTTGAATTACTCACTTTAGTGCAGGAGTGGCAACGATCTCAACGAATTGTTTTTCAAGTAATTCGTTATTTTAATCTGAGAACCTATTTAATTATAACTATTGTACAGTAATATTATACTATTGATGGCGTCATCCTAACGTAAATAATCCTGAAGGAAAAATAATAGTAATGAGAGAATAAATTTGTGTCTATGCCAAATTTATCGGTTTTTACACAATCACATTAACATTATTTTTTCAACAATTGTACAGTAATAATTTGTTTAGGCTATTCTTTAATGCCAATTTGTTTGATATAATATAGAGGGTGACAGGATAACTAGTAGATTGGACGTACAGATTTCCTGGGTTAAATGTTTTGTTCTGTGTACAAATTGTATAAAGAGGCGTGGGAAGATTTTGGTTTGTATATTGGAAATAAAATTGTAAGGTTTTAATCTGTTAAAATATTATTTTTTGTGTTCGACCCTAAATAGTTAGTCTATACATACTATCTTGTAACTCTTCCATTTTATTATGGGTTTAAGGTAAACATTGTGGTTAGTAACAATAATATAAATATGCTTTAAAAGTTTAATTATTTTTAATGTACTATTATTATTAGTTTTTGCTTTGTTTACGCGCTACGTAAAGATGTGCAAAAGATAAAAAGACCGTTTAACAATTTTATTTAGAGTCCTAGATTAGATTAAATGGGGCTGGTGGTGAACCAGTTATACGTCAACCAAAGGTTTATTGTACTGCCCCAATAATCTTAGCCTGGGAGACCCACCCCGTGGGACCACAATGCCTCAAGATGACTCCTCCAAGCTCAGACAAGTGAGCTGCATCTAGAGTCCTAACTTTAACCAATTTTACTCACTAGCTATAAAAAATAAAATAAGTACAATGTTAAAACTTAAATATAAAAGATGTAGATACATAATTTACTCCCCTGTATTTAGACATTGTAAATTGGCATTTGCTGTTTATACAGAAATAAACAATCAACATGAATGACGTCTTACAAGTTACAGCCGCATGGTAGAACGTTTTCTCGACATAATATTGCAATAGTTATATTAAACGTGTATATGAACACAGTTTAATAAATGTGCAGAGCGATTTCTTAATCCTGTCCTGAGACGGCTGCGGTCTTGTCTAATTTTCTTTTTACGTCTTTGGTCTGACTTCACATCTCATGTGAGTCATATTTTGACAGATGCTGAACTGTAGTGTTGTGAAATTGCAATAGATTCTGTATTTGTGATGGGAGGTACCGACGAACGGGTATAATGAAGTTTACAAATAATTGGTAATAAGATAATCTTTTACAAGAAATAAGTCATTATTAAGTTAGATCATTGTTAATATTTTTTAATTAAAACTTGTAGTGAAGGTCATATAACTTTCTAATTTCCTAACCAAAAATATTTCAGGGGTTAACAGTATTGTTAAGCTTGAATTTCCTAGACATCTAAGACTGTTGACAAAATAATAGGCTAGAATAAGAAACAAGGTATTCGAACTTGTATTGTTGCCTTGTTAAAACAAATGATTTATTTTCTACGTGCTGTGGGCTTGCACAACATATGGGCCTAGGTCCATTGCTCTCACCAACTGTTGATGCCTATTACATTACTATCATAATTTTTCTAGATAGATTATAAACACGTTTGCTACCGACCACCATAAATATGTAGCGGCCGGATCATTACCACAGTCTGCACCTGGAGACTGCTCTCGTACAGACCAGACCTAGCGCATGTAAAGTTCACCCTAGCCCAAGAGTAAAATATGATCGTATCAGTCATTTTAGCTAAATATCAAGTCAAATTGATACTGCAAAATTAATTATAATTTGTTCTTACAGTTTTATTTATTTCTCAAGTGACATAGATGTGTAGCACTCTGTCTAAATTGTTATAAATAGGAGTTTACCTTTATAGTTTACCTTCGAAGTGCATATGTGTAATGGAATCAATTTATATAAATTTATCATGGCAACGATTAATTATGGTTATTCAATAATGTACCATGGATATTCACAGAAATTAACTAAAAATGCATTACACTCGACTCTTAAGTGTAGCCTAAAATGTCGCCAACTGTCTTGTGACGTCAGAAGTTGTTCAACCTGCAGACCAAGTGCCTCACTGGTGCGGCAGACTTTCCCGTAGCCTACGATTAAACATCTAGAAACTTTCATTATATTATAATGTTTTTAACTAGGATCATTGAAGAAGGGAACAAATAATGGTTACTTATTAGTTTTGCAAGTTACTCAAAATTCTAATTTCCAATCACCCTAAGATATTCGATTGTTTTACTACTCTTCCTATCACAATGAATCATGATTAAATATCTACTGATCTATAATCTAGATCTGAAATAAAATCTGGTTGGTTTCAGGTTTACCCTTGGTCTGATAGTATTGACTTGGGCATGGGTTTGTCGCTCAGAGTACATCCCTCCCGGCCCCCGCTACCCATGTCCCAGAGAGTCCCTTCATCAGCGCCTTCTCTATCCCTGCAACTGTACCCAGGGGTCAGATGTCGGTCTCTACGTCACTTGTGAGAAAACGAACCTCGCATCTTTGTCCATCGGTCTGTCGAATTTAGCAGCGATCTCATTCCCTGTGGAAGAATTGATCATATCTTCGTGCAATTTCGGTAAGTTTCATGACTAAATCAAACATCTAAACTTGGCAAAATTGTTGCTGTTTACAGTCTTAATATTTAGATCATTTGATGTGACTGAGGTGATATTTCAGGTAGTAATAAGAAATAAACTTTTATCAAAATCAACGCAAGCGATAACGGTTTATTCTTTTAAAGTTTCATCTAAGCTAAATATTGCAGTGAAGTATGGATTTTCCTTGGAAAATAGGCTGCCTGACGACAGTTTAAATGTCAAATGAAAGTTGTTTGTATTTGGAATTTATCTCCTATTTGAGTACAATGTAATTAAGTTAATTTAAGTCATGTCCATGAATTCTGCCTTAGGTTTGCCAATATCGGTTCACAAATATTCAGATAAATATAGGACTGACAGCGTGAACAGAAGCGGAACACACAGCCCCCTGGCTTATAGGAAAACATTACTTTTCACAATAAAGCATAATTAAAAAGTATATAGGCCCTACTTTAGAACACAATATTAGTAATTTTATTATTTGTTATCTGAATGTCAAGTACAGTAGAACCTCACTAACTCAACTATTTGTGTACTCCGAGGTTGTTGAGTTTGGGGGTTGTCGAGTTATACAGAATAATGGGCTTTTGTTTAATAAATGTGCAACAAACTCGAGATATATTTATACATTGAGTACAAATTATCCATATTACATCGTAACAATTGAATTAAATTTAAAATACAGGACAAGAAAATGTGTAATTGATGATTGCCTTTACTGCTCACTCTGGTGGGCAGAACCCCCCAGGAGAGCCTTGGACCTCCCCTCTCCCTTGGGGGTATTCCATACGCCCCAGACCCCCCAGTATGTTAACCTCCCCTCCCTGGAAGATACCCTAGGGGTGCCCTTGCCGGTAATACAGCACTGTCACAGACAATTGTTTGTTTCAGGTCACATCTATGGAGATTTGCTCTATCCGGTCAAAGTTAGGATCTTGAAAATTGTAAACACACCAATTTCGACAATAGATCCTTTAACTTTCCTTGGCATCAATAAAACTCTTCAAGAACTTCACATCGTCAACACGTCTTTGGAACATTTTCCCAAGGAAGCATTTAATGTAAGCTTTCCCCCAGTAATTAGTCCTCTAGCTCATTTAAAAATACTGATTGTTGACCAATCAATTTGATTACGTACTTATTAGAAGTAAAAATACAGTTACAAGGAATAAATTTAACAAATTGAAACTGAAATAGTGACCTCTATTTTATACTATGATTTGCTTAAACCCCTCGTTTTGTAGTTTTTTACAAGTTCTGTATGGGTGACTTTTCCCTGAAATAGTGGCGTCAATAGTATGAAATACTTAAGCCCTTCTTACCCTCTGGGCTGGACGAATAAATTATTTTACGAACCCTTGTGACCCTGTAGAGGGATACAAGTTCACGCCCAATAATTGTAGAAAATTCTTTTAAACGTTTATAGTTTGAATGAAAGTTATTTACACTAAACCTGTTTTAATTCATTCTGTTCAACCTCTTTCATCTTGCCTGAAATCAGAAGTTTTTTTTTGTAATGCTGATTGGTTATTCTAATAAATTAAGATGGGGTCTTTTAAAAATAAAATATAAGTAATTTTTTTGACCATTGAATAGATCAAGTAGAGAGAAAGAGAATGATCTTTATTATTACAATCTTAAAGATCAAACATGGTGTGAAATATTTAAATTATTCATATACTCTAGTCAGAGTCTAAGCCACTGCTGCAACTTCTTTTTCTTCTTCCGAAGGAGCCTACGATAGGTTAAGAAATATGTTGTTATAGACATAGACATGAATAATGTTGTACTATACTTTAAACAAAGCCGAGAAATTATACATTTGTACAAAGCCAATTTTTAGCCAAAGAGTTGAAATTTGTAATAAATAAAGGGGTCGGATACTTTAAGTCATTAACAAGAGGCTTGACTGAAACCCAGCTTGGGGAAAATCACGAAAGAGAAGGATGGGCACATGGGTCTCTACAGCCCCACGGGGGCCTGGACTGGAGTTCAGGCGGGGGGCTATAGTGACTGACGCCAGGGTTTTGGGAAAGGCACGTGGGTCTCTAGAGGCCCACAACGTTGAAAACATGTTAAAACAGTTTAGAAGACCTCAAAGCATGATTGGCTGTCGATACCATAACTTGTGGTAAATCTTTGTTCGCAGAATCTTGGTAACTTGACGACACTCGTTATTGACGGACATAGAATCCAGAAGCTGGATAAAAACTCATTCAGCTCGTCAAGTTTACAAGGTCAGCTACAAAAGTTGGCAATAGTCAACGGCCCTCTGGCAGACATCCCGGTGGAAACTCTGACTGTGTTCAGAAAACTGAAACGTCTCGATCTGCACAATAACTCCATCCCGTCACTGAAGAAAGGACAGTTCAAGGGCTTGAGGGATGTGGAGTTCCTGGACCTGTCCATGAATAAGCTCACCAAAGTAGACGGTACTCATGTCTCTGACCTCACCAAGCTGGGCTGGTGCAATATCTCTCACAATGCTCTGACAGAACTTGCCAGGTAGGCTCACAGCGCACTCTCAATACTAATACTGGCATAGTTTTTATTATTTGGTTGTATCAAAGATAACGTTATGGTAGGTAGATTGGGCAAGGATGCCACATGGCTGAGGTAGGAAAATCAACATAGTTGCGGCAGCCCAAACAAAGATAGCGCTTTCATATCTTGCTATCTTTCTCCCCCTCGGCTCGACATACTTAAGTTTGTTCGATGTTGATGACTTAAATGTGACCAAATCGTGCGATTTCCGAGAACAAACAAACTTGCGTATGTGTCAGTGGCTCTACTTGAGACTCTTAAAAGAATTCTCTCGCAGCGCTATCTGTGTTATCTGTGTTGTGCTTGATCTGCCGAACTATGTTGATTTTCTCATCTCAGCCATGTGGCATTTTTATGTAATCTACCTATCATAACATAATCTTTGGTAAGGGATGAGTTCGTCTAAGTTATTTTACATTTGTTTTGAGTTTGGTTCTCTTTCTCAACTTCATTAAGTCCATTCGTTGCAATTACTTTCAATATGTTTTCGATTTGAAATTTTAAATTAAAACCAATTTTGAAAATCTTTTGCCTGAATTGTTTTGCTTGCAAAATCCTCTAGGGGTGGCCATGTTGTTATAAAAAAAGTGTATTAAACCAAAACCAGCTTTGATACTACACCATAGCTCTCATCACTGCCTATAAAATAAACCAGGACAATAAATGAAAATATTCCCTAGATCAATCAACGAGTAATGTTCAATAGTAGGCTACTAATGACTCTGCCTTTGTCACTTTGGACAACAAAATCAATAAATTGAATAATAAATAATTTCAGAGTTGGTAGAAAACAATATATCAAACCAAATAAAAGTTCTGTACGATTACAATTAAATCTTCAATGTGGTAATTTATTTGGAATTCAACTAGTATTTTGTGTCCCTAGAGGAGCATTTGCTCGAAACACTGTCCTTCGGTCCTTAAACCTGAGTAACAACAAGTTACGCAAGCTGGACTCAAACTCGTTCAGAGGTATGCGCTTGATCCGTCGACTCTACTTGAGTGACAACAACATAACCGAGGTTGGGCGAGGAACTTTTGAAGCACTTAGAAGAATTGGAACAATCGACCTAGCCAGAAATCAACTGAAGAAAGTTGACTTTCAAATGTTTAACAAGCTTCAGTATGTTGAGGTAAGAAGAAAGTCAAGAGGTCGCTGGATAGAGCCCGAGCGGCCTCTATCTGGGATAGGGAATTCAACATGGTAAAATTTGCAAACGATGTTTTAAGTAGATTAACGTACTAAAATGGGAAAAGTGTTTCAATAGAAGCGTAGAGCCACTAACCCTGCAGCATATTAAAGCAAAAAGGTAAAACTTCCCTGCTAAACAAAATATTTATTACGATTATTGGAGTTCCATGTTCTTATGGGAAAATCAAGTTTTAATAAAATTAATTAATAATGTACTATTTGACAAAAGTACAAGTTTTAGAGTCATAAGCAACAGTCTCAATAGCTTTATGCTTCTATTGAAAGAGATGTTTGATTTAAATATGTCAACCGGTTAATAACATTGTTTGCAGTTTTTACTCCCATGTTATAAGCGGTGCCTAGAATGGGTTCCGAGGCCGCTCTATCCGGCAGCCTCTTAATACATAGTAAATGGTGAATATTATCAATTTGAATATATTTTCAGGTCAACCACTCTCATACTTTACAGTAGTCGGGCCAAAATGGGCATGGGCTCTGGTCACAGGTTGGAGCAGTTGGAACATCAGGTGCCAGGACAGCATCGGTGGCTTGTGAACAAGCGCTTGCTGGACTCTGGCTGATGCCAATTGTTTAGAGTTAAATGCTTGGCACAAATAAGTGGAAATTAAAACTGTCAAAGCAACCAGAGGCGATTTAATTTTTAAGCCATGACAAGTTATTTGAAATATTATTGCACACATTTTCCATTTTTAGTGAACAAGAAGAAAACGACGTGTCGGGATCTGGTTCCAAGTAAAAAAATGAAGTTAGTTTAATCAAAAAATTTTCTATGTTTATTTAATACCCTTCATAAGAGTCTTAGATTGTTGATGTTTTTTGGTTCCTAATTTGAAAATAAAATTGCCGTGATTCTGGTATGGATTTAAATTATTTCACACTGATAATTGCAAACATAGAATTAGAATGTTACCGATTTATGTAGATTTCTGGTAGTGAACTTTCTTTTTTATTCGAAAGTCATCGTTACTCCCCTTTTTACATTAAGATGGATAGGTTTATAACATATTCCCTTTTGTTTTTCCCCCCATTTGCAAGTTGGGATCAAAATCAAATCTACCCTGTCTGTAAGAAACTGTTTAAACTTTAAAGTTATTTATAGTTTCTATATTTATTTTTCAGGTTATTGATGTATCATCAAACCAAATTTCTTCCATTTCCAAACACGGATTCAAGGAGTTGTATCTTGTGCACATAAATCTTTCTCACAACAAAATATCGAAAATAGAATCAGGTGCCTTTGAAAACTGTGCTAACATGACTACTCTTGACATGTCTCATAACATGATAACCAGTTTTCCACCAAATGCGTTCGATGAAGCCACTTACGCCTTAGAGTTCCAGGTTTCACACAATCTTCTCACAGACCTTGCTCAGGTAACCAGTGTTCACTTCCTTATGTTTTAAGTCAGCTTTTAATACCGATTCCTACATTATCTTGAAACAAAGCCTGAACTAGCAGTATGTTACTGGGCTGTTTTTTCTCCTGTTTTTCTTTTAAGTGTGGCATATGATCTAGTTTTAATCTTAACGACCCAAGTTATTTTCATGATAAACACTTTTGCTGGGGGATTCACACATGTTTGAAACACTCTCCTAACTAGTCAAATTCAACTGAGAACTAAAGTTAGGGTATTGTGGTTTCTTTAAATTTACTTGTGAACATAATTTCTAGGCTTTCAAGTTAGACAGCAACAGATGTATCATGTTTACGGGGAAACATATTTTGATTAACTGGAGCAGGCTGGGAAGTGAAACATGAGTTTTCTCTGGCTTTTACAGGACCCTACCAATAAGCGAAAGTGTACTATAATCAATCTGCACTATATCTTGTTAAAATCAACTAACCATTTCTTTTAAACTTTCAGATTCCTTTGGCAAACCAGACTGGTCTGAAGTTACTGAATGTGAGCAACAATTTGATAACAACCATTCCACGTAACACTTTCCCCAAACTGTACGAGCTACACACCATAGATATGTCGTACAACAACTTGTCATCCATCGCGGTGACGGTGTTCCAGACTCTGTTCAGTCTCAGGACACTGCTGTTCCAGCATAATTCTCTGCAGGAAATCAAATCAGGTACTTTCGGAACCCTGCCCACTCTGATCCACATGGACTTGAGCTACAACATTCTCAGTGATATCGGGAAACAAGCTTTCACCCGGATGTCGTCCTTGCGAACTCTGAATCTGAGCAACAATCAACTAGAGGAGATCTTCGATGTTCCTCAATCTCTAGCCCACGTCGATCTCAGCTTCAACTCCATATCCTTGTCGACCCCTTACAAGTGGCCATCTATGAACTCTCTACTCTCGATCAATCTGAGCCACAACTTCATCGAGGATAACTTAGTCATGGAGAGTTTCACACCTCTTCTGACAGTGCAGAGTTTGGATCTCAGTTTCAACGAGATCTCCATTCCTCCTAAAGACGCTTTGTCCACTCTCGTCTCCTTGCAGCGTTTGAACTTAGAGGTAACTATGATTCTGGAAATAAGGCACTAGGCCAGGATACGCTATCAACAAGGAATAGAAAGGAGAGCAGGCTCGCCTGGATACAGTTTTAGAACACATAAAAGAAATTTGTCAGTCTGTGTTCTTTTATGTTTTCTACTTTATGCAGTTGAGCCTGCTCTCCTTTCTATTCCTTGTTGGTAGCATTTATACATTGAGGTAGACCATAAAATAATGAATGATTATGATGATAGAGTGGATGATGTACAGGAAGAATGCTTAAGATAAAATAATATAAACAGATAAATGACTAATGGTGATTTTACATAATGGTGTGAAAGAATGTGGTAATTTTTACAGGAGTTGATGAGGAACAATGTAGATGCTTTTAGGCACAGAGGTAACAATATGAAGCTAATATACAATTAGGGTTTGATTTAACCACCCTAGAAAGTAGTGGCAAGTTTAATGCTCCTTGAAACTGCCACTGATGTTACCGAGCTCATCCCCTGACATAACACATTTGCTTAGTGTTAACATTAGACATTAGTGTTAACAAATAACAATATAAAACAAGTTTTCTCACTCCACATTTAAATTACCCTGTCGCTCGGAATCACCAGTGTAACAGCTCAACTCACTTCCTGAGGTCAAAAGATTACTACGAACGTTCTCCATAGTTTTTGAGTGAAAGAAAAGTACACGTTTTGGGATCTGGAATCTGACCCCGCCTTCAGGTGAAAAGTAACCTGAAACACAAAAAAAAACATTAGTAAATGAGCTAGCTTAAAAGTAATCAGCTTAAAGCTAACCAGTAACAGCTAGCCTAGAAAACAATACAACCTGTACAAAAACGTTACGAAATTAAAAAATAAATAAAGAAATCAAGCACGTCCAGCCGTCTATGGCCCGTGACAGCTACACACTGATCAGCCGCCATACAGCCTCATTGGCTGGCTCTCGATACAGTGAAGAACCAATCACAGCCGTTAATCAGACTGACCAATTGTAACAGAGAGCGCAACAAATACCTATTGATGAACAGCCAATAAAAGGGAATTTCTTTAAAGTTATGATGAATTTTTTTGATGTTTTAGACTTTTACAATTCTTTTTACAGATTCCAGATCCTGAAACGTCGTGTACTTTTTGTCCACTCATAAGCTATGGAAAACTTCCGTAGTAATCCATTGTCTTGAGGCTGATGTTATTGGAATGTACATAATTTAAAATCAGTGAAACTGTCCAATAAATAAGTTTATTCTTGCCTAAAGGTTTTCGTGAACCAGGTTCACATCTTCAAAGACTCTAGACTGGAGGAATAACAAAAAACACAAATACAAAATTTTAGGTAAGAAAGCTTTAGGCAAGACTAAATTTATTTATTGGACAGTTTGACTGATTTTAAATTATATTCCATAGTTAATTTGATCTTGGAAATTGTACCATCATCAACAATTAACTTCAAACAATGAATTAACTCAGTCTCGGTCCCTTGTACATTTACACCGTGTGGACTAGTCTACCTACTCTATCTCTTTTCTTTTTCAGAACAACGATATCAGCTTGTTGGAAAGGGCAAGTTTTGGTGTTCTGCCGATCATGTCTGAGCTGAACCTCGCTAGAAACAAGATAGCAAGTGTTAGCGACTTTGCATTTGTTGGGCTCAAACAACTCACTATGCTCGACCTGTCAGAAAACAACATTTCCTTCATTCCTAACTACGCTTTCAAAGGTAAAGGTGTGACAAGTTGACGAGGGGTCGGCAGGGTTACAGGTGTACTTCAGGACTATATGATAATCTGCTCCCTGACAGGAAAGAGCAGAACTATAATCTAGTTCTTTCGGTTGACACTGTGTCAAAACATCATTATAATTTGCTTGATATATTTCCATCTCACTGTGAAGTACCATCTTCAGTCACTGATTGGCTGAAACTTAGCTACTTGCTGTCTGCTTACTCTGCTATCCTATTGGTGGCAGGGCTGCCAAACGTCCACTAGAGCAGGGAGCCAGCTTCTTGAAAGTTTAATGCTGTCTTCTTTTTTGAAATCAGTATCATTTTTAATTATTTCAATTGTTTTTTGGTTAATAATGTGAAATCTTTACTTTTTACTCATTACTTTGGCTTTGTCAGATTCTATTGCACTTTAAAGATGACAACCAGTCCAGAAGAATGCTGTTCTATTATAGTTACTTTGGTTGAGGGCCTGTAGATTCTACGGTGCAGGTTGTAGTCTATACACGTGTTTCGCAGTGCTTGTGCTGCATCATCAGTAGACACACTAAGTCACTATTTACACTAAATAGTGACTAAATAATGCTGTTCTATAGTGTGACATCCAATGAGAACATTGACAGTTGGCATCTCTGCTCCAATGGACGGTTGAGAGCCTTGTGACCAATTGTTCAGCAGACAGCTAGTATTTGAGTTTCAGCCAATGAGTGACTGAAAATGGTACTCCACAGCGAGACAGAAACATTTCAAGCAAATTATAATGATGTTTTGAGTGAGCCAGAAGAACTAGATTATAGTTGTGACACAGTCCGTGAAAGCCTAGGGGTTAAGGAAAGAACAGGTTGCTACTGTAAAAGTGTGAAGTGGCCCTTTGGTACTAATATGATACCTAAACAAAATCACATCTGCTAATAATAAATTTAACTTTTGTATCATTTTCCAATTTACCTAAAAAAAAACCTGTAAAAGCTATAAAAAACTTGTTAAAAAGAATGTATAAAAATATTTGATGACTAGTTAACCCTTTGAATGCCAGATCAGTTTTTGCAAAGTTTTTGAGCCAGTGCCAAATTAGAGAAAACAATTCTAGAAATCCTTATTCTTGTCTTTTTGTTCTTTAGATGTGAATGAATAATAGGCACTCGCTACTTGTATATACAGGCACACGCTCAAGCTAAAGAACAAAAAGCTTGATGTGAGGTAGAGCGTGTGTGAGGTCTGTGCAAGGCATTGGAAGTTATGGCATTCAAAGAGCTGAAACATTGTGCATTTGATGCAGTACAGACTTTAGGAAAGTTAAATTTTAGAGACCATTGTCGTGACTTTAAAAATTTGGAACTTTTGACGCTTCCAAGTCTCTATACTTTTGAGTAGGGATCAAAATTTTGCCGGTTATCGGTTCTCCAGCTTTTTTGGTTATCGGTTCCATCGGATCTTTGTTAAATAAAACCAGATGATAAAGTCACTTGTGCAACTATGAGGTCTAACATTTGTGTCATAGCTTTAACCCATAGGTATATATCCGTGTGTAAGCCAATTATTAAGGTGCATTGAGCTAAGCCCAGGCTACAGCAACATAGCCCAATAAGTTAGAAGTTAAATTAAAAGTTTAATTAACATAGGCCTACCAGTAGTATTAACCCTTTGCGCTTCAATTTATTTTTAAATTATCAAAAACAAACCCTCTTATGGGTTTCTCCAGTCCCCTGAAAGCAAATTTTCAGCAAAATCGCTCTCTGGTACGGTGCATTACCAATCATTGAATCACTCCTCTAAGCGCGGGGATTTAGCGCCTCCCTAAGCTCAAAAAGTGCCAATCTCCGCCTCACTGGATTTGATGAGCCATTTTCTCTTCAGTGATCCTCAGCGGGTCATTGTGGCCCCGCACCGAATGATCCAATGCTCAGCATTGCACCGTTACAGAGCGCACCCTGGTGGGACTCAAATTGCAGCTGTGACAGACAGGGGCCAGCTGTCCGTCACTATAACCACTAAACAACGGGCTGTTTGTGGTGGGCTGTCAAACTTCGCGCGTGAGTTGGCGTCAGGGGAGGAGTGGTAGTTTCCGTGTTCTCTACTAGGCGCTGTTAGTGTAGTGTTGCCTATCGTTTGCGCTATATGCAATAAACGATGTGTCGGACTATTTTGTCGTTCATCCGATGTCGGCCTCAGTTAGCCATTGGGCTAAAATTAAACTAATTTATTTTTAATATTAGCTATAATATGAAATTGTAGTAGATATTTAAGTAATTGATAATTATTCCCTATTCCACCCTATTACGATAAGTTTCAGTTACACAATGAAAACACCATGTTTACTACTACCCTAGCTTGAACTGATGATCACTGAGATCTAATTTTGGGCTGTAATAAAATTACACTTTTAAATAAATTTGATATTGCATACAATATACATAATATTTATATTAGCTGGATGAAAAGCCCATTTGAATAACAAAAATCAATAGGCTATGCTTACGTTTTGATTTGATTGAAGCTTGCGTTTAGTTTGTGAGGTTAGGTTCTGAACGTACTGATAAAGGAGCATTTAGCCGATGTTGTAACAGAAAATTGGATTGGTTAATTTTTTAAACTTGTTTTAAATTACTTTCCTTTATTAAAATTTCAAAATCGTAACAATTAATATTATATTTGATGATTTCGTAACACTAGTGACGATGCGATCGAGCGCCATATTGTTTGTCTGACAGTGACAGACGACACACCTGCACATAGAACGCGTCA
The DNA here is from genome assembly GCA_018831715.1 of Matsumurasca onukii. NCBI lineage: Eukaryota > Metazoa > Arthropoda > Insecta > Hemiptera > Cicadellidae > Matsumurasca > Matsumurasca onukii. The sequence goes on from CM032064.1 coordinate 19,650,226, forward strand.
CGTGATCGCTCATGTTTGCGATAAATCGAGAGTCGAAACTCTCAAACTATGCTATCGTTACGTCAACTGTGCGGTAAAAGATGGCATGGACGATGATCAGAACTAGTCGATAGTCAAAGAAATTGCATCCGATACTAGTCTACTTGCCCAATAAGGCAATTATTAAGACGCAATACGCTCATTCAGCATTTCTAAAGCACGAATCACTGTTTATTTTACTGGGATTGATGAGATTCAATACCCGCCCGTGTCTTCGTGTATCACCAAAGGTCTGTTCGACTTTTGAGTAACACTTTCGGATAAAAAAAATCACGAATTAATTAAAACCTGCACTTAAAAATATCAAGCTCCTGGAACCTATGTTTTGCCATGTCGGTGATTGGTTATCAGTTCCGGCAAGAACCGAGAACCGGAACCGATAACCAATCACCGACATGGCAAAACATCGGTTCTTTTGAGACTATCCTGCACTGCTGCTTTAACAGTTTCCCTATGCAGGGCAGCTCCATACACGAGCACTACACAAGAATCAGGAATGAGTTGCGTTTTCAATAACATAAGGGCAAATTATTTAACAAACTTCCCACTCAAACCGGCATACAATTTTGTATAGCAGAGATAAGATACAATTTATAAGATAATGTTACAATTTTTAATGCTCGATTGAAGCGACATTTAGTGTCCCATGCCTATTACTTTATGTCGGAGTATTTAAATCTTTCTAACTAGGTGAAGGTTACAATTTACAATCACATAAAAATAAACTCCGATTTTTTGTGCCTCACTCATTTTAAGGTTAGCCGAAGACTAAGAAATCTTGAAAATTGTAGAGATCTTTACGTCAAAAACACACAGACACATTTACACAACAGTCTTCCGCACTTCCCGATAGGGTTACATAACAGTATTCATTTTTAACGTGAATTACTTACTTTTTCCAGGGATGGATGAATGTGTGTATTAATGACATGTGTGCATGATTTGTGAATGTTACATTTTAGATTTAATATTTTTATTGTTTTTGCAACACATTATTTTATGTAAAAGAGCAAATAAAGTTATTATTATTTGTAGATCTGGTTGCCCTGAGAACTTTGGACTTGTCACACAACGAGGTGGAATCACTGGATAATTCAACTAACAGCATATTTGAGGAACTTCTATCCTTAGAGAATGTAAGTATCAATGAAGTGATCGATGAATGCATGTTTATTGAACAAGGTGTAGATAAAAGAGTGTCCGGGAGTCTGGCTAATCTCCAAGAACGAAAGTTCCTAACCTAAGCTAGGTGTATTCCCAGGGGTTAGGAGGTTGTGAGCGTAATGAAACTTCATAAGAGGCGGCCAGATAGAGCGGCCGCGAGACCCACATTGGGCACCGCATGGAGTGAAAACTGCAAACAATGTTTTAAACTGTTTAACGTACTTAAATAAAAAACCTGTTTCGATGGAAGCACAAAGCTATCGAGGCTACTCCATATGAACTCTAAAACTTGTACTTTCGTCAAACAATAAATTATTAATTAGGTTTATTAAAACTTGATTCCCCTAAAAAAACATATCACGGCTTGTACTGAACGGAAGCCTAGATTAATAATGCAATAAACAACGCACACTTCTCTGGCCGTCTGCAGTGAACAGAAGTAATCGGTACAGACCTCACGTGCTTTACAGACAAGTAGGAGTTTGAAGGAACAGGTGGCTAGTTGATGCGGTCACAGTGCCAGATTACTGGACGTGTCGGAGTGGCGAACGGCCGGATTATAGAGACGGTACTGTACTTATCTTTGCTACTGTCTTGATTACAATTGGTTTTCAGAGTGTTGGTAAAATAAATAATCAATAACAAAACACTTATCATTAATGTTATGTTTGCAGTTGAATTTGAGTGACAATAAAATCTCGTTTTTGACACGGAAATCTTTCCCGAGCAATCCGTGGGTTCCATATCACCTGCATCATCTGGATCTGAGCTATAATAAGATACCAGTCCTCACTTACGAGATTACCTTCGGTACCAAGAGTCTTCTATCTCTCAACCTCAGCCATAACATGATCTTCGAGATACGCAAATGTAAGTTTCCCAACAGTAAACAATCCGTTAATGGAAGCGGTAGTTTCTTGTACATTCTACTTAAACATTTCTTTTTATGGCCTGTAATGGACCACTTCTGTCAGTTTTTTATGTAATCGCCACCAATTTTGTTGCACTAAAACTAAAAATCAACTTTTAAAGTTTTATACTAGAATTTTTTTGAACCGAAACAAAAAAGGAAAGTTATTGTGTAGCCAACATTTTTATAATGAATAAAAATGGAACTTATGGTATTGTATTGCATTGGAGTGATTGAATAAGGTTTATTGTTTCTTTTTTACATTCGCCAAATAATACAATTTAACAGAGTACAATGAATGAATGAAAAAGTCTTTATTTACGTGATACAATGCAACAAACTTAAAACTAGCAAAGAAATAAACACTGTAAATAATAAATGTCGTGAAGAAGAAGGGACAATAACGTAAAATAGTCCAACAAACGTGACCTGTGTGGTACTTGCACTAGAAGAGATTATGGGCAAGACTTGTGGCTATGTGGTCAGCCAGGAAATTTATTGGTGTTCACGCAATGACAAAAAAGACAGAATTAAAAACCCACATTTTATGTAGATATCTTCAATACTTTCAATTAAAGAAAAACTGATACTATGTTGGACAGAGTGAGTATAAATGATGGTTACAGTTTTGGGTGTACCATCCAGTAAACTTAAGTACTCTTCATAACAAACCTTGAATGTAGGAACCTTGTGTGACTGTAGTAAGTTCTTGCCATACTGTACGAGAACTTTGATGTGCTGCTGAAGTTCAGGAATGTTAAAATTTCCAAACCATAGTAAGTCGTTCATTACAAGCAATATATGTTTATAAGTTTTCATGATAAGTTTGTTCACTTCAACATATATTAACTGGACTGAGTTGTTGCAGTAATATTGTAGTTTTGATTTTTTAATTTGATGTTATTGTTTAACAAATTCAATCATGGGTTTTAGCAAAGATCTAAGAGTATTTATTATTAAAGAATACTGAAGAACAAGATCGTTTTCTTTGTCAAGAGGCATTGGAGACAAATTTGCAGGTGTGAGCACTGAGCAGGCCATTTACTTGTTATTTTTCTAAATTCTTAAAGATTTGTTAGGGGAATTTTCCTAATTAACCCTAACATTTTGCAGCATTTCTTCATTTGGTACAGTCCTTCTTCTGTTATGTTTTCTGTTCCCTACAGAACCTTGATTTAAAAAAATTAAAAAACCCGTGTCTTTAAAAATGTTAACAAGTCTGTGAATGCTAGATTTTTTTACTCACACCTGCAAACTGACCTCAAACGCCTCTTAAAAAAAATCTTGTTTATAAGTGTTCTTGAAAAATAAATACTCTCTGGTCTTTGCTAAAAACCATGACTGAGTTTGTTTCACAATAACACCAAATTAGGAGATCAAAACTACAATATTACTGCAACAATACAGACCAGTTGAATGAAGCAAACAAACTAGTCATGCAAACTTATGAACATATATTGCTCGTAAAGAACGACTTACTTCAAAAACAGGTTGCATTAAAAACACCCTGTATTAGATTATTGAGATCTAAAAAACACAAAACCTTGTTTTCTAAGTAGGTTGTGACATTGTGCCCATTTAACTCTTAGGCTTTTGTGGCCGTAGTCACAACTATAATCTAGTTCTTCAAGTTCACACCATGTCAAAACTTCATAATTAGGTTGAGATATTTTGGTCTCGCTATTTAGTACCATCTTCAGTCACTGATTGGCTGAAACTAAGCTAATTGCTCTCTGGTATCCTATTGGTGGCAGGCAGTAGCGGCTCGTGTGTATAGTTAGCGGGAGGGCTCTACCGGGGGGTTTGGGGGTGTGGAAACTGGGGTTCGGGGCCACCCCCGGAAAATTTGTGAAATTTAATGCTAAAATAACGTATTTTGAAGCCTTTTTTACCTTAATTTTCAACTGCAGTATTGATAGAAAACTATCAATTGCATTAACCCGCCGTTACAAGTAGTAGGTAAAAAACTACGGTTTTCGGTTCGTCTAGATCAGAAGAAGCCTGACCCAAAATATTTCGGTACTAGCGGATGCTATTTGAATTTTTCATTGGAATAATCATTGTTTTGTCCATTGTGTTGGCATCACTGATTGATAATCAGCTGTAGGTGTCCGCTAGACCAGCTGTTCGATCTACAGATCATTCGCGGCGGCATGACGGTAGTAGGAGTAGTGGAGGGGCGGCGCGTAGCACTAGGTTCGTGACAGTCCCAGACAGTCCGTATAAATGCATTGGAATGACGTCACGGCTGTCGGCTGGTTCTCCCATATGCCTGCATAGTAGCTCTGTGGGGCTCCAGCTTCGCCCCAGGCACCTACGCTCTACCGTCACCGTCACCGTTCTATCATCACTCACAATCTGATCTGGCTCTGGCTGTTGTACAAACACATGGATGAACGAATTTGTTAATTTACCTTATTAATACAACAATTAGATATATTAATGGACTTGGGAGGGCTGCGCTTAAGAGCCCATTAAGGAAAGCCGCCACTGGTGGCAGGGCTGCCCACCGTCCATTGGAGAAGGGATGCCAACTGTGATGTTCTCATTGGCTGTGACACCATTGAAAAGACTTCTTCAGGACTGGTTGCCAGCTTCTCGAAAGTTTAATGCTGTCTTCTTTGTTGAAATTATTATCAATTTAATTATTTAAATGGTTTCTCGAATGGCTCTCAGATTTTAACTTGCCCAAGATTATGAAGTTTTGACGTGGTATGAACCGGAAGAACTAAATTATAATAGTGTCCATTGATGGCATTTCCAAACAGCTTACAAGTTTCAAACCCAATATTATGATCAGTTTTATTACTCCTGAGTTAAATTTCCAGCTTGCCAAGTTAAATTTCCAGCAATACCAATTTAAAAAGTCTAGACTCTAAACGAGTCCTTTAATTGCTCAAAGTTACGACTATCATTTAAGCTAAGCCTGTATTTACTTTACAAATAAGTTTTACCTCGCTAAATTAAGCTTGTTTTTATTTCAGCTGTACTCGGCAATTTGACGTCCCTTGAAGTGTTAGATTTATCAAGCAATTTGATCGATGATTTGACAGGGGCTAACGTTTTTGAGCTGCCAAAAAATTTGATTTATTTAAGCTTGGCTGACAATGCCTTGCACACATTCCCCACAAAGTCAATTTTGAAAACACATTCTCTGAAGTACCTGGATCTGCGAAACAATCAACTGGAACTGTTCTACAATGATCTGATGCCAATGATACAAAACGGAACAGAGATTTACTATGCTGGTAAGTTTTAGTAGTTCCTAAGAAATGATGATTATCTGGTGTATCTTAAATAATAAAAGTAACAATAACACAGGGCTTTATTGGCAATACAAATTCTACAAAAGGTGAAGTTAGGGCTTAACACAGTGAAGCCTGACCCAATTGTTTAAAATGACAGCTTTTTGTCTCTTTTGTTTATTTTACTGATGCAGTGACTTTCTCAAACGTTCTCTATTGTAATTTAGTTTATTTTGTTCAGTTAATTTTAAGTCCTGACTTTGTCTATTACATAATAATAGGTTCAATGACAATAAAGAATCTTGAATTGCAAATGAGCATTGGAAATGTAATTAATCCGAATACAACAAAAAACGTGTCCTCCTCCTATATACAAAGCAAAAAATAGCAAAACATGTGTTTTGCGCAATCCATATTAAGCCCCTTACATTGTCAACTTCCACCCGTGACAGTCACGGTTTGTTTAAGGTGGGCCCTCCCCATCACTAAACTATACTAAAGTAAGCTTATTATGGATCCCTTCTGCTGCAGAACTAGAACCCGCGACGACCGTGTGGGTCTAAATTGCCAGCTCGTCAGCTGAAGTCTTGACCATGCGGCGATTCCCACACCTAGTCGTCTCAGTAAACTGGTCAAGGTTGTGGAACACTAGCGCTCTAGTATCAATCATGGTAACTACTTGAATAGATGGCCCGAGCAGGACCGTAATACTTCAATAGTGTTAAGAGCCTCTCTACCACTTAAGCTTATGACTAAAATATTACAAATGTTATTACACACCTTTTGTGTGGCGACTTGTTCTGACAGTTAAGTTGCGCCTTACCGCTAGCAGTTTCGGTTCAAATTTAAATAAATTAAATAACTGTATATTTTTCTATGACCAGTATACATTTTTATTAATATAGTTTTTTTGATAATTGCAACCGTTTCTGGCCAGCGTTCTTACCGAGAAAAAGCAAAACCTCACTGCTGAGCTTTGTCCATTTAATTAAACCATCAAAACAAAGCGAGGCAGAACAAAACTACTTTTAGAAAAAACGCACACAGCTCCTTTTCACAGCCTCTCAGACTGGCCACACCGAGTGTACTGAACTCAGGAAGAGTTGGGCTTTCAGCCCCTATCTGCCAAAAACTGAATTATACGCTTCCCACCTCGCCATCGACCGATTCCCGATACTTTTGGGTACCCCCTCGTATGTAGCAGCCCCAGTAGGTTTATGCTTCTATTGTAACAGATTTTTGATTTAAGTATGTTAACCGGTCAAAAACATCGTTTGCAGTTTTTACTCCATGTTATAAGCGGTGCCCAGGGTGGGTCCCGCAGCTCTTCTATCCGGTGGCCTCTTAAATGTGACCATATCGTACGATTTTTGAGAGCGAAAAAACTTGCGCATGTGTCAGTGGCTGTACTAGAGACTCTTAAAATAATTTGCTTGCACCGCTATCTACGTTTGGGGTGCCGAACTATGTTGATTTTCTTGCCTCAGCCATGTGGCATCTATGCGCAATCTACCTACCATAACATAATATTTGGCACAACGTGTTGCAGGAAACCCGATAAGTTGTGACTGCTACTTGAGACCAGTCAGACGCTGGGCGCTCAGCTTGCTGGAGGAAGCCAAGGCTTGGGCTGAGTTTGTGTGTGAGACACCGGAGGAGATTGCCAATCTCACCCTACTCACTGCCCCCGAAACCCTCCTCGCTTGCAACAACTCCGACTCCGAGGAAACCCACTTAGCCCCCGGGTTCCAGCTCACCCCCGATGTCAAGTTCAGAGAAGTCGCCTTGTAGGTTACTTTTACAAGATCTTACTGCTGTAAATATCAAAATCAAATATTTTTCGATACAAATATTTACTTCACTAGTTGAAGTTACTTGATAAACCTCAAGGGTTTATTTACTGTACCTTAGTAAGACAAGTGGAGTACCGACAAAAGAATCAAAGCTAATGCTCTGTAACATACAGGTTTTTTGAGGATTTACACTTTGGCTGAATCCTCACTTAGTTTTTAATTACTGATACTTTCTTTGACCTTAGTATGTCTTTGCATATTTTTCAATGTCTGATCTTCTGTATCTTAGGCTTTCGGTCTAGGTTTTACCACACATTTCACAATCACTTGTCAACACTGCTGCCTTCGGTCTCAGTATTTCCCAACCAACTGTTCAGTCTCTATTAACCCTCTCAGCTCTCAGCCTCATTTTTTTAAGAGATCATTTTCTCAAATATAATCTTCAGGTTCACACTGCATCAAATCATCATAATAATTAGCTTGAGATATTTCAGTCTCGCTGTGGACTATCTTCAGTCACAGATTGGCTGAAAATGAGCTACAGTACGATCTCACTAATCTGGCCCTATATCAGGATCGGAAGTGTTGGATTAGCGGAAATGCCCGATTAGTGGAGGTTCATTAAAAAGGCCCAATTTTCCAGAAATAATCTTTCTTATGTTGAAGGATGATTCAATTTCATTCTTTTTCTTTCTTATGTGCATGAATGTTTCATCTGTTGATGTTGAATTCCTTGGATAAAGTAAGCTAGCTTATCCCCACTTTCTAATCTTTTTAAAATCACATACTTTTTATTACCAAAGTAAATTAGATGGCTGATTTTACGTTTTCACAACATCTCACGGCTTGTACTGAACGGAAGCGCAGATTAGTATTAGGCGGCTTTCAGACTTTACGACTTTTGCCGTGCGCCGGATACGGCACGGGGCGAGTGAGTTTGATTACAATAGCATCATATGGACACGGCCGCTTGCTATTGTAATCAAACTCACCGCCAGCGCCGTCACTATCTGGCCGAAAAAAGCGTCTGGCGACCTCGCTGCTTAAACGCTGCACGTCTTGTCTCTGGCTCTCTGCAGCAGTGAACTGAAGAAATTGATACAGACGGCATACGTGACGCGCTTCACAGACAAGTGGAGACTGGAAAACAGGTGGCTATTTAACACAGTTACAGCGCCGGACTACTGGACGTGTTGGAGTGGCGAACAGCTGGATTATAGAGACTGTAGTGTACTTGCTGTCTGCTATCCTGTTGATGGCAGGGATGCCGACTGTGTATTGGATCAGAGAAGCGAACTGTCAATGTTCTCGTTGGCTGTGACACTATCGAGGCTGGTTGCCAACTTGAAAGTTTAATGCTGTCTTCTCAGTCTCAGCCAACCAGTAACTGAAGATGGTTGGCTACTCCACAGCAAGACCGATATATCTCAAGCTAATGATTATGATGTTTTGACGCGGGGTGAACCGGAAGAATTCAATTATAGTTTTGACACTGGCCACAAAAGTCTAAGAGTTAAGTTTTCTCTCAAATATAGGGATGGGTCGGTTCCAATTTTATGCGGTTATCGGTTCCATCGGTTCTTTCCTGATACTAGGGTGTCGCGGTACTCGATTTTAGTCGAGTTGAAATTTTCGATACTTTCGGCTCGAGCTGATCGGCAAAGCGAAATTTGGTGGTAATTTGCCTGACGGTATCGAGTCGTGATTTTACATGGCGTTAGCGGAGTCAAGTCGCCCTACTGTACGAAGTTGTGTTTCACAGGCGTTACCGGTCGAGATAGCATAGCGGTATCAGTCGTGATTTCAACGTGATCGTTAGCGAGAGTCAAGACCCGCTAGCGGTACAGATGTGTCACGGTTCTAGGAACCGATGTTTAGCTATGTCGGTCATCGGTTATCGGTTCCGCAAGAACCGGTGGAACCGATAACCGAGAACGGAACCGACCCATCCCTACTCAAATATAAAAAAAATCCTGCCTTACATAGAAGCATGTAACTACAATCTAGGTTGTGTTTCAGTATGAAAGAGAAAGGTGTTAGAGTCGTGTGGTTTGTGAACTCCAAGAAAGATATAGCAGACTTCAACCTGATCGTGCGAGACCATGGTTCCAACGCAACCATCGGCTCAGATCTGTACTGGCAACGGATGGAACCTTACAATATTCGGAGCAACACATACTTTACTATTCCTCAAGACAAGGTAAACAAAGTGTCTGCATGTTTAATGCCGCAATATTTGAATGGGTCCTCCGTATAACGTTCTAACTGACGAAAACTAAATTTTTCAGGAGGGCCAAAAAACTGTGTAAATAATATTGCACTCAATATATATATATTTTTTTATGTTAAACTATGTTCTTATAGCCCATTTCTTAATTGCTATAAAGTTCTGTATCTTAATTGCTTCTTATAGCTGAGATACAGAGACTTTTACCTCAAAACAGGGAAAACGTTCTAACTAGCGTTGGTTGCAGCGTTATTCTAATAATATTCTACACTGGCGTTGGGTTAGAGCGTTGTTCTCAATATAGGTAGGCTTAATAGATCATAAACTTGAAACTGCACATAATCTAATATTGTTTATAACTAGCTGGTTATGTATGCACTCATTATAGTCCTATGTGTTCAATGAGAAGAGAAATAGAGTGTGCTACTGTAGGCAGTGACTGCGCAGCACACCAGCGCCTGTAGATCCTCATAGCTTTCCTTTTCTTCTCTTGCCATTCTGTTACACTTAACTTCCGTTTTTTGCCCTGGTTTAACTGTTTTCTATCTCCCGGCGACAGAACATCGCTCGAGTCAGGCGACATCTCTGCTAGTTAGAGCGTTATTCTCCGGCGGAGCTGTATTTCCGCCACGCCGACCAGCTGGTCAGGGCTACCAACATGAAAATATTGACAAACAAAATTTACCGTGCGATTTAGAATCCCAATTAGCGTTATTCCACTAAAACATCAATTTTGAAAAAAGTGTCAGTTAGAGCGTTATACGTAGGACCCATTCATTTGTTATCAAATTTCCTTTGGAAAAATGAGGTTAGGTCTGAAAGGAAGAGCCTTATGGCTAAACTAGGTGAATTTTACAAGGAGAGAGAGGATAGTAGCTAGCTTACCTAAGAAAAACAAGTTTAGGGGCCAACAAAAATAGGCACACTGAAGAGTCACACACAAAATTCACTGATATTTCGCACTTACTAAGGGCTTTATCAATGCACAGAGTTCCTAACACTAAACACAAAAAACAAAATGGCCACTTGTTGTTGTCTGTCTTCTTCTACTGCTCTGCTGTCCTGATCTAGTTGGTACAACTTAGATCAGGACAGCAAGCATAAATTTATATGTGTTGTTGTTGATTGCTGAGTTTGATCTGATTGATGATCATGTCACATGTTGTACGTTACAGGAAGGCTTGGACCTGTGCATTGAGGCGATGACGAGTGAAGGGAAGATACTGTCTCCGATCCTGTCACAATGTTTCCCTCTACCTGCAGCCAACACAGGAACTACAGGCGTGTCCATCTCTTCCACATTGTACTTGCTGACTGCTTTAATCACTTTAAGCACAGTTTCTCACGTCTTCTTCTAGTTTGTAAAATACCTCTGGAATACATTTTTATTTTATAAGTCTCGTCTGAAGGTGGTCATAAGGCGATTTTAACTCTTTTAAAGTATATCTGACTATAGTATAATTTACATGCGAACTTAAAGGATTGTTTGTTCCCCAATTTCAACTGTGATATCTTTTAGGTACTGACGTCCAACCCCAAAACCTTAAAAAGGTACGAATCTGGGATTTTGTTAATTTAATTAACATAAAATGTCTAAAATAATATGTTTAAAATATAAAATTCTATTGTGTAAAAGACACCTTAATACCTTTACCATGTAATATAAGCAACCTGTCTGGTTTTTTTTAGCTCTCTAATTTTATCCTCTAAGGAAATCATGTGTTTTAATTAAATCTCAACCAATCAAGCCTGTATTTTAATTATGAAAGGATGAGGAATGCTGAATCTATATTATAATAAGTGTTTGTTATGTCATTTTATAGGTATGATATGTATGATATAGGTATGATATCATTTTGTATATGATATGTGTAGACAAACATCAACTATATTGTGGAACAAGTATTACTGTTTAGTCGTTAAGATATTTTATTTTTATAATTATTTGTTAAAAGTAATTATTGATACAAGTTTAAAACATGACCTTTTAAAGTTCAAAAATAACACTTCTAGTGTAAGTAGACTTTCTTGAAAACGTAAGGGAATACTAGTAAATATTTCCTCAGACTCTTAAGGTGCAGCATATCTGAAACAAACCTTCAATATTTTTTATTTTAAGATGATTCTCTAGGCAAAAAGATTGATTTTCCATTCGAAATGTTAGAAAAACGCAGTTTTCCGCAAGCGACCTTTTGGTTTTCAATAAAATTAAAATATATATTTTCTATCTTCTAAATGGGTAGATCAGTTCAAAATAATTTAAACATGATATAAATATTCTTTGAGCTCTAATTAGGAACAATTGTGTGTCACTTGTTTGACAAAGAACCTAACTCAGATGGTCTGAAGTCATTTTAATGAATTTCAAAACTTGGATTATTCGAGGAAATGTAGAAAAAGTATTTTATATTCTAACGTAATTTGCTTAGGAATGAATACACTAGAGTACCACTAATCCGAACCCCATTTATCTGAAAATCCGCCTAATCCAAATACTGTTAAGGTGCATTGTCACTGATGCAGCTGGAACGTCTAACGTTCAACGTCAGTCGTTGGACGTCAGGCGTAGCGCCTGCTTTATATTGTTTCTTATGGTGCCATTGTCACCAACGCCGCCGCTAGAGTCGTTGGCTATAAGAAAATACAGCAGGCGCTTAATGCCTGACGTCCAACGGCTGATGCTGAACGTTAAACGCTCCAGCCGCACCAGTGACAATGCACCTTTAGGGGGAAAAAATTTTCGAGTTGGTAAAATAAAAAAAATTAGTTTAACAAGTTATGTCATACTGTATGGGTTAGTAACGAACCAGCACTCACAATGACGCACTATGCACGCAGGTATGCACACAAACAATAGCTTTGAACAAAACACATCTATTCGGTAAGGCAGCCAACAACACACTGACAGTATGACACGGTGAGTCATTGTTTGTTTTTAGAACAGATGACTGTACTGTGTTGGCCTGGGCACTGGGGGGGGCAGTATCCTGCTGTTACGCGCACGTAGGCCCTTTTGCCACATCCATCTGTGTACTGTCCGTGATGCACGCTTACATTACGTCCAAGCTGTTTATTATTGCAGTATACTACAGGATTAAAATACATAAGTTCTTACATTAAAATGTAAAATATTAGTCACTCAAAGTCAATATATGACCTTATAAGGTCAATATTTAATAAATGCATCAACATATGCCAAAAACCGCTTAAACCACCTTTACAACAGGGTCCGCTTAAACCGGTTCGCAACCAGGGTCCGGTCCCAATTAGTTCGGATTAGCAAGACTCTAGTGTAATATTAAATTTATTTACTGGTCAAACGGAATCGTGGCAGCCTTCATCCCAAGTATTTTTAAACACAATTAAATTATACAAGAACCGTTTACTTTGTTTTTGTCTTGAGAATCATTAAAATACTGAAGGTTTTTCAACAATATAAGTTGATCAAATACTTATTTCAGAATGCCAAAAAAACATATGTGCAATATTTAGTGATATCACAATGCATTTACCATATACATTCCATGAACGAACTTAGTGGTGCCGTTTGACGGCTAGGTCATTCAAATCCAGCACTCATTGCTGTACTAGGCCTACTTTGTAAAAGATGTTGTTAGCGTAGGCAGAATTAACTATGTATCTATGTAGTATTCACTTAAAATGTAAGAAAGCTGTGATATTTTAACCTTAACTCAACTTCAACAAAGAATTGCTAATGTTATCATTTCAATCTTGTTGATTTATCAATTATTGAAGATCTTGTGTTCACGTATTGTCAAAATTATTAACTCGTTTCAATCTCTCACTGTTGTAATATTTAATTACAATACAGTTATCACATCTAGATTAAAAGTTTTAACACATTCAGCAATAGATTCTGTGTCTCAGTTAAATTACTGTTATGATTTTAACTCTAACGTTTGAGGGTCAACTGTTTTTGTATGAGGGACAAGTTAGATTTTTTCTCATAGAAAATTGTTGTATCAGAAACATATTTACATTTTATGTTGTTAAATATTTGATCCGTTCAAGTGTTTTGCAAATCCATTGCAATTTGGTTTTGTACTTAATAAGTAACATGTGATATCTTAGCACTTTGATATTTGTGTCTTCCAGTAGGTGATCATAAAACAATAGTTCTCAATAAAATTATTTAAATTATATACATGGCAAGGCAGCGATTTAGTGCTGAGACGAAGATGTGCCTTTCATGTCATAGTAGCCTGCATATTATATGTCATGTATATTCTGTAGACAAAGCTATGTATTATACGTCATGTGTTTTATGTAGCCAAGGCTACATATTATGTAGATGTCATGTATATTATGTAGACAAGGCTACATATTATATAGATGTCATGTATATTATGTAGACAAGGCTACATATTATGTAGATACCATGTATATTATGTAGACAAGCTGTTCCTAGAAGCCTTGATGAGTTTAGTAGAAACAGCACATTCTAACTGTCAATATACTGTAAATAGTTGTTACATGCAAGGTTAATTAGTTTCTAGGGTATTGTTGTTTTTATAATCTTCCGTCTTCCCAATATTATCAGTGAGTGAGACTAAACTTAAGACATACTTCAAGTCAGTGGCCTTTACTTCTGTGCCTTTTTATTTGAACAACAGCTAGCAACTTGTTGCTATTTTTGTACTTATATGTTGAAATGTTCTGTGTGTCAATAAACATTTTACAGTACCTTTTAATGAATTAAGGGTTTGGTTTTTTCCATTGCCTGTTTGACAATTGGTTTGTAGGTTTTGAGCCAAAAATGCAAGAGTATTTACCCAATGAAATTGAAGAATATCTAAATTATTTAAAATAACCCCAAAGGTATGGTGGTTAAAATGGTTAATTTCTGCTCTTGGGCCTTGCTAAATAGGTTTCAACACAAACAAAATTTTCCTGGTATCAGTGCCTCATAAGTTGGCAGGAGACCCAACAGTCTGTTATAGTTCAACAAACAAATTGGTGGTTCCTATTTGGACTTACAAAAAAAGTCTAACTCGAAGGTCTCCTGGTGATTTCTGCCTGGTACCGAAACCTCATTTTTGCCACTATGCTTGGAACAAAATATTTCCCAAATCTACTAGGGCCTCAGAAGGTGGCAGGAGACACAGCAGTCTGTTCTGAGTACAACAAATAGCTTGACTTCCGAAAGAAATTCATCTTGAAGGTCTCCTGACGATTTCTGCGACCCTTGTACCAAAACTTAATTTCTTATCTCGTTTTTGCCACTGTGCTTGGAACTAGATATTTCCACAATTTACTAGGACCTCAGAAGTTGCCAGGGGGAAGTTGTCCCTTGTCGAAACTAGAGGAACTTACTCCAAGGTCTCCTGGCAATTTCTGTGACCCTGGTACCAAAGATTTTATTTTGACTACAGTTTGGTTTCTGTGAGCTAAATATTGTTTTTTTACCAGTACTAGCTACTTAGTACTTACCTTCGATTATATTTTAGCACAATAATTTTCTCTCAATAGAGGACTGGTGGCTACAGAAAGGGAAGAAAAACAAGTTCATATTATTTTTAATTTTTTATTTAGTTACGAGATCTGTATTATTTTTTTCTGTTATACAATTTTTACAATACAATTACACAATAATAGATTTAAACAAAACTTAAGCTAAAACAAAATACAGAGGAAAATAGGGCTCCTGGACTTGGAATAACCACTTAACCAGAGCAATACAAAAAGCCAAGTGGTCTCTCATAACGGCCAGGCGATTTGTAGGCATCAACTGGGGAATCAAGCCTTACATTGCTCTGTGGCTCTACAAGGCCATAGCAAGACCGCAACTGTGCTATGGGTCGCTAGTCTGGTGGACAAAAGTAACCAGAGCACAGTCTTAACCAAACTCACCAGCATACAGAGGCTGGCCTGTCTACTGGTTACGGGGGCCTTCATAAGCAGTCCTACCTCGACTCTTGAAGTCATGCTTGGTCTCCTGGTCTCCTCCCCTTAGACATTTTCATTAAAGCAGAAGCAAGGAAGTCTGCGTCCCGACTGATGGCTACCAACCAATAGAGGGAGGGTAGGTCCAGAATAGGGCACAGCACCATCACTCAAACAATATCCTGTAATCCGGTTTTAAATATGACAACAGATGTTTAGAAACCGTTGTAGAGAAACCGCTTACAGCAAACCTTTTTCTGTAGCTTTCCACTCCAGAGAGGAATGGAAAGCAGGAACAATCCCTCAAGTAGCCAGAGGCAGCCTTATCTGGTACACAGACGGCTCCCTCATGAAAGGCGAATCAGGATTCAGAGTATACAGCCCTTCACCTAGAACTGCTCTCAGCTCAAGTCTAGGAGAGTTCTGTACAATATTCCAAGCCGAAGTCTTCGCTATTTTAGTCACAGCCAATCTGAGCCTAGCAAATGGATATCGTACTTAACTACATAACTAAATTTAACTGTTATTTTAAACTGTTAACATTATTTAAAACTAATCTACTAACGCTTGCCGCGACGCTTTTAAACAACTACAAACTCTTACCATGCCTTTTGTATACATTTTGAAACTATAACATTAATAAGGTTATATATTAGTAAAAGTATTTAACAATAAGGCATGCAACGCGGTATAAATTGATTATAGAATGACTTCACACAGACATTTCCTATATGAGAAACTGACAACTTGTTACTAATGAAACTTCATTTATTATGTTTACTTGACTTGTTCTATTTGGAGAATGATATCTTCATATGCTGCTTGTATGTGTTTTATTCGTTGGTGTTTCGTTGTTGTAATATGTTTTAGAATTATATAATTGTTCATAATTTTTATTTGAATGAAGATTTAATATCTGCTTTTAAAGTTAACATTATTATTACATATTTATTTAACATGTTTGTAATAATTTATTTTGTTTCAATGTAATATTTATTTAAATAATGTAGGTTAGCCTTAGATACATAATGTTTATTTATTGGAAGCATATCTTGTAACAATTATATTATTAATAATTATATTCTTATTATTAATTCTATTATGCCAGTACAATTATGCCATATTATATTTAGATATCAACTAGTAATTTTAACCAGTATTATGCCAGATTATATTTAGATTTTAACTAGATCATATGTATTATATCGTAAATGTTTTATGGATTATTTTTGAATAATTTAAGTTTGACCATGCCTTATAACATACAAATGTTCATTTGTGGCAATAAAGATTTTGAATTTGAACTTGTACAAGAATAAAATGTCTAAATAGTATCTAATCTAAATTAATTAAAATTAATTTAAATTGCTTTTGTACATTGATTAATGAACTGTTGCAATAGGAAATTAAAATTGGATTGGTGCAGATTAATTCATTTAGTATTTAGATGGAACGCGATACCACTTTTAATGTAGGGGGCATGATCGAGAGTAGTAAAATACAAAATGACTTGTAAATGTCCATAGAAATACTGTAGATTAAATATCTCACCTGACTTTAAGTTAGAAATACTATAAACATGTTAGTTTGAAAGTTCATAATAGTGGCGGAGAGCAATTAAGTCAAAGGAAAGAACGGACTTTTCAGCGGACATTGGTTGGAATAGTCCTAGGTTAGTTCTTAAGTTAAGATATTAATTAAATGTAGTTTCTAGATTAGTGTAGTCCTCTGAAGACGGGTGGAGTTTCTAACTACCCGAAACGTTAGGAGTAGTTTTCTCCGGAAGTGGCTGGAAAAGTCCGTTCTTTCCTTTTACTTACTATAAACATAGTATTATAGTAATTATTTACCTTCATACATAACAATCCTTCTACTAGTTCGGCTAGCTGTCGCAAGAGCGCAGCACACGCTAGAAAATCTACTATACCTCCGTACAATACCAATACAATCTTTCTACTAGTTCCGCTAAGTGACAACAGAGCGCAGCACGTGCTTGAAAATCTACTTTACCATTGTAATGGTATTTGATTTACTCACTTTAGTGCAGGAGTGGAACCGATCTGTGTGTTTTTCAAGTAATTCGTTAGTTTACTAACGAACAAAAAAATCGCTCCGACCATGGGCCCATGGTTTTTTTGCTTGGCAAAAACCTTTTTCTCTTAAATCAGACATAATATGATACATTTTTAAACACCACCTCGTCCCGCTGACTACGAATCTGCACTCCTTTTTACCCTATCTTGTTCAGTTCAAAAGTTATTCACGACCCCGCCAACTAGGGGTTAAATTTTTATTCCAAAAACCAATCTTATGATACAGTTTTTGCACCGCCTCCTCGCGCTGAACACGAATCTTTAAAACCCCATTACCTTGTCTCATCTTGTTGTTTAGAGCATTTGGAAATAATGTATATTTACCTTATATCCTACACTGAATCTAAGATACACTAAATACACTCTCTACAGAGTACGTTGCCTGCGTCTGGCTCAGTGGGTAGAGTCACGGCTTGCAAGCTCAAGGTTTTCGATTCAGCAGGCACAAGGGTTGGACAGCTTTCAAAAGTTTTGTGATACACAAACCCTAAGTTAAGTCTCTAATAAAATGCTTGACAGTAAAAAATCTTCAGGTTTTTCTTTTAAACTGTAACAAACTTGAAATTTATTGCTTAAAAGCTTATAGCACGTTTCCATCCTTTTTACAAACGATATATCCTTTTTTTTTCGTGCCTTGTAAATTTCTTTTTTCACAAGTTACTGGACACAGACACCAACTGTCACAAAACCTAAGGTTAATTAAAGACCTTTTCATAGAGCTAAGATAAAATCAATTATAAAGTCAATGAGCCATCAGATTAAATCAAGAGATAAGAGAGGTCTCTGATTGCCTGAATGCTTTGAGTTGTCTGGTTTCCAATTTTATTAACGTAGACAGACAGACCTGTTTATTTGGATCGCTTAAGTTTCCAATAAACAGACCTAATATTTTATCAGTTGCTTCTTGTCTTGAGCGAGCGAGGGCAATAATTAAGTCACGATCATTTAATAAAGAATAACAATTTATTACAGTACAAATTTCAGTGCAAATGAATTTGCAAATCCAGCATTAAGTAAACTTGTTGATTCCCATAGCTAATATTAAGGTGTTTACAACAATGATATTGACTATTTCTGATAAAACAAGAATCAATACAGAGTAGATTTTCACAGTGAAAAACGTACTAGTTAAAAATAATGAGTGTCGCTTACTTATTTTTATTTCACTTGATCAGATAATAGTTTTACATTGAGAAACAAAATTGATTTAAATTAACACCACTTAAACTGAACAATAATATTATGAGCAATAATTATATAATGTACGTACAAACTGCGTTCAGTACAATCCCCGTGATTAGTAAATGAAAACCACTTTTGAAGTGTTCTGTTGATGTATGATATGCCTAGTGTCAGATATTACACAGGTTTGTTCTGAGCTACTTGCTGTCGGCTATCCTATTGGTCACAGGGCTGCCAACCACTAGAGCCTGACCCTGTACCAATAGACCAAGGATCCCAACTGTTCTCATTGGCTGAGACACTATCGATAGTCCAACCTGATGAGAGTCCTGAGAAATCTTTTCGACTGTCAATGAGAACATCGACAGTTGGCATCCCTGCTCCAATGCGGTCGGCAGCCCTGCTACTGATAGGATAGCAGAATGTAAGTAGCTCAGTTTGAGCTTATTAGTGACTGAAGATGGTACTCCACAGCAAGACCAAAATATTTCAGGCTAATTATGAATTTTTGATGCGGTTTGAATTAAAACTTGCGCCAAACCAGGTTTAAAACCTTTAAGCCATTTAACAGGAAAGGTGACAGGGGCACTTTTGACGCCTTGAATAGTATTTTTTAATGTTACATTTATCTAAAAAGGCTTTTTGTAAGAATAAAACATTATAATTTTGATTTTTCATGACATGATCCTAGTCTCCTATTTATTTCCTTTTAATCTGATCGTTTCAAATAAGTTCATTAACAGTAGAACTCAAAAAAGACGGTTTTACATTTCTGTAACTTCTATGGTTTAACACCAAACAAATTATTTTTGTGGTATATTTGTACAATCAACTGTAAAAAAATAGGTACAGGGAGTTCATAAAAGGGTGTCAAAAACTTTAGAATTAAGATTATTGGACCTAAATAAAGAAAAAAAATGAAGAATAACACTTTTTTTAACGTTGTGTCCACCAAATATCCGCCACTTTGTTTGTTTTCACTAATTATTTATTATCTCTCATACCACTTATGGGATTTAGCTCAAACTCAATATAGATTTGTATCAAAGTAAGACAGTCCATGGGAGAAATTACCAGCATCGTATAACTTACCATTTTAAAATGGTGGCTATTTTATGGTATTTTTAGGACATTTTTGGTGTTACACCTTAATAATCCAATAAAAGGTGAGGTTTACAATAAAAAGTAAGGAATAGTGGTAGAAATTGTTTATTACCTATCTATTGACCCCATGTTTGTTGACTGAGAATTAACAATGTTATAGGGAGAAAAGTTTCTGGTTTTCAGGCAGAGTTTTCCTTATAGCTCTGTTATTTGATTATTTCTCAAGTAGAGTTTTATGACTTTGATGTCAATAGTTTAGTAACAAAATTTTATTTTTTACATTTTGTTGTAAATACAGTAACACAGTTCATTTGCTTAGACAATATTCTTTATTACATGCGTCAAAATGATTTTAAGAAAAATTATTAAGGTGTAACACCAAAAATATTCTAGAAATACAATTAAATAGCCACCATTTTAAAACGGTAAGTTAGATCATGCTGATAATTTTTGCCTATGGATGGTCTTACATAGATACAACTTTATATTAGGTTTGAGCCATAATGCCTAAGTGGTGTGGGAGATAATAGATAATTAGTGAAAAAGAAAAAAATGATGGACATCTGGCAAACAAAGCGTTTTCCAAAAAAAATTTTATTTCTGACTTTCTCTTTATTTTGACCCAATAAACCTAATCCCAAAGTTTGTGACAACCTTTTATGAACACCCTGTACAATACCCCTAGTCCTAAGATTGTAGGGGATGTACTGAAGTGCATAAACATAACCCAGAAACAGTAATACAACATGTCAAACAAGCTTAAAAACAGTTCTGGAATAGCGGACACTCTTCAGTTTAGTGTGTACACTAAACGAGTAGCCGTGAAGGAACATTAACATGGTTAAATTAATTTAACATAAAAATATTAAATCTGATTAGGTCAGAAGTTTTTCAAATTCCAAGTTATAACTCTCAATCCTGACTACAGTAACACTATACAGTGGATCAATTCAATGTTAATTCATTTTAAGACAAATATAAAAACTATACAAGTTGACAAATTTTTGTGTATACCAAACACGAATAGTTTGCAACAACATAATCAGTTGGCGTTGAAGCCTTGGATAACCTACTATCGTAAATCAACGGTCTATGTTAGCTTGATCTTATCCTTATGGTATTTCTGGCTTGGTGCATTTCAAATTTAGAAAAGTTTCACAATAAGGCGGACTAGTGACAGTCAAGTTACCGACTCGATACACGTGACTGTACACTCACACCGTGTAAATGTAACCATTCAGTGCTACGGGGTCGGACGGAGAGATTGGTAACAAATGTGGATAACACTAACTGAAATCTAGCTTATAAATTAATGTAGTTAAGATTAAAAGATTATAAAAAGGATTACACTAAAATGAGATCAAGTTAACATAAACCTCGTGCAAACAAATATACTGTCAATTTATAGGGCAATTAACATAAAACCCATTATGATAGGAAAACAATCAAGGTGATTGAAAAGTGAGCTTTGAAGTTTATTTACAAGGGTTACATGTGTTTTGCTTTATATCCTCATGAATTCTTAAATAGAAGAGTCCATAGTATTATTCCTCATTAATATTGGTACTTGTGAAGTCAAAAACCAAACATGTGATGGTCAATAGGTTTTGAGAACAATAGAAAAACTGTCCAGTTTTTTCACTGGGACCTTCCATCCCGTTTCGCATTGATTCAGAAATTACAGGAGAACAGGAATAACTTTTTGGTTTTGGAAAGGGATTTCACTTTTAAATTTTTTGGGGACAAAATATGACAGAAGCACAAAAGTAAAGAACTCTTACAGGGGATCAAAATTGAGAGAATGTTCCTGTACACTATGGATTGTGCCATTTTTCCAACCACCTTGACAACAGATTTGCATTATGCGACTGGTTGTTTATAAAATAATTAATATTATGCCAAAAATAAAACACTCATGTAAATGTAGTAAAATTAACATTTAAACATATCCAAGTAATGCACATCAGGAAACTTGGTATCTGAACACAATGTATTTATCTTAAAACTAATCTTACTAAAACAATTTCTTATCAACTATAACTAACAAAACCGGTCAGACATTATCAGTTCTGATTCGCACAAAAAACAAGTTAAATACTATATATGAATAACATAAAAGGCAAAGCTCGGTTAAGTAAAACTTTGCCATAAAAAATTATTACAAATATTTGGTTTGGAAAATTTACATTGAAATTCCTACCCGGTAGGGGTAAATTAACACTGAAGTAATAGTTAAATAGGATCAGCCTTAAGGCAGGGCGCACACTGTACGGTCGACTCCGCTCCGGCTCCTTCCGGTTTCGGCACTGATCGCCTCTAGGGGCTACCGGGGCTGGAGCCGGTAGAAGGGGGACCTTTTCTCAATGATTAACCATTTTCCTCATTCTAGGCGTGGTTATACTGTATCTGGGACGTTAATAATCTTGCTATTATGTGTAATGTTTAGATGTGAAACTCATCAAATTAAGTCTAGTTGTAAGAACATTATGTACTAATGGATTAAAAACGCCTTTTTCCATAGATAAGTAGTTTTGTCCTCATCCTACAAGTTTTTAGTGCAAAATGTTGTCGTCTGTCGTAATATAATATACTTGTAAACATATTATGTTTGTATCAATTATATAAAGTGAAGCTGTTCATTTCCTCACTTTAAAATAAAGGGCGGAGTGGGCCGGTGTAGTAGTGAGGGCCCTGCCCAAGGCTTGCTCGTTACTCCCAACTCATCACTTGTAGTTCAGTGGTGGCTCGTAAGTATCATGGCAGAGGAGGCCTGATTGGGGAGCAAGTACCGAGGGGTTATAAAATAAGGAAACTCAAAACATGTTTTTAAGCACTTTTATGCTCAATTTAAGATTAAATTTTGCTTTGTTTGATATATAATATATATTTTTCGAAGTATGTATTATGAACAAGTATCTCATTTTGTTTCATTTTTTTGCTTTTGATAAATACGCATTAGTTTCATGTGATCTTTTTAATATAACAGTCTGGATGTTCTGCTTTGTTCCTACTTAACTTATTATGTCATATATATTCTCTGACACAAATATAGATGTCATTAGCTCCAGTAGTGTATAATGAAAATAACTTGTTATAAACATCTAATATCGGACTGATATACATTTTTCAACAAACTGTACTCTTCAGTAGTCTATGCATTATTTTTGGTGAAGCAATAAACAAGGTTAATCGTGTAGTTTTTAAATTTTCACACAACCACATTTATGTTGGTCATATCACCAGGACAAAAAAATATCTAAACCGATCTTTGTACTTTTTAACGATATGGATAGTTTTGGTCCGGGTTACACAGATTTCAATCATCACTCCATCTAGAAAATGACACATTAAGTAGTACTAAAACATTGTTAAGGCTACTCAAACAGTCTCGGAGCATACTTTTACGGAAACGACAAACATAACCTCTCTACTGGCCCCTGATGCCTCCTCTGACTCTGACGAACCGCCACTGATGTGCTACCTAGCTTCGGAACACACCAGAAATCGTGTGAATATCCTTGATGCTTTCAAGTATTACAAACTGTGGATAACACATTGATTAGACGATGAAACAACTTGTTAATTTGATAATTTCTTAAGCTTTTGATTCCCGGCATACTTTAGGAGTAAGCAATTGTGAAAATTAGGGGTGGACAAGAGCCAAAAGTCAGGAAATTCCCAACAAAAAATAAAGTCCCGAATATTGGGCGGGAAATCCCTACAAACGGAATATTTTAGGGCTGGCGGGATTTTTCGGGAAATTTTTGAGGCGGGAGGGAATTTTTGGTGAAAATGCAAGTTTAAAGGGAGTTTTTGGGAGATCTTATAATTTGAAAGTATTTCTAAACAATCTCATTTTTTGACTATTTTACTCTGATCATAGATCAGTTTTCTAAGTGAATTCATATTAAAAAAACCACAAATAACAAAACGAATACAAATGAAAATTTTAAAATTATGTATAAATGTTTACATTTTTTAAGAAATAAATAAGTTATTATTTTAACCTAATTTGACATTTTGATGTTTACAATTCCCTGTAATAATTATAAAGTTTAATTATATGGTAAATGGTAATATCACTAATACGAACAATAATAATATCAAACCAAAAAACAATCATGCTGTACCATACACATTACTCACAAATAAAACACAATATTGGGATTTGTAGGGTAGTTATTTTCTACTGTAAAAAACCTTTTCCAATTTTTCAACCTTTTTCGGTTTAATTTGTAACAAGTGAAATAAGCTTTTAATCCCACCTGAAAATGTCCCGAAATCAAGCAAGAAAAAACTTTTCTCACCCGTATCCCAATCCCACTAGGGAAAAGTCCAATCCCGTCCACCCCTAGTGAAAATATAAACGAGACAACTAACCTAGTCTTCCTAATCACATTTTCACACAAGTATTATGCAGCTTAATTATTCACCGTTAAGGACATATAACATAATGAAACATTTTGGTGGGGTAAACACTCAGTTCTTACACTTAGTGGTTTTCATTTAATTACACATAAACTTTACTTAGAAATCTTTCTGTTCAAATGTTTTTTGGTTGGTACTGGGTACAACTAATTTACGATAAAGAAATAAATTAACGTAGATACACTATACAGACTAGGCTCGTTACTGCAAGATCACCGAAGTAATTTCCACACTTCGCTGATTTGTAAATTTAACAACAAGCGATACATGCATCGGGTATTTATCTTCAAAACTAATTTATACTCAATTTTTGTATCTTTTTCACAGTTAAATGCACTGCTGTACATCTTAGGGGTTCTCTTAATTTTTTGCCATATTTGAAATACGGCTTTAACACTTGTGGATTACCACATAAAAAAACAAATAACATTAACAAAATTAAATAATATATGTAACATTATCACTTTCAGTTTATTGTCTACCATCGTAAACCACGGTACGCCCCAAATCGATCCCGGCCAACGCTTCGTTCCAGCCTGAAACACAACACAACATACACGATTAATCAAAACTCATCACTCAAGTTTGTATATTTTTGAAATATGTTGATTTCATTCCAAAAATAAGGATAGTTTTATTGACAGAACAGAAAACTTAGACCACTCGGGGAGAAATTTTAATCAAATCCCATTTCACTCATTGTCAAAATGTCAGAAATCATCTAAGTATTTAACCTGTACAGTAATAAATACTTAAATAGATTTTTTAAACTAAATAAAAAAATAACTCAAAGCGATAATTTCTTACCCAGGGCCAAACTGTATCTAACAAAAAAACCTTTTATTCATTAAGTGATTTTTTTAAATAAAATTATGTTTTTCACTAATGTTGGTCAAATATAAATTATTGTCTTTCTCTCTTCTGTTATTTAGTATACTAGTTTTAAGTATTGTATTTTGTGTACAGGCCGCGCCAATAAGCAAGAATACTGGAAAGGAGAGTATAAGCAACTGTGACGTAGCCCCCCACCACTCACCTGTACCCTTTCCCCTCACACGGCTCAGTATAGTCTGTTCCAACAGAATTCAAGATGGCGGTTTGTTTACAAACAGCAACTATTTAAATTATCTTGTTTCTTTAACATAAAATAGTTATTTATTTTGATCGTTTGAATTCAGTTTGGTTGGTTCTGTTTTATTATTTTTAACAGTTGTTTTGCAATAAGTATTAAAGCTAAATCTAAACTTCTGTTTAAAAGCAGACGAATAACAAGATGAGGTTATGTCGTGATTATTCGTTGTGACAGCTACAGTGAGGTTTGCTTGTCACCGACTGTACTAAGCGGATAGGAAAGGGAAGAGTGATTTACGCGCATGCAACTTAATAACAAGTTTGGCAACAGAGAATTTTGAACCTGGACAAATTACTGCAGTCCACAAATTTCCTTTTCTACAGAGTATTAACCAGTTTTTAGCTGTTGAATTCTCAGAACTCTTAAACTTTAATTGGGGCTGAAACTATGAGAGAGGATATACAATGAAAGCATCTTGTACTTTTTACCACATAAATTTTTAATTTTTTACAATTTACATAATTAAAAATGTATGTGGTAAAAAGTACAAGATGCTTTCATTGGATAGTTTCGATTACCACAAAGTAAATGGAGAAAACATCAAGAATATGAAGGAGGAGTCGGGGAGTCAGCTGGTTGTATTGATTTCTCTGTACACTGTAGTGTGTCAACTGTCAGCCCAGTTTGTAGCGCTGGTATTGTTCACATATTATACTACAGTAAGTACCAACGATTTAAACCCTGGCTGATAAATGCTATGTATTGTAAGTCTATACTTTGTAAGTCGGGACTCGCCTGTATTCAAACTATCGTGATCCGCTCTAGCAGAAATCTACTATACATACCTGCATCTAGGTAGATTACGATCTTTTGACTTCTGGGCTCTAGATCTCTGAAATAGCGATCATTTTTTTCCATTGACACATAGATTTTATTGATGTTACCGGAACTGTTCTTATTGCACAAACTTGTCGTCTCTTCACATTGTAACAATTGCTGATTTACTTCGAACCCGAAAGTTAGTTCTCCAGTCGTAGGAACCGCCGAGGGCTCGTCCACCAGGATCACAGGAGGTCTTTTACTATTTAAACTAACGACTGACTTGGAGACGGGCATTTCTGCCAGAGTGGATTGCAAGTTCCTAATTTCACTAATCGGTATCACATTGTTTTCCGGTACAGTCTTTGTAAACTTGTCATGCGGCTTATTAATGTCTCTGAATTGCCGCACGTGTTTCGCAGAGTGATCAGAATGAAACTCGCTCCTGTAACCTAACGGAGGATATTCTTCTCGGAGTAGAGGGGGGTTCATATCACAATTAGTATCAGTCATCGCATCTTTCTTGAGGCACGAGGAAGTGACGTGGGGAGTGACGTGGACGACAGGGACAGGAGTGTGGTTGGCAGATGCAAAGTGGGCAGGTAATGACTGGTGCTGATGCGGTGGCGAGATAGGGTCGGCAGAGTGATGCCTGCCGATACTCCCCAAGCTGCCGACAGGGGGTGAGACAGAGTTGCGCGCGATGTCTGCGTACGACGCTTGAGGAGTGGATCCACCCGACGTCGAGTTCTTTCCTGACTTTGTCCTGGATATCGAGGATGACACGGGAAGTGAATGCACACTGTCCAGATCGGAACTCTCCGACTTGTCCGACGGCGGGACTGAAGAGGCGGACTTGCGTCTCGCTTGCTGGCCGGAATGAGAACCTCGTGAACGCCGGTGAGAGTACTGATACAGCAAGCCACTCGATCCGTCTCTCTCCAAGGTCCTGTCATGGGCTGGGAACCCCTTCCCACTGTAGTAGATGGGCTTGGATCCTGAGCGACTGCTTCCCCCTCGCCTTTTCTTTTTCCTCTGCTTCTTTGTTACTACATGGAACTCTGTGTCCTACAATAAACACAATTTAATTAATTAGAGATATTTTCAATTATTTTACCTGCAAAATGTACTTTATTCCAAAAATGTATTGTAAAACTACTATAAAATAAATTCCTACTATCACAACCAACATGTTCTGTAAATGTTTACTTTTTTAGTAGGACATACACCAAATGTCGGATTAAATGAGACTTTTTTAAAAGTAGTCAACTTTGCATTGTAATTATATGAAATTTCAAATGTCTATCATTTACTATTAAAAAAATATCAAGGCGTTCATGAATGCTACAATATAAATCAATTTAGAGATAGGTTAGTTCCAAATCTTCGACGGTTATCAGTTCTACCAGTTCTAATGATTCTTTGCTAAATAAAACCAGATGGTCGCCAAAGTCACAAGTGCAACTTTAAGGTCAGACATTTGTTCAATAGCTTTGCCCGGGTAAATTCGGTTATAGTCCAATATATGTTAAGTTTTCAATAACATATTCAGAAATCCAACCTGCAGCAAGCTAGGCCTAAGCTATACACTAGGCTACAGCAAGCAACATAGCCTAGTAAGTTACCAGTCAAATTCAAACTTAAACTAATTTAGGCCTACCAGAAATATTAAACTGAAGTTTTTAAAATAAATCTATTATTCGTAAATTGGGACCATGAAATGAGCACAAGAGAAAAAATAAAAGGTTTGCTTAATGATAACATGAAAAGACTGTGTTTTTAATTAACACTTTGAAGCCAAAGCCCAAGTCCTGCTCGGGCCGTCTATTGAAGTAGTTGCCATGATTGCTACTAGAGCCCTAGTGTTCCACAAAAGCTTGACAGTTGACTTAAACTACTAGGTCTACTAGGTGTGAGAATGGTTATGTAGTTTAAGTCGTCAGCTGACGAGCTAGCTGGCAATTTAGGTCTCGCGGGTTCAAATCCTGCAGCAGGAGGGATCCATATTAAGCTTACTTACGTGTGATTTAGTTATGGGGAGGGCCCTCCTTAAATATATAGTGACCGGCACGGGCGGAAATTGACGGCGTAAGGGAGTTTAATATGGATTGCTAAAAACACCTTTTTTTTTGCTTTGAATAGAGGAGGACACCTTTTTTGTTCTTTTTGGGTCTATTACACTTCCATTAAGGGATTGCAAGTAACGGCATTCCATTAGGTCACAGCATAAGTGAAATAAACAAAAAAGACGGAAACTGTTATCTTTAAAAAAAATGGCACAGACTTCAAAGTGTTAAGAAAATATCGGTTGTTTTATATTAAGCATAAACTTTACCTGGATTGTATCTGGTGAGACCTGTTCCACATCATCTTTGCTTCTTTTTGACACAGTTTTATTCTCCTTGATACTCGAGTCTTTAGTTACCCACGTAGACTTCTTCGTGAGCTGAGTGTCATCTACCGTTACTTGCTTCTTCCTTAACGAGGACTTTGACCCATTCACCTTTTCACTAGAGCTTTCCTCTGTTAAATCCTCCAGTTTAGTTTTGGATATCTCTTCCAAACTGAAAAGTGCAAGCTTCATTAAGTATTTATCCTAAGATAAAAATAGACCTGGGTTCTTAATCAATGAAGAATTTTCCTAGATTTACCCAGCGTCGGATGCTTATCAGAGGTTTCTACCGTGTCTTTTTGTTTTTATTAATAAACCAATCTTTTAAATAAAATGGCGGTATACCTGTCAATGTACCTCTCTATTATTTATATACAATGGTAATCAATTGCAGATTTGCCGTTTTTCAACCTACTTTCAGGGTGAGTATTAAAACTTGATATATACCCTGAGGAAATCTCCGTAAGCTGTAATAGGCTGGTTTATAATAATAAAATGAGATTAAAGATCATTTATAAATGCCAATTAGTCTATTATATGAACTTAAAAGTATATTCATACATGTCCATAAATGTGTGTGCATCTGGAGGAATCTCCGTGGGCGCATCACGGTGTTTTTATAACTTTAACGCCCGATGCAGGGTTAAGCCTTAAAACAGCCTGTTTTAGATTTGACGTAGACTCCAGCATTTATACTTAGGCTTTACATCGGTATGTTTTCCTAGTTTCACAAAAGTATGTTAGTATAAAACATCTTTATAATACGATAAAAATAATTAAACAAAATAATTATACCGATGTACTAAATATAAACAATAAAATATGTAATCTTAGCTTTAGTTTTTCCCCTAAACGTTTGTAAGTGCAATAACTTTTCATACCTGTTACAACGCTGAAACTTTTCTTTGGTCCGCCGTTTAAAAGACCTCGACTCCTCTTCCTTAGCCTTGACCCTCACACTGCTGCGAGTGTTTGTTTGGTTGGAGCGGGTTTTACTTGACTTGCTGCTATCCAACAGGTTCGAGGAGGGATCAATGTAGGCCATCAGTTCTTCGATGTCGTCTTTACCTCTAAAGCCTTCGATTTGATCCGACAGAATAACGTTCTTGTCATTTTTTGTCTGCAAATAAACGCACTGAAAGGTTAATATGTCTTTTAAGTATTACTACTGATGGAATCACACAAAAGTTATGTTTGTCGGGTCTTGTTAAAATGCCAGCTTCTTGAATGTTTAATGCTGTCTTCTTTGTTGAAGTTATTATCGTTTTTAATTATTTCAGGATTAAAGTATTGGCGAAAATTTCACATTATTACCAGAGAGTCTGCCGAGAAACCAATGAAATAATTAAAAATGATAATAACTTCAACAAAGAAGACGGCATTAAACTTTCCAGAAGCTGGCAATCAGTCCTGAAGAAATATTTTCAATAGTGTCACCACCAATGAGAACAACAGTTGGCATCCCTGCTCCAATGGGGTTGGCAGCCCTGTGACCAAAAGGATAGCAGACAGCAAGTAGCTCAGTTTCAGCTAAGCAGTGACTGAAGATGGTACTCCACAGGGAGACCAAAATGTCTCAAGCTAATTATTACAATGTTTTGACACATTGTGAACCCGAAGAATTAGATTATAGTTAAAAAGTGGTTTACAAGGTTCTGAGAACTGTGCAAGTACTTTTCCTACTTGTATATTAACCTTTTGCTTCAAAATTTAAAAAAAACAACACTGTCTTCCCTTCCCAGAAGCTCTAAATGACATTATGCTAATGACCACCGGCCAACAACACCTGCCAATAATAAAAAAAAATGTTCATTCGTTTTTACAAAGTTTTGAGCAGTTAAGGGAATATTTAGAGCTGAAAATATTAACATTGCCTTTTTTAGATATTTTAAATGTTCTTATATTCATAAAAAAGGGGTATTCAGTATTAAAAACCCAAAATCACCAGCATAACTATCAAACCAGACAAAGAGAGGATTTTCAACTACCCCTCCACAGACTAATTGCTTAAGAAAAATTGCCTCAGTATATTGGTAGACAACTAAACAATGAACTACCTTATAAAATCAAATCTTTAGTAGTTTGTAAAAATTTAAAATGGAACTCTTTAAATTACTTATTAAAAAGGCTCATTATAGGTAAGACTTTTAAAATGATGTTTTATGCCAAATCCATTAGCTCACCTTTGTTTGTAAATAATTTGTTAATTTGTACCTACATTTTAGTTATTTAGTATACAATTTATAAATAATAGTATAATAAATAGTAATAGTATAAAGTTACCATTATGTGTTTTTTTCAAGAATTAAGAATTATTACAAAGTCATTTTAGACTTGTTTCAAAGTATAGCTTAGATGAAATAAATTATATTATATGCCAATTGACAGTTTCAACCGTTTCACCAGCATTGCTGGAAGTTATTACCATTATCATCTTCAGGCGTCTGTGACCAGTTATACTGGAATGACGGCATCAAAAAAATAATTTAAGGTTACTTATGTGAAATAAAGGTTTGTCTTGTCTTAAATTAGGTGAATTAATTCAGGGTTTATACTGGTTTTCCAAAATGAAATTCCAGGACAAAGATTTGAATTTCCACGCTACTAAAGTTCTACGATGGAAAAATTTTTTGCAAATTTAAAGAGACACTACATTTTTGGCTCATTACTTAAGACACATGAAACCTAAAATTTGAAATTGTCAATCAAGTTGAAATTGAAAAATTCCAGGACAATTTCAAGTTTTCAAAAACAAGGACAACCTTTCAAATTGCAGGTTTTCCAGGACGCGCATGAACCCTGTGAAAAGAATGATCTGCGGCTGCAGCTATGATACAATTGTACTACTAACTTTGACTCTCCTTGTTCGGCTTGAATGGATACCGGGGCATCAAGGATTTAAAGGGAACGAAAATGCCGATCTGCTGGCTAGAAAGAGAGCGCTGTCATCTTTTGCCGGTCCAGAACCAGCGGTAGGAATCAGTCCTTTCCTTCAAAACTATGCTAGCTGATAGGGCAAATGCGCGACACACTGGATGCGATGGAAACAGCTACCATGTCAGGAACCCGCCAAACATTTAGTCAAGAATCCATCAAAGATACTTACTAAACATCTGACCAGTCATAGTCGCCAGAACATCAGACTGGTAATCTCATATATCACAGGTCATGGGCTTTTAAGAAATCACCTAGCAAAAATGGATCTCTACACAGGAGATACTAGTTGTAGGTTATGTGAGCGTACTCCTGAGTCCGCAAAACACATTCTTATCGAATGCGAGTCCCTCGAGGCCAGGAGAAAGGGTCTTCTGAGGAATCGTGAGTGGCAGGAGTGACACCCATCCGAATTTGGTAGCGCGATACTCGAGTTTTGTAAGCAAACAGGGTTGGGGCTGCCTAATTAGGAGAACAGGGAGCCAGCACAATAAACCAAAGGGTTGACGAGCGCGTGGTCTAGAGCCACTTTTGTCCCAATTAATCTAATCTAATGATACAATTGTACTACTAACTTTGAATTTCCTTGGTTTTCTGCGGTCAGTGCAGTTCTCACTTCCAACCCTTGGCATCCCAAAGTTACCATTCTCGTCCACAGCTTTGAGCTGCAAACACACATAATATATATTAAGTCTTGGGCTTGCTGTCATACTAACTAAAGCTTCGTAGATCAAGGTTAATTACTTGACAGCCAGACGTTTGGCTCATTTTGCAATGGACCATCCTCAGTGGACTTGCTGAGACTGGAGTCTCAGTGGAGTCTCAGCAAGTCCACTGAGGATGCTCCATTGCAAAATGAGTAAACGCCTGCAGTAGAAGTTAGAAATAGCCAATTGACGTGGTCTACACCGGAAGCTTTAGTTAGTAACACATAATATATTATTATGAAGAGGAAATTTTGTTTTCCACATTTAGTACCAAAGACTGGTTCTTCCTCTATAAGAATATTTATACAACAAAATCAATACGTATGAAAATTACCTTGGCTAAAGCCAATTCTAATTTTTATTTGAACAATATGTAGCATATAAATGACAATTTTCATTTCAGGGTGTCCTCTAAGTCAATATATACAGGGTGAGTTTTAAATTTCCCACCCCACCTTAACGTTTGAAAAAGAAACCCTATGGGGAATGTTTTTGTATAATTCTGAAGTTTGTTTTGACGTACTTTGCGTCACCCCCATTCGAGGGGCCCCCAAATTTTTGGATACAAACCCCCTTTGGCACCTCAAAAGAAAGGGAATATCAACACAAACTCAAGGACGCAAAGAAAAATGTTTGATCAAAAATAGTTTTTTGTTATAACAATTTAAAGATTACACAAAATTAGGTTGAAAATACCACATTTTACATCCAATTTTTTTGAATGACAACATTTTCTTTAAAATACTCTGGTTGTCAGGGTTAGAGGATAAACTATGTAAATAAATCAAGATATTAGGGCTCATAATTGACAGTAATTTAACTTGGGTTCCTCACATAGATTTTGTATGTACTAGGCTCGCTAGAACCATATTTTTGCTTAGAAATTTAAGTCAGTTACTGCCCTCAGAGTATATAAAAATAGCCAACTTTGCTTATTTTCAATCTTTGATTTGTTATGGGATTTTGTTGTGGGGTAATAGTAACCAAGTAGATAGAATATTGTTGTTTCAAAAGAAGGCTATTAGGATTGTTACTAATTCACCTAGACGTGAGCAAAAATTCTAGACTTGCTCGCTGTCAACTACTATTTATTGAACATCAAGTTCTTACAGTTATAGCTATTTATGTGTTTGTTTGTATGGTAAATGTAAAAAAAGATTTCTATAATTTAGTCTTGCGTAAAGATGTTCACTCTTATAATACTAGGAACTTAAATTCTACTGAGTTACCATATTCTAGATTAAGTAAAAGTTTAAATAACCATTCCATTATAGGTTTGGTGTCTTTATTATTAAGTGTCTTGAGTTAAATGTTTTTAAAATTAAGTTGTACGATTGGCTTTTATTCCATCCTTTTTACAGTATTAATGAATTTTTAAATGTGACTTACATAACTTATTTCAGTTCTTGTGATATATTCGTAAGTTACCAACTAAATGTAAAACCTTGACTATGTCTATTACGTTGTATAGTGTTTAATGAAAATAAATGATTCGCATTCTATATTTAAAAAATTTGGGAAGGGGGCGAGTGCCACCAAGTAGCACGCCAAAACAAACTTTAGAATTCTATAAAACCATTCCCCAAAGGGTTTTAAAAAATATTTCCCTTTTCAAAAGTTAAGGTGGAAGGGACATTTAAAACTCACCCTGTATATATGTCCCAGCTACACAAAAAGTTCAACCGAAATTCCCAGTACATAAATGTGTTTTATATTTCCAACTTAAAAAAAGTATAAACACTTCACCATCGTGAAAGGAATACGGTAACTCTTTACAATTGTCAAAATATGATTAGGTGACCAGGGCTTGCACTGACCAGGGACTGAGAGTGAAGATCTGACTCTCTACCGTGCATAGGGAAGTGAGGAATACGCATACCACCAGGTTCTGTAAGAGAAATAGAACACATAATCAGACGCAAATACACTTTGTGGCTAAGCAGGTTGTTTAAAACTGGTTCTAAATGGTTTGACAACTATTTCAAACTGTGAACTGCATCGAGCAGAATACCTAATATGTGCATGTTTCATCTTTAGGCAAAGGCTTTGTCAAAAATAATGTTATGGTAGGTATATTGGGCATAGATGCCACATGGCTGAAGCAGGAAAATCAACATAGTTCGGCAGCCCAAGCACAGGTAGCGCTGCCATCTCTTGCTGGCTTTCTCCCCCCTCGGCTCCACATGTTCGAGTTTGTCCAATGCCGATGACTGAGTGTGACCAAGTCAGTTGAATTTTTGACCAAATCGTGTGATTTTTGAGACTGGTTGCGTTCAGCCGACGTGAGCGCTCAGTGATTGCTCTGAGCGCTCACTGAATATTCTCTGGTCGGTCGGCTGAACGCGTACGTTCTTTTCTCGATTCCGTTCACCAAAAAAACGTGTATTTCCGTTTTGTTCACTGATCGACTGAGCGTAGTTTTTCTCCGATCGCTCAGTTTACTGAACGTAAACAACAAAGATGGCTGACTCCGTAGTCTAAACCGGTAGAGGTTAGCTATGTATGAATATGACCTGTACTACAATGTTAAAGCCACGCAAGATACTCAAACTAATAGCAGAACATTAATTGTTTCATCATGAGTTAACATTTATATTATAGACTAAATTTTTATATAGACTATTAATGCCAAAGTATATTAGTAAGTATATTCTGTAAGTATATTCTAAGTATATATTACAGACTGAATTATGTACTAATATATCTATAGTGTTAAACGACTAAGAGTTTATACTATTTACTTTCTTTTATTTGTTTTTGTACCAACAAAATTTAAAAATGTTTCTGTTAATAAATAAACGAATGTCCACAATTACATGGCAAACCATGTTAATAAGCAAACTCAGCAGCAGACAATAAGCTAGGACTTGCTGTCAGTTCACTTTTCTGTCAAATCAGCCTTCAAAAAGCGTTCAGCTGCACTCTCAGTTTTTTTTGGTGAATGGTATTTTTTTTCTCCTAAAACCAGATCAGTCCGATCAGTAAAAAAAACACAATCACTTGATCGCAATGTCGGGTGAACGCAGCCAATAAACAAATTTGCGCATGCATCGTTGGCTTTGCATGAGATCTTTTCTCAAATGAATTCTCTCACAGTGCTATCTGTGTTTGTGCTGCCCGAACTATGTTGAGTTTCCTGCCTCAGCCATGTGGCATCTATGCGTAATATACCTACCATAACATAATCTTTGGTTACATTTTAATTGAAAGTTGAACATGTTTTCCCTCCTTCCGAGGGGTTTGTTAGTTATAACAAATTATTCCACCACACTGGTGTGTTAACAATACACAAAATTGCTTGAAGTTCACAATGATGGATTAAGTAGGTGTAAAAATAAACTAATGATATGTAACAAAACAACCTATTGAGCTAGTTGCACACTGGAGCTTCCATCAAGGCGTCAACTGGCTCTTAATAGGTGTCTATCCAAACCTACGTATATTTTGATGACTATGTCAAATGTTTTGTAGTTTAACTACATTTGTGAAAATGTTATAAAGATGCAAAATATGATTTCAGTTCTAAGTTCAACAAACTAATATACATTTAAATATCTGTTACAGTATGTATTATATTATTTGTGAGGTTTAAATATTACCTATTACAGACGTTTTCCATGATTTTGATTGAACCAAAAGAACACAACGTTTCAGGGTCTGGTTCAGCGCAAGTTGACCAGACAGTCACCCACCACCAGAAAAACCTTTCATTTTTTTGTACAATTTCAACTCCTTTAGAAGCACTTGATTCATACATCAAAATTTCGGATGGGAAGTAAAAACTGCTGGTGTTTTTTGTCGTGAGTGTGTATTGTACTTCTGGTGAAGATAAGGAACTAGTGTCCGAGCAGTTCTAAGTAAACAACCCCTCTCCCCTACTTCTGTGCATTTTCAATGGAGGCCGGCAGCCATTGTCAGGTTGGCTGATAACGATCTCAGACAGAACCAAACATCCATTGTTTACTTGTATTAGATCCTTCTAGCTTGCAATATCGTATTTTATTGTTCAAAAAAATTTGCAATTTACTATAATTCAAAACTTGTATAAAAACTCTAAAAACATTATTTGTCAACTGAAATTCATTATTTGGTAAATGGAGATGAGATAAGGAAATAACAAACACCCACTACACTCTCTTCAAAGCCCTCCCATCTGTATCACATGTATACAGAGAAAATTCTGTGATTGGTTATGTAACCCCACCCCTATGTGGTTGCCGAGCAACAGCTAATGACGTAGTAGCCAGGCACCTGTCTTCCCCTCTCGGTCTTACTTTCTCTTTCCACCTGTCTTCTTTCTTGCCTTCACCACTCATCTCTGTGCACTGGTTGCTCAACAGTCTCATTCCTTCTCTCTCACTTCTTACAATAGCAGCAACCTCATTGTGATTTACGATCCTTTTGTGATTTATACTCCTGACTCTCCCCAACTGTTTTTGCAATGTTTGGGGCTAAGTGAGTCAGTGTTATTCATTGTTACAAATGGTTGAGGGTGAATAGGTTATGTAATAGTTGCATTGTACTTTGAGATTTTTGATTTTAAAACTGCACGGTGTAGTGAGCCACAAACAACCGATTGATCATAAACAAAATAATTTGATTGAAGAAACTC
The DNA here is from genome assembly GCA_018831715.1 of Matsumurasca onukii. NCBI lineage: Eukaryota > Metazoa > Arthropoda > Insecta > Hemiptera > Cicadellidae > Matsumurasca > Matsumurasca onukii. The sequence goes on from CM032064.1 coordinate 19,686,851, forward strand.
AACTTTAGGCAATATTTCTTTAAAATGTCTATTTGCCAGCTTTTCCCGTTCCCGGATCCCTCCCGTTCCTGTCCCGGATCCAAAATTCTGCTCCCACACATGTCTAATAAAAAGGTATTTTTTGTGTTCTCTGTTACAGTTGGTCAGTCTGATTCATGGCTGTGAATGGTCATTCACAGCTTCGAGCCAGCCAATAGAGCTGTCTGGCGGCTGGTCAGGCAGTCAGTCAGTGTGCAGCTGTCACTGCCCGTGGACCTGCTTGATTCCTCTGTTTGTTTATTAATTTGTTAACGTTTTTGTACATGTTATATTCTTTTCTGGGCTAACTGTTATAAAATTAAAAATGTTGAAAAAAAATTAAGGGTTTTGGCGATGGGTGACTGGTCAGCCTGATTACTTTTAGGCTAGCTCTTTTCCTAGCGTTTTGTTTTACGTTACTTTTCAGACGGGGTCAGATTCAAGGTCCTGAAGTGTTGTGTACTTTTTGTTCGTTCAAAAACCATGGGAAATTTCCGTAATGATATTTTAACCTCAGAAATTGAACCATTGTCAACAACAAACTTCACCACCAGAGTGCAACAAAGTATATTATTTGCACGGGTAGAAATAGTATCGGCTATGAGTACTGTAGCTATCTCGAAGATGAAGATTGTTATTATAAACAGCTGTAACTACGGTACTATTGTAAAGCTGAAGCGACTACTGTGACTAACCCCTAAAGTCGAGGAAAGTGAAGCTGCTGTACTTGTTCCACCGAGTGAGGGGAAGATTGAGGAAGTTATCCGTCGACACTTCCATTTGATCGTCGACCATCGGAAGCTCTGGGCCCGGTTCAAACTTTATCTTCCTCGTTTTCTTTACTACAAGTTTCTTGGCTTCGGGCTTAGGTTCTTGGTTTTCATCTGATCGTGACATGCATTCACACACAGGCAAAAATAAAACAGAACAACTAATATAATAAAAACACAAAAAGTAAAACAGTGACAATTGATATAAAACTCTCAGACAATAAAATCTACCGTGTTCATTTGCCTCAGGACTGTTATCGGTGGCAGGTAATTAATTGATATATTTTAAAATCAAATATAAACAAAAGTACAAGGAAATTTAGCTGCTTGTTTTATTTACATTAGTAATTGGCAAATGCAGAAAATAACAAGCAAAAAGAGAAGTTCTAAATTTGGTCGTGAGAGCCATTACCAATCGTCCACTGACAGTTAATCTTAAAATAAAAACAAACCCAGGCAAAAATTATTAAATCTTTTTACATAAAAATTACTAAGGAAAGTTATCTACAAAACGTGAGGAAAGTAGGTAGTACCAAAGATAATGTTATGGTACATAGATTGGGCATGGCTGAGGCTGGAAAATCAACATAGTTGCGGTAGCCCAAACACAGATAGGGCTGTCATCTCTTACTGTCTTTCTCCTCCATCGGCTCCCCATGCTCGAGTTTGTTCGATGTTAATGACTTAAATGTGACCAAATCAGGTGAAACGCACGTCAGTGGCTCTACTTCAGACTCTTAAAAGAATTCCCTCGCAGCGTTATCTGTGCTTGTTTGATATACTATAAACTATGTTGATTTTCTTGCCTCAGCCATGTAGCATCTATGCACAATCTACCTACCATAATATTGTCTTTCATAGTGTTATTGCAATTCATAATACTGTGCACTTACTTATCAATTTACTAAACTTTCATGTCAAGCAGTTTTGATCTAGATATCATATTTTTATTTCCATTCATATTTACCCCGTCCTGCTCCACCACTACGCCCCTCCCACAGCACAAAAAATGTTGTAAACAAGGGTCAGCAGTGAGCAGATAAGAAAGGCAGGTAGAGAGATAAAGGACCACCTGGGGTCTGGCAAACAACACTACTATCATCAGTAGATGGGACCGAGCAAGGATAAAACACCTCAACTGAGGGACTATTTTTTGTAGTCAGTTAATTCATGTTTTTGCCACTGGTGATTACCCCATATTTTCAAACTCTAGTGTTTGCTTTGAATAGATGCATATCTCTTTGTATGCTACTGCTTCCCTTCTCTTCCAATTCTTTTCCCCCACCAACCTACAGACAAGGAGGGAGGGGAAGAAGGATGGAGAACACAACGAATGCAATAAGAAGCAATTCTGAGTCCCCCCTAGTCACAAAAATTCTTTCATTCCACTCTTCAAAACAGGCAATGCAACCCTGATGTGTTTTCTACCTCTCCTGACCTATCTGAATGTTTTTGTCAATATTTTGAGGGTTTTTGTAACTCTTCAAACTAACTCAATATTTTTATCGTATTGTGCGAGTCTAAGACGCACCCGCATATAAGACGCACCGTTATTTTAGAGCCTAAAATATGGTAAATAAAGTGCGTCTTAGATTCGAGTATATACGGTAATTGACGTATTTTGATTATAATGTTGAATAGAGAATAAACATTATTTTGACTTTGACATCACCCTGGCTGGAGACGGAGCTGAGCTCCTCTGCGTCAGGCACTTCGCGGAGATTTTCTCCGTGTTTTTTGGTTTTACTAATAAATCAATCTTTTAAGTGTGATAGCAGATATACCTGTCAGAGTAGCTCTCTATAATCCATCTAAGAATGGTAATCAGTTGCTGATTTGCGTTTTCAAACCTACTAACAGAATGAGTCTTAAAACTTTATATTTGATTGGAGGAAACGTTTGTGAGCGCCAGATTGCGTACAGGATAAATCATTACGATGTTTATACGTAAATTGTTACGATGTTAAAAGTTTGTAGCTGTAAATTTCAATTTTTTATAATTTATTTACAAAATCGATTTTCTTATAAGAAACTGCATTTTTAACTGCAATTTCCCTAAATAATGGTTAAGTTACGAAACTGTGAAAAAAATTTGAAAGTCAAATTACTGTAAAGATAATTTTATTGTGAAGGTGCCCAGAGTCAAGAAATAAATCATTTCTTTTGTTATAAATACAAAACAGGAGAATTATTGCGACACTGCATATAACGGTCAAAAGACAGAGAACCTTGTCGCAGGTAATAGAGCGGTGAGTGGCCAAGAGATAGAGACACCGTCGTATAGATAATGAAGATTAATATTATTTTACTTTTCCAGTATTTGGGTTTTGTTTTCATTTAAGCGCTACCTGTTAATGTGATCAAACGTAGATAGTTGTTTTCCCAGTTGAGTTAAATCGAGTCAATATCTATTTTATTTTTAGTAAGTCTGTATCATAAAATTTGTTTTGTTATTTACCTAGTGTTACTGTTTTTATTGTCTTACTGTCAAATCTTTTGTACCTAATGCAATGGGAAGAGTTAAAACAACCCTATCTGCTTACCGTAAGAAGAGAAGGCTTAATCCGGCTTTAATCAAATACAATGAGAGGCACAATAAGGACGACACAAGAAGATGCCACAGACCACAGTGTGACACTGGACTGACTGGAGTGTTGTGAGCAAGCAAGACTGCTGCATGGTTCAGAGGTTGGTTAAACATATGTTTCCCTACTCAGCTACATGTGGCCTAGTGCTGACTCACCACAGACATCCCGGCACCACTCAACAAAATGTGTCATGCCCGTGCATTAGATATATTGCAAATTTTTAAATTCTTTATGACCAATAATTATTGCTACTATTTTTAAAATGATTTAAAAAATACAAAGTATGAACTGTTTAAATGTATTTTATTTATTAATCGCAGACTTGGGAGTAACGATTACAAAATTGTAATCGTTACATTTTCCTGTAGCTTTGTAACACGACCGTTCGAAAGGCTGTAACTAATAACGGGTTTAATCGTTACAAATTGCCTGTAACAATTACATGTAACTAGTTACATTTTTCAGCTTGGAATCGAAAAATACGTGCGATTTCAAAACAAGTATTTTAATACGAATTTCACTTTGATATATGTGCTATTAAGTGATTTTGTACAGTTACAATATCTAAAATGTGTTATCTATGGATTGTATCTGTCAAGTTATTAAAAAGCAAAGAAAACAAAAAGTGAGCATCAACATAACCCCTAAACGGCAATGTTTGAATGTAGTCGACTAGTCGTATGCTGTTTACACTTTAGCCGGCTGTCTGCATTGTAATTTTGGTACGATATAAATATTAAATTTAATATTTATTATTATAATTATTAATTTATAAAGTAATTCACGTTAGATGTAGTTTGAGTTAGATGTGATGTTTTGTTTTGCTAGTTGTTTCAGTTTGAGTAGATACCCGCTTACACTTAATGGCTACCACTAACAGTTTGAATTCAAGTGTTAACCTTTTTCCGGCTTTTCCAAATCCCAAACTGCAATAGACAATAACTACTTGACTAAATACGTTAACCTGTCTCATACTGATTTTCACACAGAAATAGACTAATAGTTGTATAGTTTAAATTTAAACTGTAAAAATGTCTGAAAATGAACCAACTACTGAAGATACTCGAGAAGAAGGTAAAACACTTTGGCCGGGCATAAGTAGGATGTTTCAACAGATATCTCGTGTTGGCTCCAATTTAACTTTTCAGTGCTTACTTAGTAAGCCAAAGCTTAATTTGATCAAGGCCTCAACTACAACTGCTTCTAATCTACGCACTCACGTAAAGGTAAGAGCAGTGGGCAGTAGCCTACATATTTTTCTTTTAGTGTTTGAAGAACTTCAAAAATTAGGGCAAGAAGGTAAGTTACAACTAATTAATCAATAATTCAGATTCCCTAGCCAGGCTAACCAAAATTTCAAAAGAATGGATGGACCTGTCAAGCATTGGTTTTATCTCCTAGGCTATGTTTTGAGTTTTGACCGAGGCTTATATTATAATCTCCAACAACACAGACTAGACATTTTCAAAATTAATCCAGAATATATAGGATCTAAATTCTACAACTGTATTCCAAACAAATTAAAATGGTTTCCCCATTGAACAAGTTCAAGGATTCACTTAAGGAATATCTTATAAATCGCCCATATTACACAATAGAGGAGTTTTTTGATGATCATGGGCCTAGAACCTAAATGTTTCCTCTCACCTACAACCTATTTAAACCTGACACCTTCCTGTGCTATGAGGAAGACGACCTGCTTTGACAACCCTCTCATCCTGGCGATGACGACGGAGCAGATCTACGTAAGAAACGTAAGGCTAAGTGACTAGTAAGTTTAGCATTAGGCTATTCCTTTTTACACCTAGTTTTCAGCCTAAATTACTACATTGGCCTATAGTAGAAAGCCGTTAAACCAACTGCTCGGATATAAATAGTTAGTAGAGTATTAATATATCATACTTGGCCTTTGTTTTAACCAACCCTTTGCTTTTTTTTTGTCAAAAACATTTAGTTTACGCAAAACTTTGCATTCTTTGCAAAGGTGGATTAAATAGGAGAAAAGGAACATCAGTTTAGTTGGTCCCTTATTCAGGCCTTAGAAAACTAAAACTATAAAGCAATGTAATTACTAACTAATTATTACATTGTAATAATGATCTAGAAAAATATCGCCATAACTCGTAGTTGTTTTTCATTATCAAGAACATTCTAAATAGCCCACAGGCTATAAACTTAAGTGCATTGATTTTATTGAGCTGTTAAAATTTACATCCATTGACTGAACAACAACCAATAACAAACTCATAATATTGTCCAGCCTACATTGTGATATAATCATATAAAATACAAATTTTAGTGACATTAAAGATAGTGTGCTTTTCAAAGGAGTAAAGAGGCCGGTAGAAAAAGAATGAGCTAGCGGAAGTGGACAAATACAGATTGTTTTATAACACACTGATTATTATGGTATCTTTATTTTTCTAATTGTTCCTAGTATATCAATCAATGTAATCCTTAATTAAAGTAAAAAAAAAACAATAGAAATCTCTATCTAAACAAATTTTTGGATGAAAATAATATTATTTAATTTGATTGTGGAAGCCAGTTGGTAACTGAGCCCGATGTATCTTGTAACTGACCAGTTACATTTCGGAGTAACTGTAACTTTAATCAGTTACAATGGTTTTTCTGTAACTTGTAACTGTAATCAGTTACATTTTATAAGGGGTAACTGTAACCAGTTACTGTCTGAAAGTAACTTCCCCAAGTCTGATTAATCGACAACGCCACTTCCGGCCGCAGTGTAAATAGTGTGTAGTGTATGTGTCTAAGTGTAGGAAGACGCCTGATGATGCCCATGTGAGGGCGAAACTGACTGTCGCAATATCGACAAACGGAAGACTGCAAGATTGTTACCGGCAATTTGTAACGATTACCCGTTATTCGTTACAGCGTTTCGAATGTAACGGTTGCGTTACAAAGTTGCAGGAAAATGTAACGATTACAAGTAACGATTACAATTTTGTAATCGTCACTCCCAAGTCTGCTGAAAAGCAACCATTTGAACAACACCTGAAGACCTGCTACAAGATCAACCTTCCTTAAATAATTGTATAACTTTCACTCTGTACTTATCTTGATAATAATGTAATAAAGATATGTTGACTTGCCTTGACCACGATAGCAAACAGTGAGTTATTCAGTTTCGGCCAATCAGTGACTCAAGATGGTACACCAAAGCAAAACCGAAATATTTCAAGCAAATTATAACGCTGTTTTGAACTGGAAGAACTAGATTATAGTTTTGACACCGGTCTCGAAAACCTAAGAGTAGCGCTTATACAAAGTATAAGAGACTTTGGTTTTAAATAAGTACTGTAAATCAAATTTATAAAACTTTCGATGGCAAACAAATTTTGAACGGAATCCGTTGGTTCATTGATTTTAACTGCCCTCGGCCATTGTTTAACTACAAAGACAATTACTAAAGTGCACAATGTTTCTCGTGTACGAGTTATGATGTCTTGTAGAACTAAAGGAAAAGTTTTAATAGTCATTTCTGGAGCAGAAAGTCTAGACCGTTGCAAACAAATATTTATTGATTTTAAAATTTAGACCTGGTTTCATTTATATTTATTAATGTACATTGAATTAAGGGACTAATATTGAGCAAACTAGTTGCAGAAGTGATTTTCATAAATATTATAGGAATTACATACATTTACCTCAAGCTAGCCCATTAATATTAAAGGTAGTAAGTTTTACAATAAGATACAACTTGATTTAAGGCTTCTACCTGATAAGGAATTAAATTTAGATTAAAAAATTTTCTCTGTACGAAAGCATTTTATTCTGTAAAAGATTTTGAAAAGGTGTACAGTTAATGCTAGACTTTTGACTTTATTGTAGTATATGTATTGCATTTTTTAATAACGTGTCAAGGCTTTTTTATAGTATTTCCAGGCAAAATAAACTAATCTACTCTAAAGCTTGTGGTTTTGTGATACTAAGGTGACTACACAGACAAAAGAACAAACTACCACACTACAACTACTGATAGTGAAGGTGGATATTTATACCTGAGCCAGAATGCATCTGTTGAGGAGGTATTGACAGTACACTGACGTGCTGCATAGGACTGGCAGGATACAGTATAGTACCACTCTCTACTGGACCAACGCCTGAAGAAAACACAACACACATATAAAAGATATTAATGTTCGTTTTTAGTTTGAAGTTTGCCGTTGATGATGGTACAATTTCTGGGATTAACCCCCAACATGTTGCGACTAACCCAAAATTGCTCAACATTGTTGGTCAGAAAATCATGCCATGAACTGGAATGAGGGAACCGTACCCACTGGGTCGTAATACATCGGGAACTGCCAAGATGAGCCAAGCTCCGGTTAAAATAAGGCATTTCTGGCTACCTCTTATCAAAAATGAACTCAAGAGCAAGGATAGTTATAACTTTCGGCAGGAAATAGCCCAAAAAAAACTCATGGCAAGGTATTAAGGACTCAAAACAAGCTAAACAATACCTAACTAGTTAGGTTTGAAAGGAAGAGCCCTATGGCTAAACTAGGTGAATTTTACAAGGAGAGATAGGATAGTAGCTAGCTTACCTAAGAAAAACAAGTTTAGGGGCCAACAAAAATAGGCACACAGAAGAGTCACACACAAAATTCACTGATATTTCGCCCTTACTAAGGGCTTTATCAAAGCACAGAGTTATTAACACTAAACACACACACAAAAAAACAACAATAAGAAAAAAAACAACAATATTAAGAACTCTGTGCTTTGATAAAGCCCTTAGTAAGGGGAAATATCAGTGAATTTTGTGTGTGACTCTTCTGTGTTCCTATTTTTGTTGGCCCCTAAACTTTTTTTTCTTAGGTAAGCTGGTAAGCTACTATCCTCTCTGTCCTTGTAAAATTCACCTAATACCTAACTAGTGTAAGACACCCCATTCTAAAATCTTACACATGTACGAGTAGCCCAAATTTTATAGACCCGACGATCAACTTAAGCCATGAACAGTTTTTGTGACTCACCGAGAGGGATTTTTCTAAAGTTGTTAAACATTTGAACTTTTAATAGTGTTTTCTCTTTTTGTCTTGACAAATGCCCTAGTAGGGCTGAAAATTTGACAGTCTATGTTCTTCTTTGTGTTTCTACTTTATCCAGGTGAGCCTGCTCTCCTTTCTATTCCTTTAAGATAGCATATTCTGGCCTAGTGCCCTATTTCCTAAATCTAACCTAAAACAAGATTTTTTACTTTTAGTTTAACCTTTTAACAAAACTTTAAAGAATTTCCCTTCTATTGGCTGTGCATGAATAGTTATTTTTTGTGTTCTCTGTTACAGTTGGTCGGTCTGATTGGTCGTCCACTGCTCCCAGCCAGCCAATGGGGCTGTCTAGCGGCTAATCAGTGTGCAGCTGTCACTGGCTGTGGACATGCTTGATTTCTCTATTTCTTTTTTAATTTTGTACAGTTTTCTTAAATGTTGTTTTATGAAGAAGAAAATGCCACCGTTAGCATAGTTTTATGAATTGAAAATAGTAAACAATCAACTCATTTCAAGGGGCTAAAATACAGGTAAGGATCAACACCCCTCCTCCCAGGCACCCCACTAGGTTGGTTTAGGGGCTCTCCCAATTTTGATTTAGAAGTAAAGGTAGACTTCTAAACTTTAACTCCTAAACGGGATTGTAAATAAGCATTCAGCGGTTTTATATGAAACAAAATAAAAAATTGTAGTCTTAAATTACTTCTAAAAGAAGCATGACACTCCCAATTACTACCTATTACAGTACAATCTCAGTAATCCAGCCCTATATCGGGATCGGAAGCGCCGGACTATTGAAAATGCCGGATTAGTGGAGGATCACTAAGAAAGGCTCAATTTGCCATCTTTCTTACGTTGGAGGACGGATTCACTACTCTTAAAGAATGATTCAATTTCATTCTCATTCTTCTTATGTCTGTGAATTTTAGATCTGGCAATGTTAACTTATCACCACTTTCTAATCCTTTTAAAATAACTTTTTATTTATGAAAAAAGAACATATTATGCCGTTTACGTTTCTGCGCCATCTCACGGCCTGTACTGAACGGAAGCACCGATCAGCAACAAACGACGCACACTTTGTTGACAAGTAAAGACTTAAAAACCGGTGGCTAAATGACGCGGTCACAGCGCCGGATTACTGGACGTGTCGGAGTGACAAACGGCCGGATTATAGAGACTGTACTGTATATGAAATAGGACAATATATTTTGGGAGTACTTCTAATGTTTACACTTCCGTTTAGGAGCCCAACTGCTTTTAAGAAAACAGGGTCCTGATGCAATGCTGTAGGACTACTTACTGCAAGAAGAAGCGTATCTGGGTTCCAAGACAAAGTCATCCTTGGTCATGAGGTAAGGGATGCTGTTGGAGGCCTTCGCTTCTGACGCCCCACTCAGCCAGCTGACGGAAGGCTCTGGATCCACACCGTTATATGGATTCAGACCCTAAAGAAACCATTCACTTCAGTGCCAGCGGATATATCCAACTCAAACTTGCAAGACAGATAGCTGAACCATGCTAACAAACTGACAGGACTGTACACGGAGCTGGAATCTGAGTGTTCCAACAAAATACAGGGTGACACTTGGAACCTGACGGTTTACAAATGAACAGTGCACGATTGTTTTTAGACTGAGACCAACTTTAAATATAAGAAAATGTTGAAAATATAATGCCATTTCAGAAAAGCTCATGTGTAAAAAGATAACTTATAGCTTGTGTGGTCCACAATCTTAAATTTTATTTTTTCAAGTTAGCCTGAGAGTTGTCTTTTTGGACAACAAAGCATTGCTGCGATTTCTTCTTTGATTGTCTCCCGTCAGTTTGATCAGTGACCAAGGATGGTGGGTTTAAACTTGTTCTTTTAGTGTCCCCAAAATAAAAAGAAAATCACAAGGGCTCAAGTCAGATGATCTTTAGAGGTCATAAATTTACTTTGAGCAACTAATATTTCATATTTAAATGTAAGAAATTATGTATTTTAATCCTGTAGTACATGGCAATAATAAACAAACAGGGAAGTAACATACGCAGATGTGACGGGCAGTACACAGATGGCTCTGGCAGTAGGGCCTATGTGTGTAACAGCAGGACACTGACCTTTCCTCTACCAACCTTCATGTCCAGGCCGTGTCATACTGCGAGTGTCGCTTGCTGCCCCACCGAGTGGATGTGTTTTGTTCGAAGCTATTGTTTGTGCGCATACCTGCTTGTATAATAGTGTGTCATTGTGAGCACTGGTTCGTTATTAAACACATACGGTATGTCATCACTTGGAAAACTAGTTTTATTTATTTTAAATTTTTTCCTCCCTAACAGTATTTGGGTTAGGCGGATTTTCGGATCAGCGGGGTTCGGATTAGCAGGACTCTAGTGAAGTTATTTTACAAAGAAGGCAATTTAATCCAACCTGCAGGCTTAATTGACTAGTTGACGGCTTTGATAACTGTTCTGCCAGGGTTTCCTTCCTTTGTGGCCCTGACACTTCCAGAGTAGCCCTGGTTGTATAGTTGGGACCGATGATAGATTCCAGGTCTGCATCATTATCAGCGTTCACATTCGTCGGAAGAGAGCCTGAAAACATTCACATCCAGTAACACAAGTAAAGAGTGTTTGTTTTAGTCGTGCGTTTTTAAAATAAAATCAAAGGATGACAAATAACTTGTATTTAAATAAAAATGCACTTATTTTAACCACAGTGTTATGGCATTTGTGCGCTGCCATCTCTCGCCGTCTTTTTTTCTCCATGTCTCGACATGCTCGCTTTTGTCCGATGTCAATTACTTTAATGTGACCAAACCGTGCGATTTTCGAGAACAAAAGTGCGTCAGTGCCTCTACTTGAGACTCTTAAAACAATTCCCTCGCAGCCCTACCTGTGCTTGGGCTGCCAAACTATGTCGATTTTCCTGCCTCAACTATGTGGCATCTATGCGTAACCTAAGTTTACCACAACATTATGTTTGGTATCGGGTATGGCACAAACCTTACCAGAAGAGAAGGGGGTTCAGGGAAAACCTTTCCTCACTACTCACTACAACAAATAGGTTCGACCACAGGAAGGACTAATATTAAATGTCTCCTTCCCGTTTGGTCAAGCACCATACTGTTTTATTTACAATTTCTATTTAACTCCAAGAAACGTATAAATGAACTTTCTTTAAAAGTTAGCTTGAACATATTTAAATTGAGGTTTATTTTAAAATAAAGGTGAAGTTGTTGCACCTCCTTCACGTTGACGCGCAGAGACCAGTGTGTCACCCCGGCCACTGCGCCGTCCCTTGCCAACTCTCCCGCCTTCCATGCCGAGAGCGTGAAGGTTCTGCAACGATCCACTGCGCGTGCTCGAGCCTCCAACTCCACATTCGGACCTGCTACCGTGTCGCGAGTGCTTCTTTCTCACTGGCAGGTTGTAATACGCTCTCGGCAGTTTACCTCCCGACTGCTCCTTCACTTGTGACTCGTCCGCCTCTGCTTCTTGTAAAAGCTCCTGTAAGAAAATACATCGTGTTAAGAATAAGGTTGGGCGTCGGTTTACGGTACAACACAAACTACAGTATGGTTCGTTCCTTGATTTTCTCTTTATTTTGACCCAATTGACCTAACGCCACGGTATATGACACCTTTTTATGAACACTCTTAAAACTGACAAGACAGATTATTGGGCTAAAGTGGGAATTATTCGAAGGAATGAAATGAATGAATGAATACCTCTGTATGTCTGAAAGATACTTTGATGTGAATGAATGGAAAATTTTAGATAACCTTAAACACAGAATATTGCGATACAATGTATATTGTTTATGCAATAGAAGATTTATTTATTTATATTTATTTACTCTATATAACACAATAAGTTGAAACCTAACTGATAGATAACTTTATTTACTTACTCTAGAGTAGAGAGAAAAGAAATTCCAGTGACCCATTTTTAGACAGAATTTAGTTCTGAACAAGCCAGTATAAAAATCATGTTGATATTCATATAAGAACATCAAATTTATTGTGATTTATGAATTGTCTACTGTAATATCGATGGGAGTTTTTAAATCAAACTCCCTTTTCATTTAAAGCGTCAACAGGGCTGAAAGAGTGGCTTATATTGATTGTATCATAGTTTTGTATCGCATCTAAGGGTACCTACTTTAAATAGTTCAGATTTCCCTTCTCGGTCCTTAGGATTTTTATATGTTATCGCTTCATCCAACAGGGCTCTCAGTTGTAACTCATCAAGACCCAACACTTCCTTTTCTTCAGGTTTTCCAGTCTGAAACAAATGAAATCGATCGAATAGTAACAAATTATATCAGAGTTCGCTTCAATGGACCCTGAAAACAACAGCTGGGGTAGTTTGCGAATAGTCTGCATTGAAGGATAGTAGCAGTTAACACTTTGAACCCTGAGCCAACTTTTAAAAAATGATGGTTTTCTGTCTTTTTTGTTTATTTTACTTATGCCGTGACTTAATGGAATTCCGTTACTTACAATCTTTTAATGAAAGTATAATAGATCCATAAACAACAAAAACGTGTCCTCCTCCTCTGTTCCCCTTTGAATAGATCCCTACATACATCCCTAGTGAGACAAAAATATTTCAAGTTAATTGTAATGATAATTTGACACGATGTGAACTGGGAGAACTAGATTATATTTACTAAATATTTTACTTTATTCCAAAGTTTTGTACATGTTTCTCTTCTGTGTTTTACTTAGTCTACATTGGGCTATTATAACATTGTTTTTGTTTCCAGTATTTGTAACTATGCACATTGCTTACTAGGTGTTATAGTTATTGTGTTGAGGTGAAATGTTAAATTAATAACATCATTGGCCTACTTGAAAATTAACTTGAAAAGAGAAAGTGGTGTATTGAATTATGAAATGGACTGCCAGATTTCCAAAGTGCATTTTTTCTACTGCATCGATTTAATCTTGCTCATCGTCTAATTTACAATCTAGACCAAAAGAAATTATTAGGCACATGAAAATTTCTTTTTATTTATTTATAAACAGTTTACACCTTTTTCAAAAGTTAACATGCTTGACGATTGATGACAGTATTTATATTATTGATGTAAAGCCATAAAGGTCGATTTCGTCCAATCAACCCCGAATATTGTGGTACTTTATTTTTCGTACATCTTACTCTTCTTCTTGAGTTTAATGTTCGGGGTGGTAATGGGTAACAACAAGGGACTAAATCACACGAACGGTTTGACGACGAGGAGTTGGATTTAGACAGATATGGGGATAATAAATAGTGTAAGAAAAATTACTGCATTGTAATAGTTAGTTTTTGACAAGCGATGAGGGAAAGAGTTTTTGAAATCTGTATAATTATTAGAGCCTATTACAATTTGAATACTTTATTTGTGTAGTAGATTACTTATCTTTTTGACCAAGGTAGATTTTTCCACAGCAATACTTCCACCAATGTTCTGTGCATTACTTCATTCATATTAGGTTAGGTTGAATTCAATGTACTGCAGTGTCTTCTCTGACCAATTTTTCAAAAATTATACTAGTTTCATAGTAAAAACAAGACGTATTTGAATACAAAATGCCTTTGTTATAAGGACTGATGTCACAGTTTTTCAAGTTAGAAAATGGAAATTTGGCTAAGTGGAGCCACTGAAAGATTTGATACACTTTAAAACGAAATGTATTTCATGAAAATCCAATGGAAACTGTAGGCGTGAAGGGTTCCAAGAAAAAGCATGTTTTTACATTGTTTTTATGTAACAGGTCCATATCTGTGGTAACATTCCCCGCACTGCAGTAACAAACTTTGAATAGTTTGGAAGTCACACAAACACTCATTACACCCACCATTCATCTCATATAAACCTTAAAATACCCTCTAAGAGTGGTCATTTTCCAAGTCAATGACGTACCCGTATCATATTGGATATTGTATATAAATTCAACTTGGACTTAGGCCTTAGCCTAGGCCTAAATCATTAATGAATTATTAACCCGTCCAAGAACTACTACTTTTTAAAATATTTACATTAGAATAGTTAATACCACTTTGAATAAATATAAGAAAGTTTTCAATGTTCAATCAATCCTCAATCAACTTATCAATTTGACACAATAGATTAATGACACAATAAGTTCTGTTGCACAATATTTTAGGTGTGAAAGGATCGCTTTGGAATTAGACAACTAAAATATCTTGGGAAATCTCGACAAGTGAATTTAAATCAAGGCCCTAGATTAAGGTGACCATAATCTCCCAAATGGAATCTAGGATCCATCTGAATCCCCTCCCCCTATCCATCACCCACAACCCTTTTTGTCAAATACCACGATGGAATTACCATCAAATCTTGAGAAACAATAAAGGTTATGAATATAAATATTTTTAAATAAAGGTTTTGGCTATATTTGACTCTTTAGGCTTACATGAAACATATTGCATACATGTAGATTTTTACTGATTGTCCCTAGATCATGGTACTTTAACACATTCTTTAACACAAATTAAGGGACACTTATCTGAGGAATAGATGAATCTCTAATAAATCACGAACATGCAACTGTCCCGATGACTCCCCAAAATCAGGGAATCACCCTCAAGTTGGGATTGTCAGAGGAAAATCAGAATGGATGGTTACCTTGCCCTAGATCCAACATGTTACCTATGGATGTTCTGGCCTAGTAGATCTAGGCCTAACTACTCCGTCAAACCAAGTTGTGCAAGTTTTTGCCTAATCAACTGAGACACAGTCTTTCAATGGCAAAATAGCCTGGTAAGGAAAATAACTAAAATGTGATATTTTTGTCAGCAAAATTTTAAGGGTTGGTCTTCATGACTTGTAGTTTATGCATGACCTAAACCATGAAAGAAAATTAAATTAGGTATAAAATATTTCACGTAGTCATATCTCTTTTCCAATGTCAAACTATCTTGAAAATAACACATACCAAATCAATTTTACTTAGGTTGTCAGTAACTTCCGAATCAGCGAGGAGTGTAAGTTCTGGATGAGTCTCTGGCGATTTGTCAGGCTCCTTAGGTTCTGTTGCCATTTTGGATGACAACTTATAATAAGGTAACTGGTACCATAAAAATGTGAAATGTGTAATGTCTTAACAGTTTATCCATGTCAATCGAACACTTGACGAATTAGATACCGGGAAGGATTCAAAATATTTCGGGTGTATGAATTATTATAATTTCGGCAAAAACCAGCACACTACAACACTTTCCTTGACTCCATCAAGAAAATCTTTTTTTCTTTCGTTCGTTCTCGTGCTTATTACTTTTGTTGCATCCTTGCTTATGACCGGATCTATTGACTTTAAACTATATAAAACCAAAGCTGGATCCGTAGATCTAAATTTGAAATTTCATACACCATTGATCTTATACATTGACTTTAATTGTAAAATCAGGGCTTTATATAACTCATTAGAGGCAATTCATATTTATTCAGTTGAGCATTAGTGGCAAAAAGCTAAAGCAAGCTGCATATCGTTGAAAAATACAATGCTGCAAACTGATTTTTTAATGAACTATTCCGTTAAAAGTTGTTGCCGTTGAAGTGCAGTTTTCAACATTGTTTGTGTTGAGAAAATACCTTTGCAACGATATGCAATATCCTGTAGCACTCTGCAAAATCCGTTCTACAAGCCCCCCGCGGAGCGGTTTCCACTGACGCTGTCTGGCCAATAACTATGTAGAAAAGTAGTAAGTGTATGGTTCCTAGAAAAGGTCTGTAAAAATTAGCGTATTTATCTTGCGCCTTTCAAAAGTTACTAAACCTCTCTAGACTTAATTGACACTCTGTATAAAAATTAACACATTTTCAACACACTTATAGATATGGTAATGAGTGGTGGTAAAAGTGTTATTTAAGATAGTAGGCTATTGCGTGTAAAACAAGTAAATTAAAACGTACTTAAACTACAGTTGTTATTAGGTAGTCTTTTTATCAGTCTATAAAACTGTTAAAATAATAGTTACACTTGCAATAAAATGTAGTAGACTAATTGAATAAGAAAAAAGTGTTAAAAAACTTCGAAATGAAGAAAACCTATATAAGACTTACCATTGGTGTAAAAAAGGGCCGAAAATACACCAAAATCCTTAAGCCTTTAGAAAATGTTGTACGTTTATAAATTTAAGGCTGCACCCGCCGCTAGCGTTGTGTACTTTAGTTTGATACTTCCCCCCACCCATTGAAATTTCTGTACCTACACCACTGTTACTCATCCATTATCCTACATGTTGACTCTATCTGTAATCATTTAAAAACATGCATTTTCTTGGGACACCTCTTGCCTACAGTATTCATCTTATTTTTATTAAATAAACTTTGTTGTAAAGTGCATTGAAATTTTATTTATTAATGAATGAAAAAATGAATATTTATTGCTATAAGAAGTTACAACTCATTGACAAAGGTTGAAATACAGCTCAAGGCTAAGTCACTAAATATACATAAAAAAAAACTAAACATAATTACTGATAAAAATTAATGTAGTAAATTATAACTTCAACTTACTGAAGTAACATAAAACTATAAGGTTAAAAAACTACTGGTTTTATTGCAAAGAACTCATTCACAGCTGTTATTGACACCACTGAGCCGAACTTCCATTATCTTACTCATAAAACAGTGACATAAATCAAAAAATTGAAGAAACTTTATATTTGAATTTCTTGTTTTTACTCACAAACCAATAAAATTTTCAAACAAGTGGCCAGCAAAGTTACTGGAGTACATTGTTGTTTTTCAAATAAAACTTATTTCAAAAAGATCTGAAAAGCCACATAGACTATATTTTACCTAAGCTCAGTAGAACTGTATTTTTACTTAGAAAACTTGTTAATTGTGTCCCATTAGAATATGTAAGGAGTTCTTATTTTGCATTTTTCCAATCACATGTTAGGTATGGGTTGTTAATTTGGGGATGCTCGTGTAAATGTGACTCTGTCTTGTTAGTACGAAAGAATGCCTTAAGGGCTATGAGCAATGCTGCTTTTAATGCGCATTGTAGACCTCTGTTTATACAGTTTCAAATTTTAACTGTAGTTAATTTGTATATTTTTGATGCTACAATATACACTTTAAAGAGAAAAGAGAATCTTTGTACAAGAGCTGATATTCACCAACATAATACTAGGAATAAACATCAAATTGATGTTCCCTACTGTAGATTGTACAAAACTAAAAATACTTATGTTGTACTAGGGCCAAAGTTTTTAAATCACCTCCCGAAATATGTACAGGAACTCAATATAGTTGAAGTGAAAAATAGATTATATGATTGGTTGATTTTGAACCCATTTTACGATATCCGAGAATTCTTTGCTGTCAATACAAATATGATACAGATGTAATGTACCTGTAAAGTTAAGTAAAAAAAACCTGATTGTCTATATTGTTAATGTATTGTAAGTTAGCCCCATTGATTCTTGTGTTTATAATCAAAATTTTAATGTTCATACTAATGTTTGACTTTGTCTATTGCATGTATTTGCTTAATGACAAATAAAAAGATTTGATTTGATGAAAATTGTAGTTGTGAGGTGTCTTAAGAAAATGCTTGATTTATCTTGTTCTTACGGGACAAAAACAAAATGGGAGCTAGGGACAACTTTCTGTAGCTGTCAAGTAAACATGAAATACATACAGTAAATAATTATAAAAAAAAACAATAATAATATGAGTATTATAGCTTTTGATGATTTCAAATAATAATCTCCGGCTCAAATGTGTTAAAACATCAAAGTCAAAACATCCTTTAACATATGATCCAAAATCAAAGTTTGTACAAACAAAGTCAAAATGTTTTTAAACAGTTGACTAATAAATTTACAAATAACTTCCAAGCTTAAAAACTATTTAATTTCTAAAGCTTTATACTCACTAGATGAATTCTTTCTATGACTAAAATTTAAATTAAGTCTACAAATTGTATTACCGAAGTTACTATTACGATTGTAGTTAGTAATCGTAACTTCTACTTCAGTAAGTTGATGTTTTTATGTATAATAAGCTTGGAAGTTATTTTTAAATGTATTAGTGGGGCTGCTAATTGATCACGATTTCTCAATGAATAATTATGACAAGACCCTAACTTAGATAATCTTTATCTATTTTCCCAGTTGCAGGACCTTGTTTTATTACAGTTACCTTGGTTGAGGGCCTGTAGATCCTACGGTGCAGGTTGTAGTCTATAGTGCCCTCAACCAAGGTAACTGTAATTAGATAATCTATCATGAGCTTGTTAAACTGCTAATACTGTTTCCATTGTATATATAATATAATCCATAAATGTTTTACAGTCTTGTTCTTTTAAGTTGAACATAAATCGTGTAGTTTTTTTTGTAATATTAGAACTTTTGTAATTTAAAAAATTTGTTGCCCTGTAAAGTATTACCAAAAGAAATGTGGGAATGGTAAACCATTTTCAAGGTGTCTAAACCACAATATTTTGAGAGTGCTTTTAAGACACATATGCCAGAAGATATTATCTTTTCAATATATTTTACGTGACTATCCCACGATAAATTCTTATCCGGAATTATACCTCAAAAATGTAGTCTCGTCAACATGTTTTATTTCCTGATTGTGAATTCTTATTCGTGGTTATGTTCCTTTTCTATTTTGTTGTGTGCGACATCATATAAAATTTGTTTTCTCTGAATTAAAATGAATTTTTTTAAACTAAAGTAATCGGATATAGAACTCAAATTATAATTTGTTAAGTATTCAATTTCATTTAAGGATTTTTGAGATGTGATCAGATTGGAATCATGCACGTGAAACATTTACAACGCAAGGTTCACGGACAGTTATCAATGTGACTCACTTCCGGTACTGGGTTGACACTAACAGCTGTGTGATTGCGTAACCGGCTTTCAACACCAAGTCGTAGACGACTCTGTGGTCCATTCATAGTTCTTGGAAACAAAACAAGCAATGAAATGAAATAAGTCTTTATTTGTGTTGCAAAGTTAGGAGTATAAAGTCCTCTCTTCCACTTAACCACCATTCATTACACTGTATACAATAATTTACAATATTTTTAATAAACTTAAAAAAGGAAAATAAACAATAAATACAACTTTAAAATGAAACCATTGCTGAAGTACAATAAAATATAAAGTTTGTAGATACAGTATAAAAAATTAAAATTACAATACACTTTAAACTCAACTTCAACATTCACACATTACCAAACTACCCGAGCCACTAAAGCGCAACCTATCAGGCTATCAGCCCTACAACCCTTGTGTCAACCAACTCTTAACCTCCGCCCCAAAACCACTTTTGATAATGTTGATTTTGTTTGGAGGCGCATTTCATAACCTGCATGCGGTAATGACAAATAATTTATTGAACACTGTAGATCTGTGGGTAGGAATTGATACCCCTTCTGGTTGCGTGTCTATGGCTTTGAGACATGAAAATAAACTTCTCGGACAGATAAGTAGGGGATGATTGGTTTAGAAATGCATGTAGTAAAGTAAGTGTATGATATGTACAAAGTTGGTTGAGTTGTAGGATGGCTAGAAGGTTCGATGTGATCGTCAAAAGAGCAAATGGCATTCAAGAAGAGTATAATCACAAATTGAACTAAGAGTGGTTTCTTGTAAACTCAGTTGAATGCCACCTGCTCATATTGTTAAGTGTCATCGAACAAATGTATTCCATTCTGGGTGTTTCTTTTTAAACGCAACCCAATTTTCAAACTATAGAAGTAATTGTTTACAAGAGCTTGATACCAAATCGTATCATTGGTATCTATTAGATGGTATGCATTGTTGCAGTATTATAGTGGTTTTGATTTACTAAATTGATGTTACTGTAAAAAAAACGCAATCTTGGTTTTTATCAAAAGTTGAGGAGTATTTATTGTTAAAGAATACTTAAGAACATGATTTTTTTTGTCAAGAAGTGTTTGGGGTTGAGTTTACAGTTATTTCAAACAAATCTAAAATTCACAGATTTGTTAAAAGGTTTAAAGAAACAGGTTTTGAAGGGAACAGAAAACCTAACAGAAGGTGGACTGTACTGAATGAAGAAGTGATGGAGGATGTTAGGGTTAGCCTAGAAAATGTTACTAAAATTCCTTAAAAATTTGAAACAACAAAAGCAAGTAGCCTACTCACACCTGCAAACTTGATCTCAAACGCCTCTTGATGAAACAAATTAACTTGCTCTTAACTATGGTTCAACAATAAACACTCTTTGGTCTTTGCTAAAAACCATGATTGCGTTTATTTTACAATAATATCAAATTTGGACATCAAAAAAACTAAATTAATTACTGCAACAATACATACCATCTTAAAGGTAATGAAGTGAGTAAATGAGTTTATTCCAACAATAATAGATCATTAAAATAATTGATACATTGCTTGGAACAAAGCTGACCACTTTTACAAGTAGTGTGGCCAGGTTATTACTGTACAAACATAGATTTGAAGTGAAACAAACCAATGACTATAGCGCTGGTAAAAATTACTTACTATAGTTTGAAAATTAGGTTGCGTTAAAAAAAAACACCCTGTATAAAATCAGAGAACATTTTCACCCTATCTTTAAAGAATATAAAATTATGAATATGATATCCATGCACATTTTCTCAGCTTTAGTATGAGTAAGAGATTCTTAATACCTAGAAACAAATCAAATTAAATCAGTTCTTAAATGTTGGTTGAAAGATAATCCTTTTTACAATATTAAAGTGTACATGACACGTGATGAAAGTGTCCTGACAATGTATGAATGTATTTATTAACTCTGTATTATTTGTAACGTTAGGTATCATAAAACCCTGTATCAATAATGATGCCTTGTGTAACCAAACTGTTATTGAATGGAAAATAAGATCTTGATTCTTAATCTTTACACTTGACAGCCCCTCGTTGAAACACTGTTACTTTCTTATCAACAAGGATCAGAATTCAGATTATAAAAATAGATAATGGACTTTTAGGATTTGGGCTATTCAATTAAAAGAGTATTGAAATGTTTAAAACTTTATTGTATAGAGACTTACAAAATGAAAATATTGTAGACAATTGGAAAATATCCTAAAGCATAGTCACATCATTGACAGTTGTATGGCTTGTGCTTTGCTTTGAACAGTCACTGAGATATTTCTTCACGGCCACTTTTTTAAATCCTGAAAAGATCATTATCAATAGTACAATGACTGGTGGAATTCAGAGATTTGTTACCTTTCTACAAATAACATACTAAAGAAAGATGATTCTTGGATTAGGAAGAAGATATCCTACCGACTCGTTATTTTTTAACATAGGAATTTTTTCTTTACACCACTTATACAGGGTCATCGAAAAAGGTGTACAGGATTTGAAAGTGAAATACAAATTTTAATATAACTGGTAGAATGTTGATTTTTACATTAAAAAACACAGCATATCTTAAATTTTTTTATGTAATTTAAAAAGTTTCAATGTGAGCTCCCACCGTTGCTCGACGGACATCTAGCCGATAGTCAACCTCCCGCCAGGTGTTTTTGAGCATTTCAGGAGTCACCGTTGAAATGGCTACGTTGATTCTTCTTCTCAGGTGCTGTAGATCACATATTTTCTCAGCATAAACTAAGTTTTTAAAGTAACCCCAAAAGAAGAAATCTAAAGGCGTCAAATCAGGACTCCTAGGTGGCCACACAACAGGACCATTCCTCCCAATCCAACTATCAGAAAATCTATTGCTGAGAATTGTTTGGACGATTAGACTGTAGTAACATGGAGCTCCATCCTGCTGGAAAATTACATTAATGCTTTTTTCCCTTTCAATTTCTTCAACTTGAGGGAACACATACATTTCTAACATGTCCAAATAACCAACGTAGATATTTCAACGGTGACTCCTGAAATGCTCCAAAACACCTGGCGGGATGTTGACTATCAGCCAGATGTCTGTAGTGCAACGGGGGGAGCTCACATTGAAACTTTTAAATTACATAAAAAAATTAAAGATTTGCTGTGTCTTTTAATGCAAAAATCAACATTCTACCAATTACATTAAAATTTTTATTTGAATTTCAAATACCATACACCATTTTTGATGACCCTGTATATTAAACAACTTTTAATTAATATCTTAAAACATTTTAATTTTAAGTAAGGTTCCATCATATTAAACAAAACAATTCTTACAACAAATTACTTCTAAGTATGCCATGTTCTGTACAGAAATATGCAGAGCATATTTTAAGCAATTTTAACTGGGCGACAACCACCGGGGTCTGGGGTTATGAAATATGAAATACCCCCCAGCAAAAGGGGGGATTCGGGGGACCTCCCCCGGAAAGTGTTGTATTTTTTATACCTAAAATCCTGATTTTAAGCCATATTTTAATATAAATTAGACATTTTTTTAGCAATCACTTTTTAAAATTGAATTAGAATATTCATAACTTAAGTTTTCAATGCCTAGAATCAAATCACTCAGTTCAAGTAAACATTGAAAGACAAACAAACTACATCTTTAATTTACCTGAGACCACCATCCTGCTAACGTTACAAGTTCGTATTATAACTACTATAATTATAATGAAGGGTACCAGAAATTAATAAACTAAATAGCCTACTAGGAAAATTTGGTTTAGAAATGGATATAATAATTGATAATTATATGATGATATAAATATATGATATAATTTATTGAAAGAAACCTAACTTATTTCAAAATTAATAAGTCCACAATGGACACACCACTCACTCCACTACACACTCTCTCACTGCCCGCGCCACATAGTGCTACCGCCGCGGCCAGACATTACAAGTAGTACAATAACAGAAGTTTGTCCCGCATTTTTAAATACATTTTAACCTCATTTACTGCTTTATTACCGTTATAATCATATAAATTTATGAGGTAAATTGTTAACTTGGAAAGCTTGATTATGAAAAAAACTACTTGTTCTTTAAAATCTGAACCCTATACATTTAAAATCAATGTCTGAACCAAAACATAACCGGCGCAGCCTGCAGCCACTGGGCGACATAATCCCTTCACTGGGCGACACAAGTGTCGCCCAGTTAACATGTTATTTTATGCACTGGAAATATGTGTAGAGACTATCCAAACGCTTAGTCTTGTTTAGTTCCAACTTCACATACGTCTCAAGAAACATGTTTCAGGTTGTCAAGTCTAAGCTTGGAAGAGGACGGGGCTCTTGTTGTGTCTGTGTACAGACCGACATGAACAACACTTTACCTCACTGCTCAACACACACACACAACAACATAGTGATCTAAACACGAGGGTCATCCAGAAAGTAAGGAACGATTGCACATCACGCCATTGCAGACCCCTCCCGACTATGATTGTGCGCGCAGCTGCTAGTTCCATCCTTCCTCTTCAGTTTGAATGTAGGTTCATTGCTGTGGGGTCACGCCCTTCGTTTTCAGTTATTAATAATGGCATCGACAATTGAAAACCCCGCTAAATGTGAAGTGCGGAGTGTACGGAAGCAGCCCTTAAATTTTTGACCGCATATGACAGAGATGGTGTCAAACTTCTCGACCACATTGTTACCGGGGATGAAACTGGGATTTCATACAATACTTCAGAGAACAAGCTCCAATCAATGGAATGGCACCACTCAAATTCGCCCTCAAAACCCAGGAAGGAAAAATCAAATTCGAACAATCGGAAAGCCTTGGCAATTGTTTTTGGGGCCGACAGGGCTTAATCCATGTCGAGTTTATGCCAAGAGGAGGAACGATTAACACAGAAGCCTACTGTGAAACCCTCCAACGACTACGACGTGCCATCCAAAACAAGAGATGGGGAATGCTGTCAAAAATTTGTTGCTGATCCATGACAATGCTAGGCCTCATGCATCTGCAAGGACACGTCACAAACTCCACGTCTACGTTGGGAAATTTTTAGTCATGCACCTTACAGCCCTGATTTGGTGCCAAGTAATTATCACTTATTCCCAAAACAAGGATTTTTGGGGTGGAAAAAAGTTTGCTAACGATGAGGAACTCCAAGAAGATATGAAATCCTGGCTCAAGTCTTTGCCTGCAAATGAGTTCAAGATGGGTATGGAAAAACTGGCCCCGTGTTACAACAAGTGTCTTGAAATCCAAGGCAATTAATTATGTATAAATGTAGAGTAAGGTTCTATGTATTTGTAAATAAAGTTATGTGTTGATATGATTGACTTTTTTTTATTGACCATGCCAAAACGTTCTTTATTTTCTGGATGACCATCGTATATTTTAACTATATTTAACAACAGGTTTATTTTTTTGTTGATTATTAATTTCAAAATTTCATAAACACTAACGTTTCGGGTAGTTAAAAACTCCACCCGTATTTCTTTCTTTTATGTTAAGGCTAACATGTAAAAATTATTCCTATAACGTTTTATTCCTATAACGTGTCTTCATTTTACTTGGTTATATTTTTAATTGTAATTTTGACAAGCTATCTATTTTTATGATGTAGCGGTATTTTTAATGTTGGTTAGAATACTCTTAGGCTAGACCTTAAGTTGAAATATTAATTAAATGTAGTTCCTAGATTAGTGTAGTCTTCTGAAGACGGGTGGAGTTTTTAACTACCCGAAACGTTAGGAGTAGTTTTTCTCCGGAAGTGGCAGGACAAGCCCGTTTCTTTCTTTTTACTCAATTAAATAAACTTATATATCAAGCAATTTTTCTTTGGACCTCATATTTTTACTTCCATTCATATTTATTTTTATAATCTAACGCAACTCAAGTCTACGCACTGGCCTGACATATGTAGGGTTTTCCCGTTTTAACTTATTAATATCAGTAGAATATTTAGAGCTTAAGCAGTTAGACTAGGTAATTTTAGATAATAAGTTTAGGTACACGATATTGTATTAAAGTTAAATACGATTTTGTCGAAACATATTACATATTGTTATTTGGTTTACTGGTATTATATCCCACATTTGCAAGAATATATAATTGATGTTCTCTTTATTACCCATATTTTGACTTTGACTAAAACATGTTTTATGAAACTGAATATTCCTAATTGGAACATAAAAGTGTCCAAGACCACACACACATCTAAAAATAATTGGCAAGAAGACGGAAAGAGAGGGAAACAATACATCATTGAACACTGATTGGAGCCATTTAGATATGCACAGAAACGTGCTTATGATCAAGTTCTCCACAATTGCACCTCATTGCGAAATCATTACACCTCACCTCAGTCTGTGGTCAGGTGTCATAGGGACCAGTCACTAGTGTGCTGTTATATTTTAGACTAGTTCTATACAGTATGGCGGCATATAGTACATATATTCCTCTCAGCCTACTAAGACCTGCTCGTGACAGACCGGATGATTCGGGTACGTCAGACCATGGTGAGTCTAATAACTGTAATTTTTTGAAATTTTTCAGGTATTATATCCTTATTTGGTGAACCGAGAGGAATGATCAAACTCGGCAGGACATTCAGATTGTGCTTCCGATGTACAGTGGAACCTCGATAACTCGAAGCTGAAGGGGACAAGTTAAAATTTGAGTTATCAAGTTTCGGAGTTTAAACTATTATCGCGGACATTTTCCATCGTTGACCAACAAATTCTCCCGTAGTCAACAACAAACATTAATCAAAGCAGTTATCGAGTTTTTCGAGTACGTAATTGAGGTTCGAGTGGGAGACGAACTTATTCAAAGAGGATGAACGGTAAAAAAATAAAACATTGGACCCAAGGTTGCATTAGTGACAAACTGAGGGAGTGAGGGGGTTAGCCTACGGGTGATGGAGAGGAAGCGGAGTTTCATGTCGAGACTTGAAAATTCAGTTTCCATAATACTGTAACGTGTAGATTGCTCTGACAACAAGTAGCCCAAAAGCAAAACTTTGACTAATAGAGATCACCGTTAGAAAACTTCGACTTAAAGAGTTAAACTTAAAGGCCATCAGTTATCCAAATTCTACTTATCAAGGTTGTAGTTCTGGAGAAATTCGACTTATAAAAGTGATTTTATCATTAAGTGTTATGAAAACATCAAGATAATTTGAAAAAAATCAAGTTATCAAGGATTTCGAGTTATAGAGAGGTTTGAGTTATCAAGGTTCCACTCTATAAACTTTGAAAACTAATTTTTCGCTTTAGCCACATGTATTACCTGATAACCTTTATGAATTCAGACCGGTATGAGCTCCGGCAGTTCTTTAGTACTGGCTCACAACAGTTTAAGTGGCTCAAACACCTACGAACAGAACAGCTAAGTAATACAAGTAAATTACTTTATACAGTAGGACGTCGATAATCAGAACTAATTGGGACCAAGGGTGGTTCGGATTTTCAAACGAAAGAGAAAAAAGACAAGTGTGCTTAAATTTAGAGGTTTTAACTGATTTAAATAGGTGACTGCACATACATGACTTATAGAACATCTTAATAGGGTTAAGTACTGTATTTAATACAGTATATTTTTAGCTTCCTTGTAAAAATTGTATTTGACGGAAACATATTTTTTGAATTTTCTTCCTGGAAAGGTGTTTAGACTTTTGGCGTTTTCGGATAATTGACGTTCGGACTATCGACGTCCTACTGGAATTCTCTCTCTTCAGGATGTCCACACTACAGCTGCTAAAACTTTGCATCTGGCAATCTCAAGGTACAGTGAAAATCGCAACAATTTTCAACAATCTTCTACCTCTAGAATAATTAAAAACATTTATTCAAATTCGGTCAACTTCAAAATCTATTTGCCAAGCTGTTAGAAGGCCGATACAAATTATTTTTTGATAGGGATGATCATAAAAAGTTCGAAACAAGATTTATATTTTTAAAGTTTTAAAAATCTACATGCGAAAAAAATTGTTTTCAGCAGAACAGCCCCAGTAGGTGACTCATATCTAAACCGGAAACGATCCTGAATGCGACGAGCTCGAGACTGAGCATTCTTGGGAGAACATTTTTATCAACAGTAAATATCTTGCAAACATTACCATAAAATGTATTTAAAGTAGGTACCTGAGTAATAGTGTATTTTTCTAATTTTTTCCACCTAAAAATAAGGATGGTCCGCCAACTGACAGTTGCAGAAATGAGAGTTAAAGCTTGCGGAAAATTGTCTTGTTAAAGTACTTGTTTATTTTAAATATTGCTGCCAAGGCAGCTCAAAAACTATGTTGCAATATTAAACAAATCCAAGATTCAAAGTTATAGCGGCTATAGTGTAGTAGGCTGGAGGAAGGTGGAAAGTTAAGTCAGTCAACTGTTTCAAACACATTGGTTGTCAAGAGATGGCCACGTGTGCCTCATATTCCTTGGACTGGAATGACACTGTCTCAAACTTGTAACCGTAGTAAATTGTTGCTCGAGCACGTTAAATTGTAAGTGGAGGTCTCTCATTCGACTTGACAATTTAAAACATTTGACATTTTGTCTGCATGTTTGTTCGTAACACAGTTTTAGCCTCTTTTATTGACCGATTGCTTGGAATTTAGAACTGAGGTACCTTGTGTTTAATATGGAACCACAAATGTATAAGGAATTTAAGCAGCAAAATTAAAAAGAAACCAGTTTGAAAATTAAAAAATTGTTTTTGAACTAATTTTACTGATATCAAAACTAATTTTAAAATGATTTTCATACGAGTTTTAAACAACTTTTAAAATTTGTTTGACAAAGATAATGTTAACGGTAAGAAGATTGTGCATAGATGCCGAACGGCTGAGGCAAGAAAATCAACATAGTTTGATAGCTCAAGCATAGATAGCGCTGTGACGGAATTCTTTCAAGAATCTCAACAAGCAAGTTTGTTCGTTCTCAAAAATCGCATAATTTGGTCACATTTAAGTCATTGACATCAGACAAATTCGAGCATGTCGAGCCAAGAGGGGAGAAAGATGGCAAGTGATAGCAGCCCTCGCAGTGCTATCTGTGCTCGGGCTACCGAACTATGTTGATTTTGCTGCCTCATTCATCTATGCGAAATCTACTTACCATAACATTATCTTTGGTTTAATAGAGGTGTAATAACGAACAAAGGGTTAGTGTCTGAGGGAGGATTTAATTTGGGTCTATCAACTTGCAATTTCAATACCTTGACTATTAGACGACGCTGCTGTCAAAAATATGGGATTTAAACATGTGATTAAGCTCGTAATTTTTCTTTTATGGGTTGTGGTTTCTGACTAAATAAGAGGTCGTTAATAACACTGCCTAAAATTGGATTGTTTTAATAATTCTTGAATGGGCACTTTTGTTATTTGATGGGTGTTAAAAATGAGTTCGTTCAGTGAGTTTTTGTACATTTTGAGTTCTTGAGTGAGTAATTCTATGAGTTATCTGCATTATAATAAAATATTTATTATTGATATTTAGTTATTATTATTATTTTGTTACAAATAATAAATAGACCTCATGCGAGTTAAAATACTTGACAAGTAACTCAAAATACATTTTAAAGCGTAATTACCAGCAATAATGTCAAGTAATTGAAACATGCTGATTAGGGTCAACCGTATAAGTTTTTCAACAGTCACCCGTTCTACTCTGCGAACGAGTACCTCAACATCGACCTCAGTGACCTTCGGCGTGTTTTCAAATAGCGAGGCACTCTAACCTGCCTCTTGCGCTAGTTAACAGTGTGACACTCTAGTTTCAATTTTATTTTTATAACACAGTCAATTCCCTTCAGGGTCAACAATTAACGCAGAGGATGGTTTATTAAATTGTTCAGACAAGTGGGATTATCATAAAATATTCCTTGATATTGAATTAAGAAGGAAAAATAGGCTGTTATTGAGTTTACGCAATCGTTAACAAATATGTAACTGCTGTGATTGAGCTCGTGCGATCGCTCACAAACGAGACCATGACGTATGGCGAGAGTAACTAAGACTATCCTTGCCCAAACCTCCTGCCATGAATAACTCACATTCAAAGGCTACCTTGCCTACCGTTAGGTGAAAGAGGAAAATCCTGGCGGGGAAACCCGTCAGCAGATCTAGTCAAATGCAGTTTTATCTTGTATCTAACTTTTTTTCTGAACTCTGTTTAGCGCAGATTTCTGGATTAGCAGGACTGTACTGTATTCAACATTTAAAAAATATATACTACCTCTCTATTTCAAACTATCAGGAGTTTCAAAACCAAAAGGGCTGTAGAGCTTGGTTGGAGTCCGCCCTAAAATCTGTTTTTCTTTTCGAAATGGTGTTCGGTAACTAGCTATACCAGTACAAAAATTGATATCAGATTCTTCAGGATGACTTTTAACGCTACTCTTCGGTTGCGTATTCTGAAATCAAAGGAAATGTTTTATGGTTAGTACAATTTTTTTATAGATTAACTATAAAAATAGTGATACAGTTCCATAGTTTAAGCTACTTACTAGCAACCACGGTTTTGAACAAGAATTTTAAGCTGGATTGGGGTTTTCAGTAACAGATTTGGGGATTTTCCTTGAAGGGGCAGCAGGCCCCTGCTTTGCCGCAATATTCATATCTATTACACCAAGAAAGAAGTCCTGGCAATAGCTATCAATTTGTATTATGCAATCAACAATAATATTTTACATTTGACTTTAGCTTAAGATGACCTTCCATCCCGGTTTTTCCAGGATAGTCCCGAAGTTTGAGGTTGAGTGCCAATCTTTCAGTCGTTCGACGGCATTTGCCCTGGGTTCAGGTAATAAGGCACAAAAGATTTGTGAAGAAAATGTAATGTAATCCCCAAATCAGTAAAATATAATACATTCTTTGTTTACAGGTTAACCAAAAACTAAGCTCACCCAACTTAGTAAGTGTAAGGTGCTGCTTAATGTAGGCCTAGACACCACTATCTCCATCTCTCTTGCTAGTCACTTGACGGCTAAAAGTCATCGTTTAGAATTGTTTACTCTTTAATCGATAATCTGTTTTGATGTAAAACTGAAGCCGTGCACCAGTCAGATGTACAGTTATTTCCACATTTAAATATCCGTATAGAAAGCTTAAAGAATTGAAAGTGTACACATTGACTGTACAAATGCTGGGTTACTGTCAAATGATTTGGTTAGCTCTTCAATTCCTGTTATTGAAAGAATTTGGCAGCCCTTAAGGTTCTATTTCTTTAAGTCAGAGGGAAAATTTTCAGCAGGTATCAAATCAAATGTTTAGAATCCTCCAGGATTTGGGCATATCTGAGATTTGGTTTAGGAAACCGTGGTCATCTTACTTTAGCTCTGTCTGAGCTTGTTTCAGTTTTGGAATTTTAGTAAAAAGTAGCATAAAATGCTGTAAAGATACATAATTTAAAATTAACAAACTTGGTTTAAACAATGAAAGTGACTATTTGCTATTCGGTTTTTAATTTTTGAGTTGTTTCCTACAGACATGGATTAAGTTTCAGTTTGAACCGTATTGAAACTAATTATTTTCAGTGGTTAACTAACTCTCTTACCTCTACAGCATTGTCAATTGAAACTGTGATATAGGTAGACCTAACCCATATGTTGATTTTCTTAAGTCCATTCCAAACAGCAGACTTGGTTTTAAATATTAAAGACTGGCACTCCCCAGGGAATAAATTTCGTCTTAAAGACGGCTTTCTTTTAAGTTCTGATTTCGGTTCCAAGTAATACTTTGTACATATCATACTGCAGCCCTGAAAGTCAGTCATGTGAGGTTAGATCTACCGGAGAATATTACTAGCCTATCGTTAGTTGTCACAATTTTGTAACGGCTAAAAATGCAAAATATACAATTAGTAGTGACTATTTACTTATAAAACAGTACTCTATAGGTAATGGCCGAATTTATTTTGAATGAAACGTTTGAAGTGTATTAATGCGGTAATTTCAGAATGCCTAGGCCTAGGCCAGATTTCCAGAATGGAAAAAACGGTTAGTTCTCTCGGTAAATAAAGTGAACTTCAAAAAAAGAAATCGGCGCTAAACGTCAAAAGTGCAAACAGGCTTTGTTTTTCTGCTATGCTTAATAATATTCCAGCTTATTTAGTGTCAGGTTTAGTATTATCTTTGTTTTGTATTTTTAGACATGATCAACTTTATACCATTTTCTTCGCCATGGTATCTTACAGATGACCCTTGTGTAGCCTATTTACTTAAAAGCTGTAGATATCACACAAATGGACATTTATGATAGGAACACGTCTAGACAAAAGTGGAGGAGTAGCCTGGGCCGATGAGAGAAAGTCTTGGCTAGAAAAGCCAACTTCGCACGTTAATATTCTTCGTGGGGTCCGACGATTACCTTATTACCTCCCGCTGAATCGGTGACCAGCTCTGCTGGATGGATAGCGTCAATTAATTTAAAGTCTATATACACTATTTACAAGATGGCAAGCCTAGAACTTTTCGACAAGGAATTCGCCCAGTGAGTAAAATGGCCTGGCAAGTAACCAAGTCTTCAGGCTGCTCCTGAACTCCGCAGGTGACGAGTTCTTAATATCCACCGGTAAAGTATTACATTCGCAGAGCGAGATGTGGGTAGCAGTCCTTTTTTTTACTAAGCCTGCAGTACGGGAGGTCCAGATGATCATTTCTTCGGGTATTGTAGGAGTGATGGTCTTTCCTTGTTGCAAAATTGCCAAGGTTCATCTTCAAAATTGATAGGCTGGAAAGGATGTACTGACTAAATAGAGTCAATACACCCAGCTCAATGAATAATGGTCGACAGTGGTCAATGTGGCCAGCTGATGAAACCAACCTAACAGCCTTCTTTTGAAAAATGAAAACCTCTCTACACCCTGCGGCATGGCCCCAAACCTCTAAACCGTAGTTAATATGACTGTGGAACATACCAAAGTAAATTGTCAGTAGGTACTGCTTTGTTAACATTGGTTTTAGTCTACGTAGCAGATGAAGAACACGGGCCAACTTGATACATACATTATTTGTGTGACTTCTCCATGTCAGCTTAGGATCGAGTGTAAAGCCTAGGAGTTTCACTTCACTTTGTGAATTAGGTATTAGAGGTACTGTCCTTGCCAGGCTACACATCATCACCTGTGTCTTATTTTCGTTAAGGCATAAGCGGTTCTCAGCAAACCAATCTTTTGCTCTTGCAAATTTCTGCTGGGCTATAAGTGCTGCCTCCTCCGGTGTACTGCCACTTGCGTAGATGGACGTGTCGTCTGCAAACAACAACAAGCTTCCCAGCTGATCCAAATCATTGACTAGGCTCATACACGAATAATAAATAACAAACATGTACTGGAATATACTGTACATTTTTCAATCACATTTTAAGACTACGGTATGGAAACAAAAGCTACAACTTTAGCGTGAAAGGTTTTCCAGCATTCTTACAAAGTGAGGGTACTAAGCTAATTTTTTTAAAATTAATGGTACCGAGCCGTATCCGCCAAATTGCTTGAGACCGAAGGAAATACGGGTGTCGTCTGTCGACGGGAATTCGGTGTTTTGAGCTCTACGTTATTTTTTTCTACACAATGAAACAAAACTCTTTCTGTCTCTTAGGTGTCTGCACTCTTCAATAGAAATATAACCTCAATAAATTACATCCCTAGTTGAGGCTTCCAATATTAAATAATTAAATTTTTGTTAGACCTAATGTTAAAGAAGTTAATATGTTGTTCCAATGTTATTTAAATTTAATTTGTTTTCTGATGCACCGTTAGGGAGTGGGAATTTAAAAGTAAGTAAACAATATTCAGTTTCTAATATCCATAGCCTAGCCCTTTAAGACTTAGTCTTAAAACATAAATTTTAACATTATACTAAATATAATAGGTACTAACTATTGCAGCCTCCTGTATAGAACACATGGACCAATTTCCTATCTCAGCCATTCCAAATAATACCCGTAAACACATTGGAGCAGAATCTATCGAACTATAGGCGAAAGTGACATTTTAACGCATCCACTGCGTTAGGCGTACTGGTACTCAAAACTATTACACAGAATACAATTTTATTTTCATGTTTTAACATGATTAGCATAGTGAATGTGTTAAACGCGCCTGCCCAAATACACTGTCCTACCATGAAGCACAGCAGGCGTTATTTGTTTTCTCGAAAAAGTTATATTATATGAACAAGCAATCCATCCAGATAGATTCTTTGGGACTAGTTCACAGACCTTTTAACTGGTCTATTAAACGTCAACTAATTATAATGGAACTATAAAGCAGAAGAACGTTTAATGTAACTTTAATTTTTATTATAGTCAAACGTTAAAATATCATTGCCCAAAACTTTAAAATTAGTATCAGGTATCAAGTTAAATAGTTAACCTTGACAGGAGTTAAACAAGAAAATTAATTATTAAAACGCTCAGGAGCAGTTCCAGGCTTTGCGGGGCTCTGCCGGGAGGTCTAGGGAATGTGGAAGGCCTGGGACGTACGGGGGTCCTCCCTCAGAAGATTTGTATAATTAAGTCATCAAGTAACCTTACCTTTGGCTTTTTGAACCAATTTACTGATGTTATCTCTTAACAAAATTGACCCATCATGGTTAAAAATGTCATAGATTACATTAACACGTTTGAAACTGCCCTTTAAAGAAATAGTCAATAAGTGAACCCACCGTCGCCTTCCCAGCGCTCTTGTTCCTATCACAGACTGACGCCACCAATTTTCGGCGCTTGGGATTATCAAAAAGGACTGCTGCCGCATATTTGCAGCGGTCTTCTCATTTTACTAAACGACACATTTCTCTTCAACGGCCTATTTTAGAGCCTTGTTTCATTAATCGTGGGCTACGGGAAAGCCTGCTGCACCAGTGAGGCACTTGGTCTGCGGATTGAAAACCTTTAATTATTCTGTTGAGCTGGACAAAGGTCATGATTTCAAGTTTTTTTTAATGGAATTCGCTTTGAAACAGAGAGTTGTGATTGGGACTCAATGTTAGAATGTGTGCAAAGGGAGCGAATGCGGAGCGGATGTGAATGTGGAGCGTTGTATTTGCTCCACAAGTTTCAAATCGGATGATGATTGCAAGATATGTAAAATGTTTACTCGATAAACCATTAATTTATTTTGATGATTTTTGAGAGACATGTATCTTTTTCAAAACGAAGCGCAATACTATAAGAGGTTGCGATCCACACTCTAATGAAACCAGAGGCAGGGACATCTACCGAATTGGGAGACACAGGACGGTAGTCCATGAACACTTACCTTCTCAGGCAGGTGTTCATCTCATCTCAAGATTGCCAAATTCTTTTAAAAACGCACAAGCGCCCAAAGCTTGTCTAAAAAATGTGTTGTTCATTCAAGCTTTTTACAACATAGACGAGTTCATTGAGTTTAATTGGGAGACCTTGTGATTGGCTGACTGACTAGGGACTACAGAGGGATAATTCGAATGAATGAGAGAGAGAGAGACAATCGTGTTTATTTTACCTGCCTTGGATAGGACCAATAGTCCTCCCTGCCCCCCAAGACAGGTGCAAAATTGAACATAACATTATTCTTTACAGAGTTGAGGATTTGAACTTGTAATTATTTTTACATTTTCTACTCTAAAACACTTAACTAATTTTATTTCTAAAATTACATTTTAAGGTGGGTTGACATCTAAAATCTATATTTATAGGAAAGATAACTAACACATATGTTTAATAAAGGCACTTGTTGATTTTCTAACGAATCTCCATCATGTGAAGTCAAAGGGTACAACTTACTAAAAATAAACTTGATACAATTTCGGTACAAAAACTTATCATTACTAATTTTAAAATTTTGTTTTTGTTAATACTTATTTAATTCAAACTTAAGACTCATATCTTTTTAGCAAAAACTCTTTTAACATTTTTACAAATACTTCATATTTATCTACACTCTTTATAGACCGTTCTAGACAGTTCATAAGTCTAACAGACTTACATGAAATGATTTGGTGTATGTCACAGTTCTATGTACAGGGAACCTAAAAATCTGCATTTGCATAGTCGAAATAAGGAAATATAAAAGACACTACTAGGTGTTTCTTATATTAACTGGAGGTTTAAAACATAGTCTTTTAAATTGATACATACATTGATATACTTTTTTGTGTACATAATTGACCTGATCAACCCAAGATAAATTAGTATTCATTCTAAGTCCTAAATTAGTAACAGATTTTTCATATTTCAAGAATTTTCCATCTATAACAGTTAATGGAGTATTGTTTAAGTTTATATCCTGCAAAATTCTAGATGTTGCTATCAACATGGGTTTACACTTGGAAGCATTTAAATTTAAGCCATGATCCTTACACCACATAGATAAACTTGATAAATCATCATTAATCAACGATACAGTGTCATTTAACTTATTAATATCACATTTTAAGTATAATTGCATGTCATCTGCATATAATATTGATTTACTATGTCTAATACAATTATTTATTCTATTAATATACAAGGAAAATAGCAAAGCTGATAATGTCGACCCCTGTGGAACACCTAATGCGTTATGCATCCATTCAGATTCAAAGCCACCAACTGTTCTGATTCGTTGAAGTCTATTTGTCAGATAGGAACTAAACCACTCTACTACATTCAAACTTAAATTGTAAGACTTAAGAATAGCAATTAACAAAGTATGGTTAACACAATCAAATGCACGGCTGAAATCTAACAACATTAACAACGTTACACATCTTTAGTCCATCGCCAATCTGATATCATCAGTTATTCTTACGAGTGCAGTTTGGGTTGAAAACATGGATCGATAACCAGATTGATACTTATACAATATATTGTTTTCTTCAATGAACCTACTTATTTGCAAATAAACTAACTTATCTAACATTTTAGCTAAAACACATAATATATTTATTTGTCTGTAATGTTTGCACTCAGTTGGTTCGGGTATCTTAGGCAAAGGTAATATTACAGACTTTTTCCAGTCACTTGGATAAATGCCATTAGCCAGTGAAAAGTTAAAAACATGACATATGACTATCTTTATTTCATTATAAATTAATTTCAAAAGTTTCCAAACTATCTACTGTATTATCAAGTATACCTTATCAGCAAATTCTCTATTTGTGCATAGGTATATGTTGAAATCCCCAATCAATAAAATATTGTCATATATTGGCATTAAACTAGCTACATTATCAAACAACTCAGATAAGTAACCTGCTCTGGGAGGAGGATAAACAACACGAATTACAAGTTTCCATCCTTGAGATATCTCCATGAACACATATTCAGGTTTTTTACAATAATATGCTTGTGAAGTTGTAAGAACTTTATGTGAAAATATTTTCTTAACATATAAACCAACTCCTTCTTTCCCTAGCCTATCGTGTCTAACAAAATTGTAGCCAGGAATATTGTATGTCAAGTATAATACCTCAGGTTTCAAAAATGTTTCAGTCACAGCTATAATATGGAAGTAGTTATTTTCAAACAGATTAAAAAATGATTCTCTATGTTCTACCAAATTTTCAACATTGACATGAGCTATCTTCAAACATCTCTTTTTATTACTGAATTGTTTTTTAATGTGCTCAATTGTAGAATAAGATTCACTACTAGACCCTGTCATTGAACTGAATTATTGTTAAAAACTCAAAATTGTTGTTTTCCAAACTAATCAACTCATTCTGCCTCTTTAAAGACACTTTCAAATGCCACACATAATAATATTTTGATAATAACTCATTACCCATAACATTGCTAAACATAGTTACCCCACTTCTTATTTCACATCACATTAACTTGTTCAGGTAATCCTGAGATTCAATAACTACAAACCTATCACCTTGATTCTTCCTCATGAATATTTGACCGTTCTTTACCCACAAGAAGGTATATTCCTTATCTCTCTTCACTGCCCTCGCCGCGTTGAACAGCTTACGTCTCTCGGAGCTCAGACTGTCGTTGATGTGCACCACTGCTGCGTTGCCTTCCATGTAGCCAAGGTCACGTGTGTTGAGGTTTCTTTTCTTGCGCCGCAGATCAACGAATTTCTCCTTATCTTTTCTTCTCACAAAGCGGACGACGATACCAGCTTGTCGGTACCGTCCAGCTGGTCGGTCAAGGGGTTGCCCCCACTGCGCGCAGTCTGTAGCATGTGTCTACTATCTCCTCTCTGAAGTCAAACGTAATGGCGTCTGCTACTAGCCTGATAATATCAATGACGTTTTCATCCTTCTTGAATGGAATGCCATGTATTTCCACAGTTTTATCTCTGACTGATTGTTCAAGGCTGTTTATTTGTTTGGTTAAGACGTCGTTGCTTTTCTTTAAATTAAGATTTCCTTATCTTATATCTTCATAATCTTTCATTAATTTAGCTATGTTTGCAGATAGCTCCTTCATTTGTTTCCGTAATCTTCTATCCAATCCGAGTATTTTTTTAGCTGATCTGAGACTTCTTGGTTTTTATTGAAAACTTCTTCTCGAAAAGCCTTTAGTGGTTCGGTATATTCTTGATTTACTGTCTGTACTTCTTGTCGAAATCGTCTCATTTCTTTCAGCACTTCCATCAAAGCTCCACTTGTTCCTCCACCAAAAAGTGATGACGTAGTTTGCAGTTGCACACCAGATGAGCTCATGTCACTACAGGTAGTGCATTGCCAATCTCTTTGTATTTTGTCGAAATCACTCTTGATTGTACCCAAACACTTAAAGTGGAAAGTCGTTTTACATGTTACACACTCAGCACGATGTGCGTTATAGGAGAAACCTTTATTGCAAATTCCACAAAGTATTTTTTGTTTACTACCGCCTTTATCGGACCTGTCTGAATCTGAATTTTCAGACAATCCTGCGAATGGTCTTTGTTTCTCGCTTGATGGAGTCACCGGCGTCTCGTCACTCTTTCTTGATTTTTTCTTTTCACACTCCACACAATACCATGGTGTTTTGGATGTCTGATAGTATTCGAAATCTCTCTGAGTCAGGTTAGAAATACAACTCAAATGAAGACTATTTTTGCATTCAAAACACGTTAGAGAAGGATTGTTTGATATGATCTCACTTTTACACTTTTTACAGTTCATATTTTTTAGTTGGCATCAATAATACGAATAAAACACACAACTGAGCGTGAAAAGTAATATATTACTAACTGCAGTAACCTGAATCCTGTTCACTTTACCTGGGAATCCCAATGACTAGCACTGATAACGGAGGTCCGGACACTCGATGTTTCTCCTTCGGCTGCTACTCCTCAACGAGAGAGAGAGAGAGAGAATGGGAAAATTGTATGTATGAAAAGGACTTAGATGTGAGAATGAATGGAAGATTTCACCACTCCCTTTTTTTGACAATTGCCAAATGTTTCGCAATAATAAATGTATTTAATATTGAATTTCCTTTGGAAAAATGAGATATTCATGCCGTCAACATGGTAAGACCCAGACTTGAGACCGTGAAAAGAGCACCGATCCTGGCTCCCAGAGCACTTTTTGGGCTTTTTACAAGCCTTTATATACATGTAAAAAAGGTAAAGTTTGACTTGTTTAACGAGACGAAGTTAGGACTACAAAGTCCTCTCAACCTCGAATACATGTATATATGTGCACCGATGTACATGTATATTTTTGTCTGATTTTCATGAAATGTAGTACAAATGTTCCTTTTGTTAATATCTCGGTCAAGTTCGTTAACCAGCGAAATCGGGCTACAGGAAGTAACCTTTGGGAGGGGGGTTTGGTAAAAAAGTGGTTTTAATATAAAAACAGTAATTTTTATCCGAATTTGATGAAATTTGAAATATATATGTATTTTAATAGTACAGTATTCATCAATGTACCAAAAATTATGTAAATTAATTTAGTTTTCAAAATGAAAACAAGTGATTTTTAACTATAACAACGTTATGAGTTGTCTGATTTCAATAAAATTTGAAATACGTTTTACCTTCACGATATGTAATACAACTTGGGAGTAAAAAAGAGCACGAAAGTCTGAGGCCGAAGACCGAAGCGAATAAGAGTAACAAATTGCAAAGGAAATTCGATTCACTCATGCAAGCGGTGCTTTATCGCTTTGTGACTTGTGCGCGGGCGCTAGTGCGCGAGTGCGTTGCTCGTGGCGGGCCTACCCTCCCTCGTACCTCGTACCTCGTACCTCGTACGCCGGTACGCGTGACGCGTCTGCGAGACCGCGAATGAGAGTGAGAGTGTGTGTGACCTGCACCACAGCACCACATCCGCACACCGCACTCCGCATACCGTACACCGCAACATGATCGACGATAAGGTCGCGCCGGCCAACGGCCTCGTCAATAAAGGTACAGTAAATCACTCTAATTAACCAGAACATACAATGCACTTGCTGTAATGATTAGGTTAGATTGTGCATTTAGAGATTACGAGAAAGTTATTTATTTCAAACATTTCCTTTGCGTAACAGGTACGAAGTTTATGCGAAATCGGGCTTTATACAAGAGGCGGAAAACTCCTCTAGTTTCCTTGTATATTATGTTTATTAATGCACACATTATTTTGAATAGTGAAAAACGGGCCGCCGTAAACCTATGCAGGCGCTTCGTTTGACAGTTAGGCCGCATCAGTTGAAAGAAGGCCCATCGCTTAGCCAGTTGTTAGAGCGCGGTTTCGTGCGTTCCTTTGGTGGACGACTTCAGACCTTTCTCTCAGGTGACCACTGAGGTGGACCCCTAACACTGTCAGGAATTGTTGAATCCCTTGATAGTTTTAATCGACTGAGTAAAACCACGCCGTCACACAGGAGGTAATGTTTTTGCACGATTCACGGACGAGCCCAAATTAAGAGAAATAAAAACCCTACCACGGTAAAAATCCAGTGCATTTTCATGCATATATTTTCGACAGACCAGTTATGATTAGAAATAAGAAGTTAAGTACTTTTCAGTGTGCAAGCCAACATTGTAGTACAGGTATTCGTGTTATTGTTTAATAATTTAAAACTTTTCGAGTAAGTTAATTCGTTATTAAAAAACCGTTTTCGATGGTTTGTCACTTTCAGTCTCTTCTCCGATTGGCTGTCAGTGGCGGTCCGCCGGTCTCGCTATGTAATACACGGGTCTATGACAACGTAGTGTTCCTGAGAGCTGTGAAATGGGCGCAAGCCGCTCGAAAGGATTCCCCAAAAAGGCTGATTTCCTCCCTCCGGGGGATCTTGTTCGCTAATAGTGCATTTTCAAAACGACCCGGTATAAGTTTTTAGGTCAATTTTACAGTGGGATCGCTAACAGCTTTTAGATCAAGATTAAGCGTATTTTCCCTCCTTTCCTTTTCTTTCCTTTCCTTCCTTTTCCTTACCTTTTCTAAAGAATCATGTCTTCTTTCCGATCAAACTACGGTCTCGTAAGAGGAAGTGAAATTCACTCTTATGAAACTAGAGGCAGAGCAACTACCAAACTGGGAGACACAGAACGGCAGTATACGAACGTTTACCTTATCAGGTGGGAGTTCAACTCGCTAACAGGTTGTCAAATTCGATCAAAAGTGCCCCAGAGCTTAAGTCTTTCAAAGGTCGCCTGAACAAAGTGTTGACCGCAGAAGCATTTTACAATACAGACGAGTTTATGGCACACGACTGGGAAAACGTGGAACACACTGACTGACTACAGGACTAGAATGGTACAGAATGAGAGAGAGTGATTGCCGAAAATGTACGTCTGATTGGGATTTCGACGTTCGAATGGTGGAATATTGTTCACGCTGCTTACAAGATGGTGTGGTGTTTTTGTTGGGACCAAAATGTCAATATTGTTTACAAGTATATGTTCGAGAAGAAAACACTAACATGTTTGAGATTAGATAATTTTCACTGAGCCTTTTCAAGAGGGCTGCGTGCATATACCGGTCCGTGTTGAAATTACGTAATAGTAATATTTCTAACATTTGCAGGCTCTTGGATCAGTGGGCAGCGTCAGGGCTTGCGTGCGCGAGGTCGCGGGTCGATTCCCGGTACAGGCGCTCGCTGTGGGCCGCCTTCTCCAAAATCGTGTTTTCCACTAAAACCCTAGATTAATTAACCTATAAAAAAGTTACTAATGAAGATATTATATAAAATAACAAAGTAGACAGGAAGCTTTGCAATAAACACCAACTCGGCCTAACTTTTCACTTCCTAAAACATGATCAGGATCATCCCTCGACGTTTCCAAGTACAGGCACATTGTTTCTACACGAGAGAATAGCATAAAGTAGTATTTGTTAGAAATTACTCCCCCGAAAAATATTGCATGTGCTCGGAGGAGGGTTTCTTTTGGTATCTGTATGTATAAATTTTATTCCAATAATCAACAGCATCTACGTATCTTTAAGTCGTTCTCCTGTCATATATCAATGTAAATATTTTCTTTGGTTTAAATCATTTATAGAGTCTCCTAATTAAATGCCATGAACTCGCCTGTGTTATAGAACGCGCAAGAGATGAGGACTACTCTTATTTCAAACGAGTTTTGAATGCCTTGGACACAACGGTGTTTTGACAGAATTTGGCAACCTGTTGACAAAATGAAATTCTGCCGTTCAAAGCAAACGTTCATGAACTACCGTTCCGTGACTCCCAGTCCGGTAGTTGTCCCTGTTCATCACCCCTGATAACTCGTATCAGCACGACTTTTGGTTCGGACTAGAATGAACATTCAGCTGATATCTCTTAAAAGCTAACCAGGCTGCTTAACTCTTAGGCTTTCGTGGACGGTGTCACAACTATAATCTAGTTCTTCCGGCTCACGCCGCGTAAAACATTCTTTATAATTTGCTAGAAATGTTTCGGTCTCGCTGTAGAGTACCATTTTCAGTCACTGATAGGCTGAAACTGAGTGACTTGCTGTCTGCAATAATATTGGTCTCAATGCTACCACTAGCGCTAGCAGACAGCAAGTATCTCAGTTTCAGCCTATCAGTGACTGAATATGGCACTCCACAGCGCGACCGAAATATCTCAAGCTAATTATTATTATGTTTTGACGCGGTTGTGAACCAGAAGATTAGATTATAATCAGGTTGCTGTATAAGGTTTGG
This sequence comes from Matsumurasca onukii, assembly GCA_018831715.1. Classification (NCBI taxonomy): domain Eukaryota; kingdom Metazoa; phylum Arthropoda; class Insecta; order Hemiptera; family Cicadellidae; genus Matsumurasca; species Matsumurasca onukii. The sequence goes on from CM032064.1 coordinate 19,729,127, forward strand.
GGATAACTACTGTATTTTGACACGACGAATCAACAGATAACGTGTCACACAAGTGATACTCCGTCAATCGTCATACCGCATACGCAATTGCTGAAGCTGTACCTGGACACCTGGTTGCTCAGGATGATGGTTAAGCAGGCGAACACTATCGGACTTTACTCCGTCGCGAGCAAGGAGAAGGGAGGTCGAAGGGAGCTTGTCCGATAGTGTGTACGGTCTAAGGGACGTCGAAGCAAACAGGGAGAAGAGCGCTCTCGGGGTGGTCCCGGGCAAAAGATCAAAGTGCTTCCTTCTCCTGGTTGCGACGGGGTCTTGATCGGAGTATCCTCGATGCTTCCTTGTTTTATTAGCAAGATAAAACATCCTGTTCTCATCAAAAATTAATTTAAACCGAGTTAGGCCGTATCATAGAAACAAAATACCAGAAAAACTACTATGGGATTGAGCATTGTAAGCTTATAGTAATTTGTGTTTAACTAGGTATTACATACTTTTATGGTTGTATAAAACACCTGTTTTATAAAGTTATTTATGTGTATTTATCAACATATTTGTACGCAGTAGAACAGCAGTACAGCTATTGAGTGTGCTCCCTTCTCCCCTTTGTGCCACTCGGTGTTTTTCGCACCCAATCCATCCGATCCGACGTCCGGGCAAATGTACGGGGCAAAATGTGCATCCCTCAAAACACGCTCCTCCCTTCTCCCTGCTCGCGACGGGGTTCGGCTCGGGGAAAAGTCCGATGGTGTGTAACCGGCTTCAGGTCAGACGGCATACCTAGTGGTATGCATCTGCCACGCAAATTGTAACTGCAGCATTTCCTTGTCGCGGAGAGAGTGTAGCAGTGTAGAGTGTGGCGACTAGGGAACAAGGAAAGACCGCTTCAGAGCAGACTGCATAGTGCATGCTGGCTGTTGCTGGTACAGCGTTGTGCCCGCGTTCAGTGACGTCACTACTCGTGAACCCTGATCTGAGTGATCTCTTTCCTCTTGGATCATCTCACTGTCTCAGTATCAGTACACAGTAGAGAGGAAACATTGATGCATTTCCTAAGCAGTTTATAATCTAACTGCTTAGCGGTTTAGCGGATCCGTGGCGGATTGGTATCGCGCGTGACTCCGGAGCTCATCACTCCGGTGGCGCGGGTTCGATCCCCGCAGTCACCACTTTCAATTTGTAATATGACTAATACGGTAACGCTAGGTAAAGGTCGAGGTTGAGGGGTAGAGAGGACTTTGTAGTCCTAACATCGCCTCGTTAAACAAGACCAACTTTACCTTTTCTTTTTATCTGTAGAAAGTAAGGAAAATTTTTATTTAAATTGAACCAACGATTATGTTACGGTAGGTAGTTAGCGCATTGATACCTCGTGAGGCAGGAAAATCAACGTAGTTGCCGCAGCCCAAGCACTGATAGCGCTGCCATCTCTCCGTCTTTCTTCCCCTCGGCTTCACATGTTCGAGTTTGTCCGATGTCGAAGACTTAAATGTGACCAGATCATGCGATTTTTGAGAACGAGCAAACTCGTGCGTGCGTCAGTGACTCCCCTCGCAACACATGCTGTGCGTGGGCTGCCGAACGATGTTGATTTTGTTGTATCAATGCCCAATCTATCTACCATAACGTTATCTTAGATTCCAAACTGTCGACTCGACAGACCGTATAAACCATTGAAATGTTTTACCGTGTAATGTGGGCGAAGGCTCAAAAACTTATCAAAAGATTAAGGATTACTATAGAAAAGTCTAACCCCATTTGAAAACAAATTAAGGTCGTTTGAACTTGACCTAGTAATTATTACCACTTAACAATTCACCGCTGAGCTTTTTATTACTCTTCCACGTTAAAAGTGTCGAGTAAATTCAATTAGATGTGATTGGCGGTAAGTGCTAACGCCTCGTAAATCCATCTTATTGATATAAGTAGGCAAATTAGTTTTATTGTGTTCACTATCTAAATACGGGTGTAGCACTTAAGATAAGGCATGGTCGTGAGAGTCTTGACGACCTGTGTATGATTATGTGCCTGATCTATCTCCACTGTAGCTTTTTAACTAGGTAAACAGTGAAACCAGGCCGACAAGCAGCTAAGCGCTAAAGCGCCGCTGGCACGAGTGAATTGGATTTCCTTTTCAATTCGTTATTGTAATTCGCTCCGATCACATCAGCGTCGCTTCAGCCTCGGTTCTTAGCCTTACGTGGTTTATTAAAACCCCTTTTGGGGGAAAAGTCCCCCACCCCTTAAAAAGGGTGGTTTCGGTAATCCGTTTTTGCTGGTTAACGAACTCGACCGAGATGGTTAAAAAGGAACAATGTTATCAAATTTGGTGAAAATGGTGACAAAAATGCGACTTGTAGAAAGCACACACATAGTCACACAGTATAGACTACATACATTATGTATATAAAGTGTAGAAAATAAAATGTTCAAAACGTATTCTGGGGGGTCAGGATCGGTGCTAATTTCATGGTCTCGGGTCTGGGTCTTACCATGCTGATGGCTTGAATATCTCATTTTTTAAAAGGAAATTCGATAACAATGAAGATGGAAACTATGAGCAGTCAGCACTGACCCTGCTCCACAATTACAAGAGAGCAGCAAGTGTAGATTGATGACTCCCGACATGGCGTATGTGTAGACTCTAACAAGTAGTGTGTGGTCATAGCTCAGTGGTAAAGTGCGTGCTTCGCACAAAATCAGCCCGGGTTCGATTCCCGGGCGCAGTGAAGTCACTCTAAGCCGTTGTTCCATTTCATCAGTCGTTGGGCTATTAATTTATGACCCAATCTGAGGAACAGTTGGACCTAATTTGTAACAAGAGTACACCTCATCATCCATCAAAACACTCATTATCATTCCATATTCACCTTAATACCGTGTAAGAGTGGGCGGTGTCTCACTGTCTCAGTGCAAGTGATGGCAGCGAGCAGGTTTGGAATTGTGTACGGCAGGTCGCGGGTCGATTTTGGATTCAGATGGCATAGCTGTGCTGTGGCACGGTGGCAGATTGGTGTCAATGGCAAAGGCAGCTAAGGCTGGCTCTGCCCTACCTTGGACGTGACGTGTGACCGTGTGTCCGTGTCAGGAGTAGCGTCTCCTCTTTGTTAGGGGAGCAGTCGCTAGTCGCAGCACACCGAGAGAGAGAGGAGTGTCTAATACGGACTACGGAATACTCTTGAGTAGTTAAAAACCGGTTCGTGCTTGTAAAAAATGTTTCGATCAGAGTAATAAACTAAATATTTCGTTTTTGTGTGAACAAAAGGTTCACGACGTTTCGGGATCTAGAATCTGACCCCGTCTTCAGGTGACCTAAAACATAACACAAAACATTAGGAAAAGAGCTAGGCTAAAGTAATCAGCGCAAGCTGACCAGTCACCCACCACCAAATAACTTTGATTTTCCCCCTAAACTTGTCAATTTTATAACAGCTAGCCTAGAAAACAATACGAAATGTACAAACACTTTACGAAATTAAAAAAAACAAACCGAGAAATCAAGCACGTTCACGGTTAGTGACAGCTGCACACTGCCTGGCCAGTCTCAAACAGCCCCATTGGCTGGCTTGGAGCAGTGGACGACCAATCACAGCAGAGAATCAGACCGATCAACTGCAACAGAGAACACAACAAATACCTATTTATGCACAGCCAACGGAATGAAAATTCTTAATTTCGTAAAGTTGTTGTACTTGTATTGTTTCAACATATTTTGCCATATCGATCCGGCTTCTGATATGCAGCCGTGGGAATGAATCACTAAGGCACGTGCTCCAGAACACGATTTCTTATCTCAACTCCAGTGATAACTAGCGGGAAGTGCCTCAACAGTCAACAGTCACACACGTCGGGTCTGATTCACTATTCCCGTATTCCGATATCCGATTGTTTTATCCACGCATATTCCATCCACAATAACAGCTTGGATAAGTTAGTTTTAAGCGACTTTTCTTTGAAAAAATACGAAAATTAATGTAGTAAGCCCCAAAGACAGGACAGAAATGACCACAGTCCTGACTCCCAAAACACGTTTTTGTCTAATGTTAAAATTGTGTGCAAATGTTTCTTCCTAAATACACCAAGGTCAAAAGAAATCAATTATGAATCAACAAAGTTACAGTGGAAACTGTGGCGAACGTCAAGATAATAAGGTGGAAAGTTGTCCGTTTTAAGCCAAAGTTTCCACTATAACTTTGTTGATTATAAATGGATGTCTTTGACCTTGGTGTCGATAGGTAATAAAATTTTCTACAAAAAGGTATCTTGTACATTTTATCGTAAAACTCATCGTTTTTTCGCTATTTAAGGTGTATCGCCAAACATGTCCTAAAAATACCATAAAATAGCCACCGTTTTAAAATGATATGGTAGATCATGTTGGTAATTTTTCCATAAATGGTGTTACTTAGATACAAATTTATGCTAAGTTTGATGCAAATCCGATAAGTGGTGTGGGAGATGATAAATAATTAATGACAAATATAAAATGGCGAATATCTGGTTAACTAAGAGTTTATGGAAAAAAAATATTCTTAATTTTCTCTTTATTTTGACCTACATAACCTTTTCCCAGAGTCTGGCACTTTACTTATGGAACACCCCATATAATATTAAAGTGCCGGAGTGGTGATGTGAACAGTGAAATACTCAATGGATACATTGTGAGTTGATTGTGGTGTGACACTGGGGCATTGTCGGGTCGACGGGTCGAGAAATAGCACCGTTGCAATTTACACTTGATACGAGATGGCAATTTGCTGAGTGAGTGCAGATAGAGGCTGTGTGCTGTTGTGTTCGCAGACGATCTCATTGAGTGAGTTTCGGTAATGCTACTTTTGTCAAGGGACCGTGACGGGTGACGCTCACTGGGATACCTGATGGCGCCGCTAGGTAGATAAATCCGATGTTTTATTTATTAGTTCTTCTAACTATCTGGTCTGTACAAGTTTAGAAGTATAAAATAACTCTTCTAGTTGTTTACAAAAAGTTGATGCAAGAGCTATGATAATTATTCTAGAGACATGTCTTTTTTCTCAAAACGAAATGTAATACCATAAGGGGTTGCGACACACACTCTTATGAAACCAGAGGCGGGGACAACTACCGAACTGGGAGACACTGCCTTCTCAGGCAGGTGTTCATCTCATCACCAGATTACCATATTCGTTCAAAAACGCACAAGCGCCCAAGGCATTCAAAGCTCGTCTAAAAAATGTGTTGTCCACTCAAGCTTTTTATAACATAGACGAGTTTATGGCGTTTAACTGGGAGACCTGGTAATTGGCTGACCGAATAGGGACTAGAGTGGGATAATTCGAATGAATGAGAGAGAGAGATTGGAAAAATTGTATGTACTCGTAGTAAAGGGACTTAGATGTGAGAGTGAATGGAAAATTTTAGTTCAATCAATTTTTCTGACGATTGCCATACATTGTGAGATGTTTTGCTATAAAAATATATTTATTTATAGGCGTTGCGGGAACGAGTTATTTTAGCGCTAAAGCGGCGCTCGCATGAGTAAATCGAATTTCCTTTGCAATTTGTTACTCTAATTCACTTCGCTTTGACCTTCGGCCTCAGACTTACGTGTTCTTTTACTGCATTTTGTATTACATAACTTAAAGCAATGACACATTTCATTGATGTAGGACTACTCATAACAATGAAAAAAATGAAAAAACTCAACTGAAAAATGGAAAAAAATGATTCTTATTAAAAAGGAATTTTATAGTCTTGAGAAATTTTTTAGTTGTAAGTTTTAGATGTAACATTAGTAAGTAAGAACTTAATTAAATCCATGCTTTGTAAAATTTGACTTTGTCGTGCTTGTTTGTTAGTCGACAATAAAGAATTTGAGTTTGAGTTTAACACTGTTGTATCGAAAAATCACTTATGACCGCCATTTTGAAACGACTCAATGGATTTTCCTCATTTTTGGTATATTGATAGATCCCTAAAAAACACATATTCATTTCAATTTTCATTAAAATCGGAAAACATTTACTTAAAACCACTTTTTTCATAAAAACCCTTTCCAAAGTTTGACTTACTTTGTTGTCCGATTTTGCTGGTTAACAAACTTGTCCAAGATATTTATAAAAGGAACATTTGTACGAAATGGCATGAAAGTTGAACAACAATTCTAGCTGTAGAGAGTACACACATACATATGTACCGGTATATAAAGTGTTGAAAAATGCTCAAAACGTGTTCTGGGGGTCAGGATCGGTGATCATTTCCTGTGTCTTACCACGCTGGCGGCTTGAATATCTAATTTTCCAAAGGAAATTCGATAATAAGTGGCATGTCGATGTTGCGCTGTTGAAAATACTTAAACTGTGTGTTTAGCCAGATGTTCTCACAACAAACATTCACGCTGTCACGCAACTGTTTTGTATTAGATTATCACATGACAACTGTAACGAATATGACATAAAACAAGTTTGAAATAAAAACTAACAATAGTTTTAAAACTTAATAGCTACATTCAACCATAGAAGTAAAACCCAGGCCGACACGGAGCTGAGCGCTTAAGTTCCACTGGCGTGAGGAAAGCGAATTTTATTTGCAATTTGTTAGTCTAATTCTTCAATGGAAACTCTATTGACTGGGACTAGTGGCGTGGTCCTGTAATCCAGCTTCATGGAGGTCAGGTTTTGAGGATGATATAGGCCTAAAGCGGCTCAGATAGTCTCAGTGATCATCTGATGATACCCGCATCAACTCCTACCATCGTTTAGACAAATCAGACCATCACCTGCGTGGTTCGAAAGTCACGTTAAGCCGTTGGTCATTGTATTTCCATTGGTCATTGGGCTATCAATTAATGACCCATTCTTAGGAATAGTAGGCCTTAGTTTGTAACAAGACTACACCTCACAACTCATTACTACCACTCATCACACTCATCCTTCACCACATATTTGCCTTAAAATACTCTCATGAGAGTGGTCGGCATCTCAAATAAAGATTTAGTTATCTCTTTGCTAAGCTCACAGCCTCGTTTTGGCCTTTGGCTCAGCTTTACTTGTTATTTTATTGCAAGTTTTGATACATATAATGAACAGATGATGGACCACGTCAGTCTGAGGTCGAAGCGAGCCTATGAGTGTAGCGGACAGCCTCGTAACGCCCGTGGTACTAGAACGGCCGGATGCCAAAGCTAGGCTATGAACGGAGCGAATAAGAGTAACAAATTGCAAAGGAAATTCTATTCCCTCATGACAGCGTCGCTTTAGCGCCTAACTGCTGTCGGCATTTGTTTCGGTTGAAAATTATGAGTGTATATTTGCATGTTTTGAGAAACTTCTTTTTATTTGTTTAGAGTATGATTAATGAGTTATGGGGGATCTCCATGTTGTATTCGCTTGTTCTTTTTGATTTTTCAAAATGGTTCTGGATATAACCTTTTACAGTTTGACGAAATCATGTGACATAAATCCAAAGTTTCTTTAAGGGTTTAAGTTGTTCTGTTAAGTATGTTTTATCGACATAGTTCATCAAACGGCTTCCGTACTTGGCCTTCGTCAAAATGCGTCCAATTGAAGATTCGACAAAGTGAGTCGTTCCTCTGCCTACTTAGTTTCGGTGCCATTTAAATCATTGCCAAACACTGCCCACTCCAGGTCCAATCGCTTGCCCAATCATAGTTTGGGTTAACGGTTTTGACCATGAGCTCCTATTTCTGTCGTATCCTACAAAATCAAGGTTGTACAGTCAAACATAACTTAGGCTTTCGCGGCCGTTGTAACGACTGTAATCTACTGTAGTTCTCCCGGTTCACAACATCATAATAATCAGCTTGAAATATTTCGGTCTCGCTGTGGAGTACCATCTTCAGTCTCTGATTGGTTGAAACTCAGTGACTGAAGTTGGTACTCCACAGCGAGACCGAAATATCTCAAAAAACCTTCCTGTTTTCTCTGATGACGGTTCAAAACAATGATTTGTTATGTTTAGTGTCTACCTGTCTAACATGCACAAGTTGCTCCAATAAAATAAAAAACAATTTGAGAAATCAATCACGTCCACTGTCAGTGACAGTTGCACACCTTGATATTTTACTTTGATACACCGACCACTCTTAGAGGTTATTTTAAGCCGAATATGGAATGATGGTGAGTATTTTTGATGGATGATGAGATGTAAGTCTTGTTACAAACTACGGCCAACTGATCCCCAGATCGGGTCAGGAAATATATTTTTTGAAGTTGATGCTATCTATCCAGTATGCTGGTCAAAGATGGAGAAATTGGTAATGGGTCATTAATTAACAGCCCAACGACCAAAGGAATGGACCAATGACCAACTTCCAGGCCAGCCACCATACAACCGTATTGGCTAGCTCGGAGCAACGGACGACCAATCACAGCCGTGAATCAGACTGACCAACAGTAACAGAGAACACAAAAATACCTATTTATGCGCAGCCTATTGAGGAGAAATTATTTAGTTTTGATGAACGGATCAGGTTTTTTTTAACGAAGGAGATAAAACGACTAACAAAACTTTAGCAAAATTCACTATGCAGTGAGTCACGAAAACTGATTATGGCCTAAGCAACTAAACCTTTTCTACAAAAAAAAAAAAACACAAATTATAATCAATATACGAGGGTCGTTCGGAAAGTAGTACCTGTTTTAATCTCTGTTTTGTCTATGTGTTGACCGATGATTGAATCAAAATCAGCTAGTTTTAGCATCTCATTGGTCAGCTGTTTTCTGAATTTCGTTTCAATACAACTCTTATTACGGTGTTTGTACCGTGTTGTGTATGGAGAAAAAAATCAATAACGCCGCCAGTTGTGAATTGAGATTTTCAGGATGAAAAAACATGCGCCCAAGTGAAATATACTGCGAAATTAAATCCGTGTATAGTGAAGTGATGAACGAGTCAACTGTCGACGTTGGTGCCGAAATTTCAATGAAGGGAGAGAAAATGTTCACGATTAGGAGCAAAGCGGCCCCCCAAGTGTCATCACGGTTACGCTTGCTGAAACTGTTGATGCGTTTGTACAAAAGGATCCTAGAGTGACTTTAGATGAAATTAGTGAAAATTTCCCAAATCTTTCATGTACAGGTACTATGATTTACGAAGTCCTCAAGTACCGTAACTTAAAGAGTTTTTGGGTGGCAAACGTTTTGAGGATGACGACGAAGTCAAACAAACGGTCCTGGCTTATTTCAATGGATTGGCGGCAGATGAATACGACATAAGTATTCAAAAGCTTGTAACAAGGTACAATAAATGCTTGGAGTTGCAAGGAAATTATGTAATAAAGTAGGTTAAGATATAAAAATGTAAAATACAAACTTTCGTTAAAAAATTTTGGTTTTTCTTCGTTTTATTGGAAAATGGGTATTACTTTCCGAACGACCCTTGTAATTAATTAACAAATTTTTGAGGTGTGTTCCGTGTTTACGCACAGGGATGTACTGTATTGTTATTGATCACAAAAGACGAAGGGGTATAAATTACTGCTCCAAGAGAGTCACCCTAAGACGCAGATATTTTTGTGTACGGCGTAGTCATGTCCATTTACTCAGGTGAAAATATCTTTTAATTTCATTTTTTTCCAGAGCCGAATTTCATCATAATAACCCATAACAAGGTACATAAGTGGAAAATATTACACATCATTTAATGCTGGCACATATTTCTCAGTACGTAAAAATCATCTAAAAACTGGATTTCTTGTTTGAAATGCTTAACAAATTTCCAAAGGAGGACCCCCAAATCCATTTACCAACCGGTTACAAAAGTTATAGACTTGCTGCATTGACTTTCCATGGGTGCTGTTGTGGATCAGTTTGCGTCAATCAAACAATGAAAATGGTGGCTACCACGTTAAAAACACACATTTGTCACACAAAATATAAAAGCATTTCCAAATCGGCTGTTGCTGAACACAATTTTTCTTCTAAACAAACAATTTATTTTAAACAAACTCAAAATATCGCAAAAGAAAACTACTATTTCCCCGAATAATTAGAGAAGTTATAGAAATTAAAAACACCTTAACAATTTCAATAATCGTAATGAAACTTTTAAATTACCAGTAGCTTGGGACCCTCTTTTTATATATATGAATCAGCAAAACTAACTATGTATGTTTCTTTCTTCAAGACAACAATTTGAAATCATTTTAATTTTTAACCCTCTGGTTTAGTTTTTTATTTTAAATTTCAAACTATTTTAACTTTGAATTTCTTATACTTCTTATACATTTTTATTTATTTATATTTTATACTTTTTTTGTCTACAACTGATGATGTCTACAGTGTAGAGGAAACATTTGTGTTTTTAAAGATTTAAATTATCTCAGTGGTTTTGATCCAAAAAGATTTCTTTATAATCATGACCAACCACTTAAGTTTGAAATTGGAAATACATTACTGTGTATGTTGTGCAGAGTTTGAAGAGCTTGTGGTGATGCCGGGAAGTGACCGAGAGCGAGTGAAGGAGCCGGAGGATGCTACAGCTGCGGAGGAGGATGAGGAGAGGGGAGGTGGAGAAGGTGAGGTGGACAGGACCCGGGGGGACAACGGGTGGAGGAACTTGGTTGCCTTCTGGATCCTCGGTCTGTGCAACAACTACGGCTACGTTGTCATGCTGAGTGCTGCTCACGATATCCTGGCTCGGCTCGACCCTGCTCACCAGCCAGTGAGTGACACTAAGACTTCAGATAATGTTATGATGGGTAGATTGCGCATAGATGCCACATGGTTAAGGCAGGAAAATCAACATAGTTCGGCAGCCCAAGCAAATAGTTTCGGCGCCCATAGGGTATCTTCCAGGGGGGCTAACATACCGAGAGGTCTGGGGGGTTCGGAATACCCCCCAGGAAGAGGGGGGGGTTCGGGAGCTCCCCGCCAAAAAAAATTTTTTATTCTTTCTATTGTAATTTTGGAGATCTAGATTGAAAATAAGGTTAATAATTCAATATAACATTTTCTTTCAGTGGCAACTCGATAAGGGCTCTTGAGCGCAGCCCTTTCGACAAACTGTAATCGTTAATTTCTTGTGTCAAGTGCGTGTAAACCTTTCTCTTGTCAAGAATAATACTGGTAAATCAATAATGCTGATGTATTTCACTTCCAATTGTGTTATTTGCATTCATATACTTTATTTTAATACAAAAATTCAAAAGGCTTTTGAATCACCCTGTAGCACTACCACTTGCACAAAACTACCCCATTCTAATGAGAGTGCAAAAAATGCATTAATTTGAAGTTCCAAATAACAAATAATGAAACTGTCACAAAATGTCTGTTATTTTATTCTAAAATAGAAATTGTAAAAAAATGTGCTTTATTTTGAAGTATTATAAACAGAGGCGGCCCGAGAACCTGGCATCCCGGGCGGCCGCCCAGAAGCGCAAGGAGGGCGGTATTTTTTGGGGCTGGGTGCTTACAGATAAAAAGGGAATTCTTATAGTAAGAAAAGGAAAAATACTTTTAGAGAATTTACAAAACCCAAAGCAAAAAAGGAATCATATTGTATTAATTAATAATGCGAAAGGATAGACTGCAGCAATGCACGTACATTTAGACTTGCAATTCGTCATTTTGTATGTGACATGTTTCCTTTTATTTCAAGAGTTGAACAGTGATTATTTTTTGAGATGAGTTAATGTGATTGATTTGTGTAAATGTGTTTAGGAGGCCGTTTTTAAAAGGGTCCTCAAAATAACTATTATTTTTAATTGGCTAGTGCCCGTCAATAGGTTTCCGTAAACAATTTATAAAAAAAATGTTTTCTATTCATAGTCATATAACTGGTAATGTAGTCAGTTATTTTTGCTACAACGAGGGTTAACACTAGACCCACTTTAAAACGCTTTAAACACGTTATTTAGCTTTAAAATATCAACAATTTTCGGTACCCACTTGAACTGGGGTCCTCGCCAGACCACTTCTGGGGGCGCTGTCGTTGAGTATGCCCGAGAGCGCATGCATGCTCGAGCCGCCCCTGATGATAAATATAATTTGTCCTAAAAGCCAGGAGGCGTGTCACCCTGCCCTGAGCCACCGAGTATGGGCTCCCATGTTCAGCTGTATCAGTTTTTTCTGTATCAATATAACTGTTTGTTACTTTCTATTCAGGACTCCTCTTCCACTACTATCGACTCGAGCCAAAGAGATTGCAATACCATGTCCACGGGAGCTATTTTATTGGCAGACATCGTCCCTGCTCTCTTGACCAAGCTAGTGGCTCCTTTCTTCCCTTTGGCAGTTCAGTAAGTATAGTCTTTGTCTGACAAACTCATAATGTTGGAAAATCGACAAGACTAAATCTGCTACAACTTTCATTATCATGTTTTAGTAAAGGAACGTTTCACGGGACTACACTTGATTGATGGCATAATGACACAGGGTGTCCATTAATTACAGGATTAAACATCACCGGGTGATTTTTCAAGTCAAAATAAATAAAATATTTCCAATAACGCATAGTCTGCCTGTGTTTTTTAGCAAAAAGATTTTATCCTAGTCGATTAAGGTATAAACCTAAAACGTACGTACCCCTTGATGTAATAAAGACCAAATTTTAAAACAAATTGAATAATTATCTGTTTTGGTTTTAAAATGGCGGCCATACTAAATATTCCAAGAGTTTTTAAAACCCTTGTTTGGCCACACATATTGGAATTGTGTATTTAACTTTAAAGGGTTGCACGAAATCCAGTGATTCGGGAATTAGAGCAGGTTAAAGCGCGAATTGCATCCGTTTTTTGTCATTTAAACTGGCAGCGGAATGTCATGTAACAGTTTAGAAAACCTGTTGTGCATAATATGGTAAGAGCTCTGAATCACACAGTGAGTATGTCTAAGTATAAGTAAAAGAATGTTCTTTAATATGAATATAATAACACACTTTTAGAATAGATGTGCATCTTACTATTTTTGAACGGAACTTAATTTAAGAATAGCCCTCGTACATATGTTTCTCAAATAAGGTGTGTGTGTTGGTTTGCAGTTTTCGAATGGTGAGTATGCTCGTGCTGGCGTGTGCTGGTTTCATCTTGGTCGGAGCGTCGGATTCGCAGTGGATGGCGATTGCAGGAGTGGTGTGCACAGCATTCTCCTCCGGAATCGGCGAAGCTACTTTCCTAGCCTACATGCCGTTCTTCACCAACAAGTAAAGTGTTGAGCACACAGTACTCACTAGTATTGGCTAAACTTATTTAAAAAATCAGCTCACTTAAACAAAAACTACTAGTCTAAAAAGTTAGTTTACTAAAACTGAAGATTTGGACAAAAGTAGCGCGTGAAAACTGGTAAAAAAGTGAAGATAGGTACTTTTACTCTACATTGCATACCAGCACGTAAGGTGCGTGAGTGGTTGGTACCAGTGTGGATATTTCGTGAGCCGCTACCAATTTATCGTTGTTAATAAACTATAAAGCCGTTTGGGTGACTGACTGGTGAACGAGAGAAATGTTTAGGCACTTAAATATATAAAAATGCCTTTATTGTTGAGTGGTTTTAAGTATAAACTTTTTTACAAAATAACTCCAGTCATAAAACTAATATGTACACAAATATAACAAAATAAATTGTTTTACAATACAAGGTACATTAAACAATAATTACTAGACTACGACAATAATTTAACAAGGCCATTCTTAAAACTAGACAATGACATTGTTTTGAGGTTCTCGGGGAGCTCATTGTACGAGGTGTGGCTGAAAAGAAACCGGATCAGTACCGGATTTAGGATTTCCGCGGCCCTAGGCCAAAATTTTAGAAACGGCCCCTTTTTGTACTTTTTCTGTTACCCCCTCATGATCCCCCTTCCAACATACGATGTTTATAGTAAGTATTAAGGTCTAGAGCCAGCCATGTCGATATGATATTTCCGAACATCTTGTTACCCAGCTGCGGCCCTTTCTTGCCTGCGGCCCTAGGCCGCGGCCTAGTCGGCCTAGTGGTAAATCTGGCACTGAACCGGATTTGCATAAGAAATCATTTTATTTTTAATTATTGCAAACTTTTACATTACAACCTTCAATATACACTCCTTCTTGACCCCTACATCGGGTCATGCGAATTTTCCACTGTTCAAAACAGTGTCTAAACTCGTTTTTGGAAAACCTGTTCATTACCTCTGTCGCTTTTTGTTTAACGGCTTCCACACTATCAAATCTCATTCCTTTCAGTTCAGATTTCACTTTGGGAAACATGAAAAAGTCACACGGTGCTAAGTCCGGTGAATACGGTGGATGCTCCAATACGGGAATCTCATGTTTAGCCAAAAATCTCTTGACCGATAGTGCATTGTGAGCAGGAGCGTTGTCTTGATGGAGAATCCACGACTTGTTTCTCCAAAGTTCAGGTCTCTTTCTTCTTACTCGTTCACGAAGGGTTGTTAAAACTTCGAGGTAGTAATGCTGGTTTACAGTTTGACCTTCGGGCACCCAATTTACATAAACAACCCCATGGATATCAAAAAACACAATCATCATTGCTTTGAACTTGGATTTGCTCATCCGAGCTTTAGTTTGCCTTGGTGATGCGGGACTCTTCCAATGCGTTGATTGCCGCTTCGTTTCCGGGTCGTACGTGAAAAACCATGACTCATCGCATGTTATCACTCTTTCTAAGAATGTGGGGTCGGTTTCAATGGTTTGCAAAATGTCAGAACAAATGTTCATGCGAGAATCCTTTTGTTTATCAGTGAGAACCTTCGGCACCATTTTTGAACACACTTTTGTCATGTTGAAATTGTCATGCAAAATTTTTCTTACCTATTCTTTGTCAATGCCGACGATCTCAGCAACCGCACGAATACTTAATCGGCGATCTTTCCGAATCACATTACCAATTTTGTTGATGTTTTCTGGTGTCGTCGATGTTAAAGGTCGTCCTGATCGTGGGTCGTCTTCAATCTCATCTCGTCCCTCTTTAAATCGCTTATGCCACTCAAAGACCTGTGTGCGTGATAAACATCCATCCCCATACACCTGTTTTAGCAAAGAATGAGTTTCTGTTGCAGATTTTCCTAGTTTCACAAGGAATTTCACATTAATACGTTGCTCTTTCAAAACACTAAGCATTATTTCGACAAGACGCACATACAACACCCTACTAGAACGGACGCCAAAGGTCGATTGAACGCGCCCCATCTGTCTGAGTTGCATGAATCGGTAGCAAAGATGTCACTTGACTGCACTATGCGACATTTCACCTTTGGCTTTGCACTTCGCGTTTGTGCCTGCGCCAGTCCGGTTTCTTTTTAGCTACACCTCGTACATTGTCGGGCCAAAGTAGGAGAACCCTCTCCTACCCAGTTCGAGTTAACTCGGGGAAAGTGAAGCCTTCTGTCCTTACGGGTATTTCTATTGATGATCTCTCCCCGGTAGGAGAGTCTCTCACTGAGGCACTGTGGCTCATTAAGAAGGAGTGATTTGTGGACCAAGCAACATGTCACTATCCTGCATACATCTTCCATGAGAAGCATGTTTGCTGCGTCTCTAGAGAGAGAAACATGCTCACTAAGCCTCAAATTGAAAGCGTAGCGGATGGCTGCATTTTGCAACCGTTGTATTCTCCCTTTGTTCTCTCTTGAAAGACTATTCCCGTATGCAGGATAGCAGTATTGAACAACAGATATGACAATTGCTTGGACCAATTTAAGCTTAGCAGCCTGAGGCAGAAGATCTCGGAATCTGTACAGACCCCTGAGTCGGCCAACGGCACGCTGGATAGTCTGCGTAACATTGTCTGTGCAAGTGAGTTTACTGTCAAGTATGACTCCAAGAGTCATGACACTGTCTGAAATAGTGAGACTCTGTCCACCAAGACGCACTTGCACACCATTGTTACTTAGGGCCTGTACGAGATCTTGTGGAGCCATATGGAGCACTGTGCACTTGCCTATGTTCAGTTTTAGACCATTTGATTCAGACCAATCTGAAACGGACTGTAAATCAGAATTAATGTCTTCAACCGAAGCAGCAATGTTTGCAGGCTCGTAGGACAAGTGCAACTGGCAATCATCTACATAGAAATTCAAATTTATTTGGCCTTTAAGATTTACAATTGGCTAAGTCATAATACAATAATACAAAACACTTCTTTCTGTCGAGGGCCGGCGCTACCATAGGTGCAAACCGTGCATTTGCACAGGGCGCCAAGCCAAGGGGGGCGCCTAAGAAAGAAAAACACGTGTAAAAATAGGTTTTTAAAATTCAAATAGAGCGCCCCCCTGACATAAGAATATTGACATTAAAACGATTATTACAAAAAATTCGTCACTATACGTAACGCAGGTTGGCACAAACTAGTGCGTAGCAGCCTCTGTTCCAGAGGTTGCCCCCCACCACGACTTCGCCACCCGGCCGGCGCTCCTACACCAGCCCCCCTGCGCGACAGAGAAGGACTGAAATCAGCTGACATGACAGCCAGCTGACTGTAGAAACTGCTGCTGGTGGATGAGGGAAGATGGCGGCAGATTCTGCTACTATCTAGGGTTGTCATTGCCACCTTCACAGAATGTTCTGAGCGTTTCACCTATGGTTGTTTTTATTATTACCCCACAGTCTCAATAATCCGAACTAGCATTTAAGACAAAAATTTGAATTTGTCTAGGAATTTTTGTCGACATTTGTCGTTGTTAGAAGGAAGAAACGAGACAAGATACTAACTTGTAGAAAACTATTCAATGAAACAATTGGAATAAAATAAGAGTACAGATAGATAACTCGTTAAATCGTCAATGAAGCATTGCTACAGTTTAGAAAGTGACAGTGTTGGCGGTGGTTGTGGGGGTAGGTGAGGGAGAGGCTGTCATGCGCAGTAAACGACACAGACGGAACTACGACGCTGCAGTTCCGTGTATTGTAATACCTGACCTTGAACCGGCATCCCAGTCAGTCGCGACAGTGACAAGTCGTTGTGCATGTAGCTTACCTCACACAAAAGTATTTCAGCCCTTCACCATGCAATGGCCTAATATTTATACAGTACTGATTAAAAAAATATTATGCACGTTGCTGTTCTTGTATAATTAGACGTTATTTTGCATAAAACATGTTAATTTTTGTTCAAACATGTCTTTTCCGGTTAATCCGAACTTTCGCTAATCCGAACTGGGTCCGGTCCCAATTAGTTCGGATTAACGGGACTGGTGTACAGTACCATTGACTTTCCATCCTACCAAGGATGGAAAGTCAATGACAGTACTCAATTGTAGAATTTCCTTAATCGTGATTTGCCGGTTACGTGTTTAGTTTCTTTCAGAAATTGCGTAAGTTTTCAGTTTGTTAGACTAGGTTATGTTGCATGGCCGGTGGCCTTGAGATTTCCTGCTTGCCGCTTATGGCCCTATAGCCCATATCACCGACCATGCTAAACCTGACAAACTGTATGTTTGAATTATTTCCATAATATCCTTGCAAGTTCAAAAGCTTTCTTAACCATTTCCAGAGGTATTTCTAATTGTCTACAGTTTAAACGCTATTAAATAATAAATACAAGCATATTACTGCACTGCATTATGATAGTTTAATATAATCATTAAGACATTAATTAAGACTTTATAACTATAATAAATTGAGAAAAAAACACGGTTTTTTATACGTGGCTTTGAAACCTCGCCTCCCAATCTGGTGACCTGCAGCCTGTCAGTTAGGTAAGACCTCACCCAGCCAATCACTTGTTCACTAAATCCATAATATTTCATCTTGGCAAGAAGCATCACTTCCCGTAGAGCTACCCCTCTCAACCATATATTCGTTTTAAAGGTCTTCACACCGCCAGAAAATAATCTGAAAACTCAACTTTTTTTAAACCCTGGCGAGGTAGCGGCCGTTAATGGCGTCGGCCGAAAATGGGGTTGTGCAGTCGTTTACTATTTTGACTGTAGCGGCTGAACTAGTGATCGGATCTTTGATTTGACAGGAAATCGTTAGTGTGGAATAAAGTTTTCCACAACTTTTGTATTTGACATTTTATCCTATCTCCAATAGCTAATTTGCTTTTTCGCTTTAAAGGTAAATTGGTAAAAATTTACCTTTTTCGTGTGTTTGGACTAAATTAATATTTATATACCTCTTAGGACCACGAAAACCAACTTAAGTTAGTATGAATAAAAAGCACTATTCAGAAAAACTTTAAACAAGTTAATTTTTTGCCATAAAATATTTTATATACGTACCCAAAGTGCGTACTTTAGTTAGATTTTGATGTTTTTACAACGGCTATACTACCCGAGGTATTGGTCTTACATCGGCCAAAGTCATTCTAAAAGATTTGTAAATTTATTTTCTCAAATAATATAATTAATGAAAGTTGATAGAATGACTAGAAGTACTAAAATGTAAAAATAAATTATGTCGTGTTATGGCGTTTTAAGATGATTATTACAATTTTTTATAAATACAAACGATTAACGCCAACTTATTAGAAGCCGAGCAATGCCATGAGCGTAGCGAATGTCCTTACACCATAAAGCGAGGCCAGGCCGAAGGGGGCGTCTGGGGGGCATACAGAGTTAATAATTAAAACTGTACAATAAGCTTCCAACAGAACTGCAAAATGTTGAAAGCTTTAGCATATTTAAAACAAATTATAAAGTTATTTACTTTTGAATTCGTTCTATAGAGTAGAAGAATTTATTTACGGGCCTTGAATTAATTAATAGTTATCTGTTGCTGCTAGTGGTGCTAAGTTAATTAATTTAAGTAAATTATTTTATTAATTTTAAATCAAGTAAGTCTTTTTAATGGTATGCTTTTTTATATTAATAAAATTGTGTTGCCAAAACAATGATTTTGTAAGGTAAAATAAATAAATATTGAGTAAAAATATTTAGTGTGAGGGTTCCGTAGTGCGAGGTTTGTCAGTCCGAGTATGGGTGAGATCCTTTCAATTATTATTTATTTACCACATTCTGTGTTATTTTACCTATTGTTTTATGTTAAGGACTAGCATGTTGTTTATTCTGTATTAATGTTTCATCATTTTACTTGTTTCTCTTTCTAATTTGTGTTTTGACAGGCTATCAATTTCTAAAGATGTAGTGTACGGTAATTTTAAATATTGTTTGGTAAAGGCTTAGGTTAGATGTTAGGTTAAGATATCCAATTAAATGTAGTTCCTATATCAGTGTAGTCCTCTGAAGACCGGTGGAGTTTTCAACTGCCCGAAACGTTAAGAGTAGTTTTTCTCAAGAAGTGACAGGAAAAGTCTGTTTCTTCTTTTCACTAAATTGCTCTCCGCCACTATTATGAAATTTCAAACTAACAAATAAATATTAATATTGAGTAATTTTTTATGAATCTATGCTGCTTACAGGTATAGGTTGATTAAGATATTTGTATCTGTAGTAAAGTGTACTTTTTTTTAGAATTAGAATATGCTTTAGGCAAAGTTTCTCTTGGTAACGAGAGGAGTTTTATACCTCCCGAAACGTTGTGTAGTTTTAAACACAATATCCAGTAAAAAAAGTCCATTGATTTCTATGTTAATGTTTTGATGATATCGGAAAGTTTGGCTAAAAATAATTTTGTTTTTCATAGTAAAATGTGATTTTTACATAATCTACAAGTGCTACACCTCTAAGAGCTTCTCTACTAATTGCATAACTTTCAAATCCATAAATAAAATTCATAGTCATATAATTCAATGTTTGTTTAGGAATGTGATTTCTACTTGGTCCTCTGGCACTGGTGGAGCTGGTATCTTCGGGTCTTTCAGCTATGCGCTGCTTATATCTCTCGGCCTCTCACCTTCCGTAACCATGTATGTCATGCTGGTAGTTCCTGCTCTCATGGGTGTCACGTAAGTCTAACAATCACGCCAACGCTATACCAGTTCACACCGTGTCAAAACATCGTAATAATTAGCTTGAAATATTTTGGTCCCGCTGTAAGGGACGTATTTAGGTATCTGCCGCCCATCTCCGATGCCACAAAGATTACCCCAATAATGATCTTGAAACTGTCCCATGAGCTGATTATGTAGAAAAGTTATTTTCATATTCCTGCTGTATTAATAAAACTGGTAACTTTTGAACCCTTCTTTAAGGACATTTTGTTGTGCCTATTTTGTGTAAAATTCATTCTGACTTCTGATTGGATCTATGAAATGCAACGTCATTCAGTTGTACCCAAACAGAAGTTAGAATCACGTTTTATGGTGCGAGAATGGCACAGAAAAAACCGTGTGTAAAGAAGGGTTGAAAAGTTATTGGATTTGTTGATGCAGCCGGCAATCTGACGATAACTTTTCTACATAATCAACTGACGTTTCTATGGCTTTTCATTAAACACTTTCAGTTAAATCTACTGGATAAACGTTCCAAGTTAACTAAAATTAACTTTACTTACATTCAAAAATAAACTTTTACTTATTGTTACTCAAATGGCCGTTTTAATTACTCAACAATATTTATTAAACTTTTATATTAGTATGATCAAAACTTGTAGGGCCCAAACCAAAAATTAGATTATTTATCCCCAAAAATCTGCCGCCCCTAAAATTTGCCTATAGTCCACCTATTAGGAAATACATCACTGCTCGCTGTGGAGTACCAATTAACGTCACTGATTTGCTGAAACACAGTTTCATCCTTATTCGGTAGCTGAACAGATGCAGAAAGCTCGAGTTAGACGGATTAGATTGTTGACGACTAATTTCAAAAGAGTCGTGAACCTGTCGGTCAACAAATTCTAGAATAGCTGCTTTATTACTGTGTACCTCTTCACTAAAAGCCATATGTTCGTTGACTTAGTCATCTGTTGATAGAGTAAAAGATTTTGTTGTTGTTGGTAATCATTTACAAAACTTCATGTGTTCAATTATCATGAAACTGTAAGTCTGAGTTTTCTAGGTTCTGGACATTGTTAGTGAGACCAAACATACAATCTGGAGGCGATGGAAATGTGACAGAGAATGGCAGCAGTACCTACACCGTTAACGGCAATAGTGGAAACGATCAGATTCCTTTGACTTTCACCAGAGAAACATTCAGGCAAAAGTTGTCATTTGTCCCCAAACTGATTAAGTACATGATTCCCATAGGATTGGTATACTTCTTTGAGTACTTGATCAACCAAGGATTGGTAAGTACAAAGTACATTGTTAGAACTAATAGGGATAGCCTCAAAACTGTTTCACAATTTTGTTACAATTAAAAGCCACTAGTAATTTTAAAACCTGTTCAATTTGAAGAAAAATAGGAAAAGTAACAACATAATTTTAGGGGAATAATTTCTTTCAAAAAAATGGTACATGCACGCCGTCAGCATGGGAAGACCCAACCCATGACCATGAAATGGCATTCTTAAAAGTTCAAAGTCAAGAGAACTAACAGGATTTCCAAGCGAGTTTTAGTCATCAACTATTTCCAACAATGACTTTAGCTATAGAAAATAAGTTGTTATATCATGATGAATATATTGTTACGGTACTGTTGTAGTTTGAGCTGATTTACTTTGACGGCACATTCATCGATCACCACGAGCAGTACCGTTGGTATCAAGTTACATATCAGGTGGGAGTGTTCATCTCACGCTCTTCTGTCAACATTGTCCACATCAAACACATCTGGGTGCTTGCAGTTTTACAGGTCAGACTGCTAACTTACTGTGTAACTTACTGCAAGTTGGTGTACCCACATAGTAACAACTAGCTGAGAGTACCCGCGCTTCGCCTCGGGGCTTTATTAACATAGCTGTGTGTATATTATTTTATGAAAATTGCAAATTTAAAATAAACAAAAAAAGTTTCCTATACATACCCTTAGAAAACCATTTAGTTTGCCTGTTATAACTTATCAGTGTTGCCATTTATTTTTCGGATGTTGTATGGGTATGAAATATAGCTAAAGATACACTGCATGGTGGGCTTAACCCTTAAACATAGATTGTCTGCCATACTTTTAGCCAACTTTGACTTATAAGTGGCCCAAAACGCCTAAAAACGTGTTCAGTGCCCACTTTGAACCCTCACCATTTATTTTTTGGATGATGAATAGGTATAATATACAGCTAAAGACACACTGCGTAATGAGCTAAGCCCTTAAAGGAAGTTTCACCACCATAGATTCGTCCGATTTTGAGTTATAAGCAGCCCATTATGCCTTAAACACGTTACAGACAGACAGACGGGATTTTTTGACACCAGTTTCGGTCCGTCCAAAGTATATAAACACCAAATAACCAAAACCTGGATTCTTTGCAATGTACAGACAAAAACCCTATTTTATTTATATAGATGATGTTTGCTACCTTGTGAGAGTCATAGTTACTCTCGCCGTTTTGCCCGTTTTTTGAGGATGTTATATGGACATAAAATATAGCTAAAAACACACTGTGTGATGGGCTTAACCCTTGAATGAAGTTTCACCGCCATAGCTTCAACGGATTTCGAGTTTAAAATGCCTTAAAAACGTGCAAAGTGCCCACTTTGGTCCCTCGCCATTTATTTTCTGGATGTTGTATGAGCATAAAATATAGCTAAAGAGTAAAGACACATTGCGCAATGGGCTCAACCATTAAACCTAGTTTCACCGCCATAGCTTCAATAGATTCTGAGTTATAAGCGGTCCAAGATGCCTTAAAAACGTTACACACAGACAGACAGACAGACCGACAGGAATTTTTTTGACACCAGTTTCGGTCTATGCAAAGTATATGAACACCAAATAACCAAAAACTTATGGATTCTTTGCAATGTACAGACAAAAGTCTTATTTTATTTATATTGATTAAGAATTAATTGTGTCTGCCCCCCAGGCAGCAAAGCACTTGACACTGTCTATTCTCAGAGACCAGCCAAAACCAGAAAATCACTTTTGCTTCTAACTCTACTTGGACTGATGGGAAATGTTGTATTATCTCACTTTGATTTTTTTCCAGGGTATAAATGTAGTTATATTTGGTTTCGAGGCTGTCTACTCGTTTCTTCCAAATGTCTTCGTCGTTCTGGCGTTTGTGCTGTGGGAAGGTCTCCTGGGTGGAGGGGCATACGTCAACACTTTCCATAGAATCAACACTGAGGTACAACTATGCTCTTTAGTTTAACTTGTAAGATTTTGTGATTGTTAATCTTAGAATTTCAAGTGTTTCTAAGTTATTCCATTTTATATCGGAGACTATTTCATATTGGTGGCTCAAATAAGGAAAATAAAAAGCTAAATACCCTTTTACTGTGAAAAAAGAGACTGAGGTCGGGTGTTTGGAGTAATATCAATGTATTTTTTAGAAATTAAAGCGGAAATCAAAAAGGTCTAATTTTGAAATTTGAAAGAATAACATAACCTGAAAAATTTGTTTGTGGTGTATTTCAAACATGTTCTGGAAATTTGCTGGGGATCGGAGAAACAATTCTAAATGTATTGGAAACATATATAAAACTCTTGACAATCATGGTATATTTCTAAAGTTACAAATGTTGTAAGCCTAATATTTGTAAACTACATATCTACTTAAGCAACAGCAATCAAACTTTTCTTTTAAATAAACAAATTTTAATTATTTTCTTTTTAAAACATCCTAAAATTATGATAAATTATGAATAGTTTTTATGTACTTAGCATTAATAATATTACAGTGACGATTGTTAAAACATTGTAAAAATGTCTTGTGCAATAAAGTATTCTTATTTTTATTCTAAACTGTGATTTACCGCTTTGCACGAAGGTTAACAAGAACTGTCTGAATTACAGGTCCCTGCAGAAAAGAGAGAGTTTTCCATGGCGATAACAACAGTCGCCGACAGCTTTGGCATAACCTTGGCCGGCTTCTTGTCCATGCCCATTCACAACTACATCTGTGGTCTTCCTCGGTCTATGTAGTGGTGCCAACACTACTCTAAGTGCCATACTTGTCACAGGCCTAACTTACTTAGTATGTTTAAGGATCTATAGTAGTGTTGGGTCGATTCCTAATTTTTTTGATTCTCAATTCCAGATTCCCTAATTCCAGTCTTCTCTTCCCGATACTGGGGACCTTCGGAGGGAATCGGTATCAGAATTGACTTAACCAGCCAATTTTCAATTGCAGGAAATCGGTTGTAGCTTACTACTTGTGCGTATTTCTACCTTCATTTGTTTTGAAAATTGTGCCAAGTCCTGCACTCTCTAAAGAATGTATGGCCGGTTAGTAATTAGCTAAACGATGGATTTCACCACTTTAATAATTAAAATTATTACTTAACTCTTGACAATACAAAACACATGTACACGCTAGCTTCCCCACCTCACTTAGCAGAAGAGTGGACCCGTCCATTTGCTAGCAACCCTCAACCGACGTTTCAAATTCCAGAATAGATTTCTGATTTGATTCTAAAATCAATTCCCGATCCTCAATTACTGAGTCCAAAATTGAATCTCGATCTTCAATTCCCGATTCCAAAACCGATTTCCCTTTCTTTCTTTGGAATCTATCTGAAACGATTCACGATCCTCAATTCTCCGGTGTCGGAATCGACTTTACTGACCGATTCTCCACCCCAGGAATCGGTGGAATTGATAATCGGGAATCAGAATCAACCCAACGTAAAGTATCCTTTAGTACTATTTGTAAATGAGAATGTTCGGGTTTTGATTTTTTATTCTTTTTCCGTGTGTGCTGAAAAAAACTTAAGCTTGACAGTTACTGTTAATGCTTGTTTATATTAAAGGAGGAGTACAGATAAAACATATTTAAACTAGAGCTTAACTTTAAAAAAATTATTTTTCTATAATATGGAGTTATTTGCTACATTATTAATTACAGAATGACATTGGGTTTGAATAGACACTTTACACCTTTGTAGCTAAATTGTGAATATAGTTTATTTTTTTCCATTTACAAAAAAAATCAGTATTTCATAAATTTAGGGACAACTGTCACATCTGGCCTATTGAAATATTAATGTGAATGTCACCAAATGGTAGTCAAACATAGACTTTTATGTCCACACAGTATTCTGGTAAAATTCAAGGCTATTGATAGGCCTGTAGTGTTCAAAAACTGTGATATAAAACCAACATATACAATTAAGATAGGTAACTGGAAAGTAAATATTATGTTACTTGAAAATTGTCTTGATATATTGTTTTAAACCTGTTGAGTAACATCTTCAAAAGACAAGAAAATGTGGTGGAGTGTTTATAAGATACTTGGTAAAGATAAATAAAATGATGTGATAGCAATAATTACCTTTCTAAAAGTAAGTTTATTATATTTTGATGCAAGAGCTAGTTAGTGTGTATACTATTTTGTGTCCAATGATTAAAAACTGATAAATAATATTTGATTAATAAACTACTTATATGGCAGTTTGCTGTAGGAAAGAACTACTAAAGAATCCTACGCCATGTTCAACCAAATCTTCACAGGAAATCTACTATAAATTCCAAATTGTTTTATGTTGCATTCCTTCATATAGTCTAGTCAACTGTATTGATTAACTATAGATTTTGTGCGTGTAATTTTGAAATGATGCAATATTACGAATGTGTGCATTTTGAAATGTTTTGTACTATACATGATTATATATATTAAATAATATTTCCTAATCATTACTAATTCTTTCTAACCTTTACACTAAAAACAAGCCTTGAGTAAACTAGAGTTGTCCAAAACGTTTAGTTTGGCCCACACCCTAATTAAAGGATAGAATATTTCTTATTTTGTGTATAAAAGTAAGGAATGTTTGTAAAATAATAAAATATTGTTCTGGCCCTCTGCTCCGTACTCAATAACTATGCTTTAGGGTTGGTTTATTCAAAAACATGAGCTATTTTAAAACTGTTTAAATAAAAAAGTGTAAACAAACAGTCTATTCCTTGAGTGTTTCCAAAAGATAGGCGTCCAAATACAGTACAGTCTCTATAATCCGGCCGTTCGCCACTCCGACACGTCCAGTAATCCGGCGCTGTGTGACCATGTCATTTAGCCACTTGTTTTCAAGTCTCAACTTGTCTGTAAAGCGTGTGACCAAAGTGTGGATTGTTTATTGCTAATCAGTGCTTCCGTTCAGTACAGGTCGTGAGATATGAAAATTCAAAGCGAACACGTCAGCGACTCTGTGTGGTTCGCTGACGTGTTCGAGTTCAACAACTTCTTTTCCTCAGTCGGAAGGGATCAAGGCCTTAGTCAGGCCGAGAATGTGCCCACTTACCCATCAATACCGAGTCCAACAGCCTCTATGGCTCTGACTCCGGTCACAGAAGAGGAAATTGCCAGAGTGATAAGAGATTTGCCTTCCAAAAAAACCAACGATTCAGATCACGTTTCAACGTGGCTTATCAAACAATGCTTCAAGCATTTGCTGAAGCCACTTGAACATCTGATTAATCTCTCTTTTCACTCAGGAACTGTTCCCTCTTCTCTCAAAAATGCCAAAGTCACACCAATTTTTAAAAAGGGCGACCCCTCCTCAATTCAAAATTACCGCCCGATTTCAATCCTTCCAGCCTTCAGCAAAATTTTCGAAAAGACCTTCCTTATTCGAATTGCAAACTTTTAGATATGCACAACCTACTATCAAAGGGCCAGTTCGGATTCGGAATGGAAAATCGACAATAGACGAGTGATGTGTTTAGTTGACATGATAGTAGACGCGATTGAAAGTCGGAACCTACACTCAGTGTATTTCTCGACTTATCAAAAGCTTTCGATGTGTTGATCACGCTACCTTAATTCACAAACTAGAATATTACGGGATACGCGGAGTGCCACTCAAGTGGATCAAATTGTATCTCTGTAATAGAACACAGTTCGTCCAAATTTCTGACGCGATCAGAGGAGAAGTGGCTAAGTTACGGGGTCCCCAAGGCTCCATTCTAAGTCCACTGCTCTTTTGGTCTACGCCAACGATATTGGCTCATCGGTACAAAAGGACAACTTGTTTAGTACGCAGATGACACGACTCTCTGTTTCAAAGCACCATCAGTGAAAGAACTTGAACGATGACGTTTGTTGAGCTCAACAGTTCAATTCAACATTTCAATGAGCTCAACCTCAAAACAAATCCAACAAAATCAACATACATTCAGTTTTGCTTGCGACCAACGACCTCAGAAAGCCCAACAGTCATGTTGGACGATACTGAGATCGAAGAAGTCTACTCGACTAAATTCCTTGGAATACACCTTGATCGAGGGTTGATTTGGGATTGTCATGTAGACAGTGTCTGTTCAAAATTAGCCTCGGCATTTATGTTTTGAGGCAGCTATCCAGTACTGCCCAATTCAGGTACTGATGACGGTATTACGGAGTAATCTACCCACACCTGTCTTACGGATTAGAGTTGTGGGGTGGTTGTTCAAAAGCAATTTTCCAGAGCTTTCATTCTCCAAAAAGAGCCGTTCGGACAATGCAAAACTTCAAAGAAGAGTCGTGCAGGCCAACTTTCCAAAAT
Source organism: Matsumurasca onukii (assembly GCA_018831715.1). NCBI lineage: Eukaryota > Metazoa > Arthropoda > Insecta > Hemiptera > Cicadellidae > Matsumurasca > Matsumurasca onukii. The sequence goes on from CM032064.1 coordinate 19,756,480, forward strand.
TTGAAATTGTTGACTTTACCTTGCCTCTACATTCTTCAAACTTGTCTTCTTTTCAAATCAAAATGTGACCCCTTAAGAGGAAGTGACATTCACTCTTATGAAACAAGAGGCAGGAGAACTATCGAACTGGGAGACACAGAACGATAGTTCATGAACGTTGCCTTCTCAGGCAGGAGTTCAACTAGTCAACCGGTTGCCAAATTCGATTAAAAGTGCAAATGCCGGAAGTTCAAAGCTCGTCTAAAACAAATCTTGGTCACAAAGGCATTTTACAGTACAGACGAGTTTAAGGCACATAACTGGGAGACTGCAGAACCTAACGACGTACAATAGGAGGGCTAGAGTGGAACAATTCGAATGAATGAGAGAGAGTGAATGAACAAAATGTATGTTTGAATGGGACCTCGATGTCAGAATGCAAGGAAAATTTTAGTTCAACCAATAAATATGACGATTGCATAACATGTTTATGTTTCCGCAATAAACTATTTATTTATATTGCAAAAACGTAAACATGTTACTTTGACATTAATAATAAGTGTTGTAAAAAGTTATTTTAAAAAGATTAGAAAGTAGTGGTAAGTTAACATCGGCAAATCAAAAACTACAGACATAAGGAAGAATAAGAATGAAATTGAATCATTCATAAGAGTAGTGAATCGTCCTTTAATGTAAGACAGATTATTCCTGGCAAATTGAGTCTTTTTTAGTGAACCACTAATCCAGCATTTCTTCTAATCCGCCGCTTCCGATCCCGATATAGGGCCGGATTAGTGAGATCGTACTGTATACTAAAAAAGTTTAAGCCATCAGCATTATTTTGTGGTCAATTATGCGACTGGAATGCAGATAACAGCATATTGTAAAGACAATGCAATTGAGCAGATGACGTAAACAGCCAAAAGCAAAGTAACCATTTTTATTGGCTTTCTCCAAAACCTGAACAATTATACATATTTTTGGACCACCTTGCCGTGCTAAACACGAATCTTATTTATAGAAGACTAGCTGACAATACCCGTGCTAAGCTACGGGATTTAAATATTTTATAAATAAATATTATATTTTAAATACTTTAAATATATAAAGAATTTTGTGAATATATATTTGATCTTAAATGTTTTAAAAAAAATCAATGTTTGTGTTGTTTGGTAAATTGTACTGTTTCCCATGAGTTCACCATTTTATAGGTTTAATACATAACCAGGCTGACAAGCAGCTTAGCGCTAAAGCGCCGCTGGAATGAATCAAACAAACTTTCTTTGTAATTTGATACACTAAATCACTAATTTTAACTCTAGTTTACTCCGCTTACAACCTCCCTTTAGCCTTTTTGCCTTAGCGTTGTGTGCTCTATTACCGCGGTAGAATTTCAGCTACGCTCACAGCCTTGCTTCGGCTTCAGACTTCAGATAGCCAAGTTCAGAGCCCACTATTTTTGGATGTTGTATGTATTGTTAAATATCCTATAGATGAAGACACACTGGGTAATGTGTTTGAGGGGACAGACTAAAACGCTGACTGCCTGACCAATGTTATTTCCCCATATACGTTCCAAGTGCGCCACCGAGTGCCACCGACTACCTAGAGCCTTGAGATTTTATACACTGACTTGTCTAATCATATTCTACCAGTGGTATGAGTTTGAAACATATCCGTTTACAAAATAATAGGTCTTAAGAACCGTTCTTAAGAATAACCGTTCCACTTGCACCACCGGGTGTCATCGACTACCTAGAGCCTTGAGATTTTATACACTGACTTTTCTAATCATATTCTACAAGTGGTATGAGTTTGAAACATATCCGTTCACAAAATATTAGGTCTTTAGAACCGTTCTTAAGAATAAACGTTCCAAGTGCACCACTGGGTGCCATCGACTACCTAGAGCCTTGAGATTTTATACACTTACTTTGCTAATCATATTCTACAAGTGGTATGACTTTGAAACATATCCGTTCAAAAATAGGTCTTAAGACTATTGTCAAATAATCACAGGTAAAGACGCCATGGCGCTACAACACAAATCAGACCAACCGGTGACAATAAAATGTCGATCACAGCCTACTGATGCGCGCACAGTGAACAGTGACCTTGACCTACCGGTTACAGTAATGTCGCTCGGTATCCACATCCAGTATCCACCAAGTAACAGCACAAACACAACACAATTTGTAACTGCTCGTGCGCACAGAATAGACTTGACTGGGACTCGTGGCGTGGTCCTGTAATCCAGCTTCATGGAGGTCAGGTTTTGAGGATGATATAGGTCTAAAGCGGCTCAGATAGTCTCAGTGATCATCTGATGATACCCGCATCAACTCCCACCATCGTTTAGACATATCAGACCATCACCTGCGTGGTTCGGAAGTCACGTTAAACCGTTGGTCCTTGTATTTCCATTGGTAATTGGGCTATTAATTAATGACCCATTCTAAGGAAGAGTCAGCCTTAGTTTGTAACTAGACTACACCTCATAACTCATTACTACCACTCATCACACTCATCCTTCACCACATATTTGCCTTAAAATACCCTCATGAAAGTGGTCGGCATCTCAAATAGTGATTTAGTGATTTAGTGACAAGCGCAGTGACAGTACACACTGCCATACACTTGCAATTCTATGCTGGATTGTATAGAGAACCAGAATACAAAAATAATCCCAGGAACGAAAGTGAAGCACCTTACACGAAACCTGTCGAGCACACTCCTCACGCACCGCACTTAATGTGCATTGATCGCATCTGGCCCATTAAACCTACAGTAACAATTCTTGGGTGCAGATTAGGCCTATCCAGATACCATAATTGTATCGGTACAACAGGTCAATAGGTACTGGTAGACGATTTGCAACTCATATAACTGATGATCCTAGATTAAATTTGGATCATAGATTACATTGCAGAACATATTTTCTACATCGCAGTTTGGGAATTAAAATTATAAGTGGTAAGTAAATCCTCGCGGAACCACTACTGGGATTTAGCGCCTCCCTAAGCTTAAAAAACGCCACTCTCCGCCTCACTGAATTTGATGAGCCATTCTCTCTTCAGTGATCCTCAGCGGGTCATTGTGGCCCCCGCACCCGGAATGATCCAATGCACTAGCATTGCACCGTACCATAGCGCACCCGGGTGGGATTCGAACCCACGCTGTGACAGACAGGGGCCAACTGTCCGTCACTATAACCACTAAACTACCGGGCTGTTTGTCGTGGGCTGTCAAACTCACACTTGAGTTGCCGTCGAGGGGGGAGGGAGTGGTAGTTTCCGTTTTCTCTTCTAGGTGCCGTTAGTATAGCGTAGTCCTCACATATCAGAGACTGTTTCAACCGTCTCCTATACTGCACATCCAAGCGTTCAAAAAGAAATAGCGTTTGTCGACCTATAGTCAACACGAGGCCTCAAAGGGTTAATCAAATTCTTTAGATAAGTAGGCTCAAGTATTTTCTTGTCTATTTGAGTAATTTCATTGTAAATTGGAGTTTTAAGTTGAAATTATTGTCTAAAGCCAATGTTAACTTAACCTGAGAGAAAATAATTTGCATCTACAATTTAAAAATTCATCAGAAAACCCGGAGGTTGCAACAGCTTTATTACTGAGCTAGGGATGCTGGTCAAATTTGTTAGGATTTTTGGTATCGCAATATTTGGCCGAACTTAAAGCCTGTTTAACTTTTAATAGCAAATTAGGGAAAACAAAAAACCTAATAGCCATAAGCCTAGTTCATATCATACTTATAGCTGGTTCAAACGTAGCAAGTCAGTGCCAGTTGCCAATGTATGAGTAGACCTCCTCATAAAATATTTTGTAATTGAAAATTTAAGTTACATGTTTCGGCTCTGAGGCCTTAAACACTCTGGCTATCATTTGGTCAGTTGAATTAGTGTGAACATGGCCTCAGAGACCAAACATGTAACTTAAATTTTTAATTACAAAATATTTTACCAAGAGTGTTTTTTCTGTTTGATATTTATTTTTATTCAAAAGTATAATATCCCTTCAACTTCAAATCATTCCATTTTTCAGTTTACCTATTTTGAAACAAAAAACCCAACAGAAATGTAAAAAATTGTATATTGGTTCTTTGCCTAAAAATTAGTTTCTACTTCATGCCAATATGTTATGTTAACTGTGCTTTCAAAATGTTTTTTTTAACGGTTTTTTTTATTTTGATTTATTTGTGTAAATTTACTTTTTACTCTATTGTTATATTTAGGTATATTGTTTTTATCTTTTATATGGAGCTCACTATGTGTGTTAACAAATTCTGTAACAGTGCCTCAACACAACTAACGTTAATGAGGCACGTAATTCATTCTTTTTCAATCTGTATTTTTAACAATATTGTTCATTTTTTATCACGAAGATATTTTATGCTTATTTAACCTTAGTAACATGTGTAACTATTACTCTTTGTATGATAACTTGTTTAACAAATTTATATATGTAAAGGATTTGCACATGAGTATAAAAAGTGTATTGTAATATTGTAATAATTGAAAAGAATTTTTCAAATTCAAATTCCTTTATTCATGGTAATTAACAATATTTTGTACAGAATTGCGTCATATCTTATGCATACATTCATTCTTCTTAATCATATTTTTTTCATTACATATTTCATATTTTGTAATACTATCTAAACGTGTAAAGTGTTAAACGATACAATATTTTTGAACAAAGTATGTAGCATCATCACCCTTCTTGATATAATTTTACATTATCACATATATATATATATACATATATTTTTTTTTTTTTAGATAATAATAAATTAAGAGTAGTATATACATTCAACAATACAGTAATATTTACGTTAAGTTATAAGTTAAATTTGTACACAAAAATTATTACATAGTTACAGAATCATTCAAAAAAATTACAGGATTAAACGCCAAAATACATACATTACTCAATTTATAATTAAAAAAACAAAACTGACCAACTAATTATTTACATTTTCATAAAATTCTTCGAATGAGTAACACAATATATTTAATAGTAAAGACTTTAGCTTTACACAGAATTTTTTTACATTTTCTTCATTTCTAATTTCATGAGGTAAATGCTGCAAAAATTTAAGTCCAGCATATGAGGTTTTCTTTTTGTAAAGTTCCAAATTATGTCTTTCAATTATAAAATGATGTCTCACTTATGTGTGTGATATTGGGGTTGAGCATGAATGTTATTTTGCTTACAGTATTTTGTTGTCTCCAGAATATAAAGGTCATATATAGTTAGGAGATTTAGTTCTTTGAATAAATGCTTGACTGAATCGTTAATGGACAGACCACACATGACTTTAATAGCTTTTTTTGTAATTTAAGTATATAATCCAAGTTCTTTTTTGTAGTTCCACCATATACTGCTATTCCATAGGAGATGTGTGATTGAAATAATGAAAAATATATTGTTTTAAGTGTTGATAAATTACATTAGTGTTTCATTCTTCCTAATGCATAAATACCGGACGACAATTTTCTTGATACAAATTTTACATGCTCATCCCAATTTAAGTTGCTTTCTATTATTAACCCTAAGAATTTAGTGTCAGTTAGTTGCTCAACTGAGTAGTTCTCTATTAATATTAATGGATTTATGAGATGTCTGTTTTGTTTTGTATAAAAAGAGATAAAGTTGGTTTTATTGGTATTTAATATTAGGTGAGCTGAATTTAGAAACTGCTTGATTTTAAACATTTCTGCAGCAGCTTTTTGTTCAATTTCATTTTTTTTTCCGGTGAAAATAATATTTGCATCATCTGCACAAGACCATATTAATTGTATTTCCCCACTTAAGCAGGCCTGTCAGATAACAGATAAAGAGCAATGGGCCCAAAATGGACCCTTGTGGAACTCCATATGTAATTTCTCCAAAAGATGATTTATAACTTTCAATATAATTTAATGTTTGGTGTTTAATTTCCACATACTGACATCGGTCTTCTAAATAAGATTTGAACCATTGCAACTCCTTCCCTCTAATGCCAAGACTGAGTAAGATTTTAAAAAGACGATCATGGGAAATACTGTCAAATGCTTTAGAGATATCCAAAATATACCAATTACATTTTCTTTTCTGTCTATATAGCGTCAATGACGGTTTGTACAAATTTAACTCCTGTTACTGTTGACCTACCCGATCTGAAACCGTGTTGTTGGTCGTCGAGTAGTTCATTTTCCTCAAGATATCTTATTAATTGGCTGTAAACAATTTTTTCATATATTTTTGAGAAAGCTGGTAACAGAGACACTGGTCGATAGCTTCCCAATTCTTCAGTACTGCCTTTCTTAAAGATTGGGACTACTTTTGCAATTTTTAATTGGTAAGGAAATAAACCCGTGATTAAAGAGGAATTGATTATGTGGGTCAGAGGTTTTAATATATAGTCTATTGCCTCCTTAACAATACTTATCGGAATTTCGTCATATCCTGAAGAATGTTTGTTTTTGAATGACTTGATAGTTTTAAGAACTTCATCCTCCGTTACTGAAGCAAATTTAAAAGTTGTTTGAGTACGACTAGTGCAGCTTATTTCAGTATTATGATTTATGTTTGAAAGATTATTTAGTTGAGGATGTACGGTTTCTCTAACTGTATTGATAAAAAAATCATTAAAAGACTCTGATATTATTTTTGGATCCTCAATATTATTGCCAGTACAGTTACAACTAATTCTAAAGTTGGCTACTTTGTATTGTTGTTTGTTTCCTACCCCTATTTATTATTCCCCAAGTGGCCTTGACACAATTACTGGAATTTGATATTTTAGTGTCATAGTACTGTTTTTTTGCTCTATTCACTTTATTACTAACTTCCCGTTTTTTGTTCCTGATACTTCTTTTAAGTTCGTTCCTCTTTGTTTCCCTAAACAATCTACTCAATTGCAGTATCTGTTTTTTACCATCCAGAATATCTTGGTTTACCCATTCAATTTGTCTTACACAGTTAATGTTTGAATACACTTTAGGGAAGCTGGAGTTGAAATAATAAAGAAAAAGATTCAAAAATATATCATACTTTAGTTCTACGGTAGACTGGTAGACTTCCATCCAGGACTCTGACGCAATTTGCCAAAAAAAGGACTGCTTATTAATTTTATTTATTCTTCTAGTCAATTGCTTCAACTTAACAGGAGATTTAGGAGTCTGTATTCTCATTTCCACTAGCTGCGCATCATGATCAGAAAGTTCGGTTACTAATCCGGAAATTGTTAAATTTGGAATATTACTAATACAATCATCTATTGCTGTAGATGTCGTCTCGGTTACTCTTGTTGGGAAGTCCACCAGGTACTTTACATTAAAAGCTATCAATAGATTAACAAAACTAAAATTAAATGCATCCTTGTTCAAGACATTTACATTAAAATCCCCTACAATTATTATTCTGTTATTATTTTTTAATAAACAATTTAGAAGCAATTCTAGCTTTTTCAAAAATATTTTTTCATTACCCTTGATTGGAGACCTATAAAAACAAACCAAAATAATATAGTTGTAATCAATTCTATATTTGAGCATACAGTATTCAAAAACCTTTTCCTCTAACAGAAGCTGACACTGAGGTATTACAAAGTCATAGGTTTTAGTGTTAATCTTTGATAGAATCATTACCCCCCCACCTCTGAACTTTCCCTAGTGAAATAAGTGCATACTTTGTAACCATCCACTCTTACTCTTTCTATTTCACTTTTAAAACTTTATGTTCACTTAACGCTAAAAAATCAGGCTCTAACTCTTCCAAGATCAAGTTTAAGCTGTCGAGTCTAGAAGGCAAGTGTTGAATATTTTGATGTAAGATTAGGACTTTATTAGAATTTATTGAACCCGGACCACTTACTAGATTTTTTGAAAAGTTGGTTCTGAAAATAGAGATTACTTCATTTTTTTCAAATGGAGGAGGTTGCTCCTGTATCACGCCTTGTTCAGGGGCTTTCATGTTGACGATCGCTTCAGCAATAGTTTCCGCCAACCATGTCTTACCCCTGTAGTTCAGGTGTAAGCCATATCGAGTGTGTAGGTTTCTTCCAGCCTTACTTGCCTCTACTAGGGTGATTTTAGGATGTTTCTTGATGAGATCTCTTAGGGAAAGATTAGTTTTTTTCACTTCTGTATTCACACAAGACCATTCAACTAGGTCATACCTGTGTGGCAGATCTACCAAAATTATATTGGTGTGTAAAAATTTACCCAATGTTTGGTTTATATTATTTAGAGCTTCATCAGCTTTATTTCTAGCCACATCATTGGTCCCACACATCAGCACCAAAACATCTTTTCCTTAAGATTTACATCTCGTATCTTCTTATCATTTAAGATATCTTTGGTGCACCAGCCAGGCTGGACAAATCCAAAAGCATTGCTTGATTTCAGCTTCTTATTGAGATGATATGCCAGGGTCCATGGCTGTCACCACAGATAAGTATATCAGGTTGTACTTCATCAAAGTTGTCAAAATCGCCTTCATTCTCCACTTCCTGAGTCACTCCTACCAAAGGTGAAAATCTGTTCACACATGGTACGTCGTCCAATGATTGTAGGTTTTGGACCTATTGTCCTTTCTCTTAGATTGCTTGACATGTGTCCAGGAGGATGCAGAAGTCGTCATATTCAAGCTGGATTGCAATGGTGTCATTGATGGAAAGCAGCGAAAACAATTGCTACTGGATGTTTTTAGCGTTTCAAGTTTGTTTTCCAACAAATTGTTTTCTTCCTGTAAGATGTTCGAAGCGGCTTTCAAACTTTCATTTTCAAGCTTTTTCAATCTTAATTCTTCTATAACGATCTGTGTTTGAAAATCATGCTGCTCTAATGGTTTGCTTACTTGTTTTATTTTAAGATTTTTTAAATTTTGTTTTAATTCCAAGTTAGCTTTTTTCAAATTTTCAATTTCAGTTTTTAATGCTTTTTCTATTTCCTTGAATAAGCTACATTTTTCTTCATATTGTATACCTTTTTTTTCTAGATCTATGCATTTTCTAGATCTAGATCTATATATATATAGTGTTAAGCCTATTCTGTATGGCTACTCAATTCACCAAACAGAATAACTAATTAATTATGTACAGTGACTATAGTTCAAAATATTCCAAGTCAATAGTCCACTGACTGTAAACACAGCAGATGACAGCCGGTAGCAACTGACAGATAAGAACAGCTGGCTAGCAGACAGTCTTGTTGCAATGCCTGTGCTGTTATCTATGTGTCAAAGGTCAACTCAGTGAGCGGCTACTAGGTGCCCTTGAGACAATCCTGACTGAACATAACCTCTACATTTGACCAACTTGGAACTAAGACATTAGTATTCAATATTAATAATAAATAAAACTGATCCCTGTATAAACACAGCACTTCAGAAGTTATAACTGAACTGTTTGGTAACACTTTAGACCCTTTTACACTTAAAAAACTACCAAAAAATGAAGTTGAAATATGGAGCAAACTCCAGCATGCACAGTAGCAACAGGGGCTTCCCCCACCATTGAATGAATAAAAATTTATTTATTTCATTTATTTTTATTTAAAAAATAATGACCCGATGCGATTCAAATTTTGAACATTTTGCTCCTTAGGCCAAACTAAACCTTAATTCCGTTTTGGTGATAATCCGACCTTTCTTTCCGAATATATGACATATAAATTATGATTTCCGGTTTCAGGACCTATTTAAAGTTAATTACCTTTTTTGTAGCCTGGATATCCTGATGAAACTTAGATGCTAGATGTGATGCTGACGATTGTTTCCGCCTAATAAGACCATCTTCAGAGCACAACACTAAACTAACACTATAACTGTTTATATATTACACTGTTTATTTACACTTTACATGGGGCAAACTTATGACACCTCTATTATCCCCATATATGTTATGTCTATATGTTATGTATCTATATTATGTTCTATCTCTATGTTTTTTGTTTATTTGTAAAAATACGCTGGTCTGTAAATTTGAAACATGTATGTATTTAATCATATGCTCCTCTAGAGTAGTAGCGCAAAACTTTTGTTCTTGTTCTCTGGTAGAACAATTCTTCTTAAGTTATTACCATAAATATAATTTTTAATCAAATTTGTTGTTGTTATAATGTTTAAATATTTTATCTGCAGAGATTCATTTGAAAATATGTACACTTGACCGCTTTTCCTTCAAAAAAGGCTAAAAAGAAGGAACGACTGGTTCCTGAAGAAGATATATTATAAAACTAATCTATATGTTATGTATCTATATTATGTTCTATCTATATGTTTCTATATGTTATGTCTATATGTTATGTATCTCTATTATGTTCTATCTATATGTTTTTTTTTATTTGCAAAAATAGGCTGGTCTGTAAATTTGAAACATGTATGTATTTAATCATCCGCTCCTCTAGAGTAGTAGCGCAAAACTTTTGTTCTTGTTCTCTGGTAAGTTATTACCATAAATATAATTTTTAGTCAAATTTGTTGTTGTTATAATGTCTAAATATTTTATCTGCAGAGATTCATTTGAAATGTATGACCAAAGACTAATAAATTCTTTAATAAATTTGTGGATTGCCTAAAAAGTATAAGGTTCATGTTCAAGTCCTGGTTCTATTTGCAGATTTATCATAGTCTATTTCAAATAAAATTTTCTAAATATTATGTGGTTCATGATTTTTAGCCTTTTTTGTGCTTCATAATACATATTTGAAACTTGTTGCAATTGGATTCTACGGACAGTAGGTTGCTAATGACTACTAAAATTCAGAAACAAAGTTAGTAAATGGGAACTTTTTCTGACCGTATGATCCATATGGATACAACTTTTAAATTTTTTAACTTATGAGGGGGAAAATATGTGTGTGCCTATTATACCCAAGTATTAAGAATTTAGCAAGAAATAATTTTTGTCTAAGTATTTCATAATTCAGGCTGTAAAGGGTTAATACAAAACCCCAATAAAAATATTTAATGTATACATTAGTAAAACAATATACAATGTGTACAATTCCAAGGTATTTTATTCCTTTTGGGTGTTTGTTCAATAATTTGATACCTGCTTGCATTGGCAATCTTTCGAATATTTGCAATCTATGGCTTTCTTGTTTATATACAGCATTTAATCTGGTAATGTGAAAGTGAACATCATAAACTTAGATTCAATTACATTTGCCAACTCAGTATAAAATCGTTTCAAACGTTTTAGGTGAAGGCAATGTAAAGATATTAATATTTTGGAGATGTTCGCTACACAAAGCCCTTGAGGTTAGATTGCAAATTAAACGAATGACTGTTTTTTGGAGAATAAAATGAAACCTTCTTTTTGTACAGTTACCCAAAAATACGATTCCATAAGACACATCAGATTGTATGATTCCGTAGTAAACTATCTGCGCCCTATTTCATAAAACTTTTACCGGGGTAAATGAGGGTTTACTGTGGTAATCTACAACAAAACCCGTTTCATAACCATACCTACGTAAGTTACGTCGGTAAAACTTCTACTGCAGTAAACTCACTTTTACCACTGTTCCGTTTCATAAATTTACTACAGTAAAACTGATTTTACCGAGGTAACTGAATTTTACCTGAGTAGACCTACAGCGGTAAACCGTGTTTCTGTTTCATAAAGAATATCCAGGTAAAAAATAATACTTGGGTATTCAAATTTTACTTGTGTTATTTCAGGTTAAACTAATAAATCGTGTTTCATAGACCTAACTAAGTTATTTCTAGAGCGGTAAAACTATTGAAATTCTTACCCACCTTCAGAGGCGGGTAGTTACTGTTTACTGTGGTAAATCTTGATGTTCCTTTGGGAATAATCGAATAATACAATATTTTTTTGGCCGATTTTGGAGGGGTTCAAAATTATTTAAATGTAATAACTTGTCTATAATAGCTTTTGTTACATTATTGTACAATTTTCGTTTGTCTGATTAATATGAATGAACGAAAATACCTTCTTATTTGTGCTATATATATTTTTAAATGTTTTGGATAAACTTCATAATGTTCTCATTGAATTAAATAGGTTTAACTTAGGATAACACCAACTTGGTGAGTGAATCAATAATGGCGTGTTTCTTTCAACCTATGAAATTAAAATTAGCTTATTGTTTTTATAGAACGAGTTTCCAAGATTCTAACAGTGTAACATATGGAAAGCCAAATTTTGTCAGCAAATTCATGTTTGTTCCTTAAGGGTTTTCATAAGCCTAGGAGTTAGGACCAATAAGCTTAATAACTTTTAACATCATTATTATCAAAGGGAGTGAAACATCTATTGTCGTTGTACCATCTGTGGTGGGGGGTTGCTTTGGGCAAGAGTCATCAGCCATCAAGACACATTTAATTTGTCTTAGAGAGTTAGAGTACCTTTTAAACACCACAAAATAAAATGAATGGTCACTGCAACCTCTACTCCTGAAGCAAGAGGTCATGGGTCAAATCAGCCAGTATGTGCATGCTACATGAGTGGTGTGAGAAGAAGGTTTACTTTTAGAGTTTTTCTGGTAATTTTGGTCGCAAAGCAAGTTTTCTCTAAGAACTTTATATATGACTTTATATACTTTTATATGTACTGATAAAAGGTCAACATCTTGCTTATAATCTTGACAAGACCAGTTTTTTGAGTTACCAGTTTACAAAGATCAAAACAATGTTAAAAACCTTCATCCACAAACAATAAATCAAATGATTTATAAAACAAAATAAAGTGTTTTCTATAATTTTGTTACAAAAATGTAATCATCCATTAAACATTTCAACTCTTGCAAAAGCTGTATGTGAATAATGAACAATATACTGGGCTTGTATATTATTATTATTTTTAAAATAAATGCTGATTTAAGCACTTTACTAAATTTGACGGCGTAAACAGTTGGGCTGGATGGTGTAGTGGTCAGCATAATCGCCCAGCAAGCTAGAGACCCAGGTTGAAGTCCCGGTTCGGTCCAAACATTTTATCCTCAAATTTCTTTAGTAATAAAATGTATGCTGTATTGACTGAATTGAAATTTTTACAATTAATTACAGGAGTTTTAGCAGTTGAACATTTGGACAATTTTACATTAAACAATGTTGAATAAATATATGAGTAACCAATACTTTTAAAATCTAAAAATGTTGCTAAGGACACTGTTTACATTGCAATCATAATAAAAGCAGATCCAACTTGTGAAATGGCACTCCGAAACCTTCAGTCCTTATCATTAATAGTTTTTAAAACCACTTATATTAAAACATTTTTTTGGTTTTAAATATATACCGGTAATCAATTACTTTGACTTGCTATGAAATTAAATGCTTTCGTAAACATTTTATGCTTTAAAAGTTAGCACCTACTGTCATGGAGGAAAAAAAACTCACAGACTTCAAACATATATTTTTATTTCTACAAAACCATCAATATACTTTGCAAATATGTTAAAACTTTAAAAAAACTGTAATATTATTCTCCAAATCTATAATTTAGACTGGTGAAGGTTTTTTCTCAATCATTTTAAGGACATGCAGTTATTTTCCAACATCTAGTAACTCTGCAACAGCAGACTCCCCAGAAGTAAACCTGAAAATAAGAGTAAAACTGTAGTTTTGGACAAATTATCTTTAGTTTCAAAACCTATTTTGTTTTGCAAAAGTTGGACAAACACATATTGAAACATAATAATTTATTAAGTCAATGAACAAATGTTGTTTGTGTTGACTTTGGAATGGAATTGGTAAAATGAGAGGTGAATTACAATTTAAAATGCCGGAATGGGCTTAAGCCACTGGTAAATACGGTGAAATAAGGTCTACATACGTTCTATAATTTTGTCTTTCTTATTTTAATTTAAATCTTGTAGTTTGAGTGGCTAACTTCATTTTGAAATTACTATATTTACTATGTTATATATTCCATAACATAGTTAGCAAGTTCTGCAATTTGCTACAGAGTAGTCCTCAATCAACAAATATTCTTTTAGTTTCCTTTTGAATAAAGCCAGTTCTGGCAGTAAACATTTGACCTCATCGGAGAGCTTGTTTAAAAGTTTTACGCCAGCCTGCATCGGCAATCGCTCATACAATCCAATACATATTTCTCTATTTGTAATTTTGAAGAGAAATACAATGGCGTTTTGGTCTATACAGTTAGTTATTTATTACATGTAGTAAAATGTTCTAATTTATAAAAAGGTCTTGTCACGAGCCATCCTTGTAGTTCTTTCTTGAAATACTTTTCTGTAGAGAGCTTCTTTAGGTTGGCAGGCAGCAGGTTGAACAATTTGGGTCCCATGTAACTAGGCTTTTCCTCTGTAAGTGCAAGATGGTGGGCTGGTAGGATAAAGATTTCCTAAAGAAATAAGTATTGTATTGTTTGAGAGATTGCCGATGCAGGCTGGCGTTAAACTTTTAAACTAGCTCCCCAACGAGATCAAATGTTTACTGCCGGAACTGGCTTTATTCAAAAGGAAACTAAAAGAATATTTGTTGATTAAGGCTCCTTACTCTGCAGCAGAGTTTATTGCAGAATCTGCTAACTTCCCATAATATGGAATAATTAACATAAGTTAATAAATATAGTAATTTCAAAATAAAGTTAGCATCAAACTGTGCCTTAAATGTGTAGTCTATGGCTATCTTGTCTAAAAATAGAATTTGAGCATGTATCATAAGAATGTATATCGTGACCCTGTACTAAATTACATTTTGAAACACAAAATAATACAGTTTCAAAAATGTATAATGAAGCTAAATTATGTAAGAATGATTAGATTTTTAAAATAATCTCTACACAATGTCCTTGACGTCAATTTCCAAATAACTCGAATTGCCAATTTTTGGAGGATAAATGCTCTAACAGTTTATTTTCAGCACAGCTACCCAAAAATATAATTCAATTAGACAAATGAGAGTGTATCACTCCATAGTAGACTACTTTAACATCTGTACATGGTAAGAACGAATAATTACAAAACATGAAATAGGCTTCATAACAGTAGGTAACGGAGAAAGATTTGTGGCTAGAACTAGACATTCATAGTGACATAGAAGTAGCCGTGACGGTCATTGTGAGGAGACTTGAAGCTCAGTGGACTAGCCTACTTGGGTTTCGGTAGGCCTAGTGTCTGAGCCTGTGAGCCTAGGCCAATATTTGACCCCAGACACAGTTTCAATTATTATTTGATCTGTACTGTACTTACAAACCAAATGTATTGGTTCTTCTAAGTAACTAAGGTTTTGAGTATAAGTAATAAAACCTTGTCCTTAATGTAAGTGGTGTTGTTTTAGCAATCGAAATAGTTTGGAAACTTTTGTTATAATTAGTAAGTTATAAGGTTTGATGAGTAGGCCAAGGCGTTGATTACATTGTTTTTGGCTTTGCTTGTGTGGAAAGTTATCATTGGAAGTAATTGGAAGTTGGAAATTATGTAGTTTAAACGCTTAATCCATCACCATTCTAAAGGAGGTAAAGCTATTGAACTTTTGTAACTCTGAGCTAAAGTGAAGTGTATCAACTCCTGGCTCTATTGTGGTTAAAACCAAATGTAACTATAAAATATTCATATGAGTACTTACCTCGGATTACATTCCAACAGTTAAATCCTCTGGGATTAATCATTGAACCATCAAAGTTTATAAATCTGTCATAGTTGAGCAAGCCATCTTGTCTACGGATATTGTTACCCGTCATTTGCAAGATGTCCACAAACTTCCCGAATGAAATGTTGTCCTTTTATTTACATTTTGAGTTAAATTAGGATTCTGAGCATGTTTTAAAAACGACTTTTTCAACTAATCTAGTGATGAATATATTTAATTAGAAGAAAACACTCGAGTGTGTACAAGTACAATTCAAATTCAATATGGCGTCTGATGTAAACAGTGCAATGTCAGACGTTTTACTGTGGTATTTTGTCTTACTCCGGTACGAAAACTTTATGAAACGCACTTTTTTACAGTGGTACGATACTGTAGTAAACGATTACCGGTGTAACATCATACCGAGGTAAAATCCCTGATATTTAAAAATTTACTGGGGTAAAACATGATTTTTTTGAAACACAATTTTACCTGTACAAAATACTGTGGTAAGATGCCTACCGAGGTAACAAACTACCACGGTAAAATCTCTGAAAATTAAGGTTTTACTTGGGTAAAAGATGACTTTAATGAAACACAATTTTACCTGTACAAAATACTGTGGTAAGATACCTAAGTAAATACCGGGGTATTTACTGCTCTTTTATGAAATAGGGCCCTGAAGAGTATATATAAAACATAAATCTTTCATTTGCCTCAGCAGAAAAACCATATAAAAACATACCTTTTTACAAACGTGATCAACTTGGGAGTCCCAACATAAGGGTTGATCTATAAATGGCCCTAAAAATTGGGTGTAATCCACTTCTTTCAGCAGTTGATCCCCTACGGGTACTGAATTTTGATTATTGCCTAGCAAAACACCACGAAACGTTCGACTGCTCAAAAGTTAGATTAGTAGTAGACCAACTACAAGGTAGTAGACGAGGGTCACAGATTTGGTATAATATAATACCAGGTCTATAGAGAATACACTATGTTTTATCTCTATGTACTCTATGGTTGAAAGCAGACAGTGACGTCACTGATGTTGTCTCGTCATTGGCTACGTCACACGAAAAAAGGCCTCCACCGATATTCTCGGGAATGAAAGCCCAATTTTAAGGCAGCCGTCTCAAGACAGGATTACGGGGTCGCTCTGCGCATGCGCAAGCCGTGACTACCATCAGTAAATGGAAACCGTTATTACAACTTGTTCAAAGCCGTTACCGATTGATGCCAAATTGACATGCATACCAAAACCTACCAGATCTACAACTATCACAATACCGGGTGTTTCTAAAAGAACTCCTTGATTTAAAGTTGTATTAGTATACAGTATAGTTAAAATAATAGTTATTAACCCTCTACCTATATTTTAAGTGCCAGTAGCGTTTATTTAATTTTCTTTTGGCACAAGAATTTTTTTGACCATACTGTTGGCATCACTGATTGATTATCATCTGTAGGTGTTCGCTAGATCGGCTGTTCGATCCATGGTACTTATTACACCATGGTTCGATCTACAGATCATTCGGTCTGATGCGACGGCGCGGTAGAAGTGGTACACCTTAGTACGTAGTGATACTGAAGGGGGGCGCGCATGCGCACTTGGTTGGGGCAGAGCCCCAAGCAGTCCATATAAAATAAAAGAGCATTGGAATTACGTCACGGTACGGTACCGTCGGTACCCTCTCGGCTGTCGGCTGCTTATCCCATATGCTTGCACAGTAGCTCTGTGAGGCGCTCTGGCTTGCGCCCAAGCATCGTTCTATACGCTCACCACGTCAAGTCTGACCTGGATGCGAATTGTACAAACGCTTGGATGAACGAATTCATTAATATATCTCATTAATAGAGGATTTAATACAAAATTTACGGACTTGGGAGGGCTGCGCCCAAAAGCCCATTAGAGAAAGCCGCCACTGACTTTTCTCATTGGAATTATAACTCTGTCCATATACCTACCTATCTATTCTTACATCTTTAGTCGTCCTCTGGACCTGGTACTTGTTCAGTGGTACGGCATGTCTGCAGCTGCAGTTTATTTCTACAGATTACTTTTTTCCATTGGAATTATATAACTATGTCCCATACCTACCTATCTATTCCTCACATCATTTATCATTACGTTATTCATGGGCTTATTTAACTTCGCCCTCCTTCACTGTCGAGGCTGTTAGCTGATAGAATCAGGAACGCCTTGCAAAGAGCTAATTAAACTCCTGATGTACACCAGGACCGGTTGTGTGCTGTCAGAAACAGGCACGTCTCACAAAAAGATAGTGCGGCTTCTGATGTACACCAGGATCGACTGAAAAATCAAAGAATCAGGCATGAGGCATGCCTCTCAAAGAACCTCTGAGACATTGGATGAACGCGGGAGGCTCTAATTGCCGCCAATACCAGCAGAATGGCCTTGCAAAGAGCAAATTGAGACTCCTGAGGTACACTAGGACCGACTGGAAAATGACAGAATGAGGCATGCCTCACAAAGAGCATCTGAGACACAGGACACTGGATGAACGGGAGGCTCGAATTGCCGACAATACCAGCAGAATGGCCTCGCAAAGGGCCGGGCGGCATGTAGAAGTAAATGAGGCTGTTTTACAGGAAAGGAGAAGATGGTGAACAAACAGGCAAACTAAATTGTTTTTCTAAAGATAGGAGACTTTTAGGATTTTTTAACTTTTAGTTTTCATATTTCTTAAAGTATACTCACATCTACGTTAACGAAGCCCCGAGGCGAAGCGCGGTACTCTCAGCTAGTATTATATATAACAGGCGAGATCATTTTTATGAATGTCTAGCGGCAACACTGACTTCAGGCATTTTCCTCATTCGTTGTCGAGGACAGCTTACTAAGTTACTCAAGTAAACGGTGAGGGCTCAACAGATCGAAGTTCAACAGTTCGAATTTCGATCATTTAAACTTCGGGCATTTAACCTTCGATCTGTTGAACATAACGCGAATTGGGTGGACAAACTCAGAAGGCGGGATTTTTAGGGAAAATGGCGAGTAGCGGTTGGGATAAAACGTAGAAAGCTAAGTAATAATCGTACCACAAAAGAAAATTATGCATTGCTTATATTTCTAAAATATTTTTTGCTATAAGATATTGTAATAAAAATAGAATAATGAAATATAATTCTCGATCTTAATTTGTATAAACGCTAAATAGCTAATTTGTTACTAGAGAAATGTAATAATTATATACATTTTAATAGAGCAGTTACAAAATTAGATTGGTAAATATTATTTGCGATTACTTTTAGTGTGAGTGAGTGCGAATGTTTCATTTCATTTTATTGTAATTTGTGTTTTACGACTCAATATTTTTATTGTAAAAGCAAATATATATTGTTATTAAGCTAGGCTTATTGTATGGTCATGATTGTGTAAAGTCATGTGAATGTAAACGCAATATTTTAACCTGGCAAGCCTAGTACAGTACGTGCATAACTTATCGAGTAGTAGACTAGTAGGACTAGCCTATTAAGGCTAGCTTTTTACACCTGAGTAGTAAAGGTTTGAAATGATGTATTTTCAATTTAGATTAGACCATTGACTTTAAATATACATTTAAAATCAATGATTAGACTTAATAATTGGACTTAATATTTATGGTTAGGTTCATGTTTATGAAGGAAGAGTGAGCCGCTAAAGGCCTAGTTTATCCCAATCAATCACTTTTACCGCTGCGCACCAGTAGTGATCTTGTCAACAAAGTCAATGGTGTATGGACTGTTTTCAGGTGCACAATGACATGATATTTTGATCAATCTGGTTCAGCTATGGTTTCCTAGAAAGCGGTGACCGCTACATTACAGCCATAATATGACGGTGCGTTTTATTTTCAATGTTATCAGATGAGGTGGTATCTAGAAATGGTGGACGAGTAGCAGTGAAGCCTTAGGGTTTCCGCCAGGTAAAGTAACACCCATTACTTTATACCTAAACCAGATATGATATGAAATAAACATGTCAACAGTTGTTTTATCTACATATGTTTAAATATTGTTATTGCGTCCACCGTCACGGTTACGTTCACTGCACATTACAGCCGTAATATAGCAGTAGAAAAACCTTTTCCTAGGAATAAATAATAAATAAAATAAATATTATTTTGCTACCTTAACAAAATACATTTGTATGAAATTGGTCAGGTTTTAAATATTTTTAAACTAAAATTTTTGTCATCATTCTTACATCCATTTTGGCACTATTTATACATACAATTTTTCAAGAAGAGTCATAATCGGCTCATTCATTTCAGATTATCCCGCTTAAGCATCCGAACCGGTGGCATTTCTCATGGTCTCCCATTTTGGTGTGCCAGAACTGTCTGAACTATGAAATTGTTTTGGTCAAAACTTTGCTTTGGGCGAGACTTGAACGCTTACGGCGTTGGAGCCTATTTATCGAATTTGCAATTTGTTGATGAAGTGGTACCTCCTGAAGGCAAACGTCATGAAACCACTTTTGTGTCGCCTTTAGTTCGGTAGTTTTCCCTGCCTTTATTTCACTTAAGGTGTATGTCTGCAATCTTACATGGGATATGACCCAGTTTGAATAGCAGGTACATGGTGCTTAAGACAGGGTAATAGTAAACCTAAAGGAAACCATAGCTTTAGGTTTGACCATTTCAGGTTAGGTTTGTTTATTGGCCTGGTCAATAACTTTCAAAAGATTTATATTCAAGGTAAATGATTGGCTGATTGAAAATCCCTATTACACTAAAGTCCCGCTAATTCGAACCCCGCTTATCCGAAAATCCACCTAATCCAAACACTGTTAGAGTTACAATTGCTGTACAATTTTTGAGTTGTTAAAATAAATAAAATAAGTTTTCCAAATTATGTCTTATGTTTAATAATGAACCAGCGCTCTTAATGACGCAGACATGCACACAAACACTGTTACAGGCCCTACTGCCCCATCCAACTGTATACTGCCAGTCATATCTGCGTACATTACTTCTGCGCTGTTTATAACTGCAGTATACTACAGGATTAAAATACTTAATAATTATTGACTTTAATTATACTTATGCAGCTAATGATTTTATTCAATGCTATAAAAGTGGTATTCAGAGTTGGACCCGCGCTCACTCTATCGTTGCTGTCCTTCTTAAGGCTCAGTGTTTTCTCGCGGATCAGGCCCCGCTGGACATATAACCATTTATAATCGGCGTTTTTAGAGTTTGCAAGGCCGCAGGTAAACCATTACAAACATGCACAATCTGAGCCTTAAAATGTAGGGTTTCGTTATATTCGACTAGATTGGCTAAACAATAATTAAAATGAGGAAGAAAATGGACAGCAATCTTCCTCAGCGACTTAGTCTATAGTCCCCCACAGGTAGTAGATGACCACCGAGTCGCCGACTTTCTGTAAAATCATTATTTCCGAACAATATAAAATTGTGTGGAACATTATCAATAGCAAGAAAATATAAATTATGAATTATATGAGCCACTATCCTATAATAAATAAAATAAATACTATGTGACCTTTACCAACTAATTCTCCAATATCCAAGTTTCTAACCTACTTTGAGCTTGATCGGGTACTTTAAGGGCTGTGTAGAGTGAAAATAGTTCACAGGGTAATGCAGGGATAATACGGGGACAAATTCCCATTCGATCAGATGAGCGGAACACCAAAATTTTCGATCATTTGAGCGTAGCCTGTTTTCGAACATTTGAACCAGCAAAACAGACGAAAAAAACACGTTCGATCTGTTGAACTTCGATCATTTAATACCCCACCAAGTAAACGGTGGCTGCCATATTATTGTATTTATGTGTGTGACAGGTTCGGCGGCTAGTCTACATGAATTTTGAGGTACGTTGTGCGATTTAAAAAAATCAGTGTAAATAGACCTATACTATTAATAATTTCAGCCTTAGCTAAGTTGTTTTACTGGGTCCTTCTTTCTGGAACTCTAGACAATACATAAACCGGGTTCATTCTTAGTTTGCACGAGAACTTAGGCACCGGTTTGAAATGTTCTTTAGCTAAGTCCACGTCTGGGGTTCGAAAAGACCTCATGGTAGCCTAATTTGTTTTGCCATATTTCCCAGAGTAGGTTGATTCGAGTGTAGGGCTGTCAGTTACCTTACAGATGGTTTAACCCTAGAGGGGTCGCGTCGCTGTCTAATCCACCGGGGTGTAGGTTTCTTCTATATAGCTTTTGTAGCTTTTTTCTATATAGCTTTTAAACGTAGTGCAGTGATGCGGCCTCCCTTCACCTTCTAATGGACTCACCCATTGAACATCTGTCTGCTAGCTTCGTCCCTCCCCCAGCTCCCGTCCGCTCTGAAGCGTGTTTCACGTCACTACTTGTGGATTACACAGTTGTCACGTGCGCAGTGTTGTGTGTTCCTTGGGTGGAGGGATTGACAGTTAGGCCGCAACAGTTGAATGAAGGCCCTTTGTTTAGCCAGTTGTCACGTGCGCAGTGTTGTGTGTTCCTTGGGTGGAGGGATTGACAGTTAGGCCGCATCAGTTGAATGAAGGCCCAATGTTTAGCCAGTTGTCACGCGCGCACGGTGTTGTGTGTTCCTTGGGTGGAGGGATTGACAGTTAGGCGCAACAGTTGAATGAAGGCCCAATGTTTAGCCAGTTGTCACGCGTCGCAGTGTTGTGTGTTCCTTGGGTGGAGGGATTGACAGTTAGGCCGCATCAGTTGAATGAAGGCCCAATGTTTAGCCAGTTGTCACGTGCACAGTGTTGTGTGTTCCTTGGGTGGAGGGATTGACAGTTAGGCCGCAACAGTTGAATGAAGGCCCGTTGTTTAGCCAGTTGTCCGTGCACAGTGTTGTGTGTTCCTTGGGTGGAGGATTGACAGTTAGGCCATAACAGTTGAATGAAGGCCGTTGTTTAGCCAGTTGCACGTGCACAGTGTTGTGTGTTCCTTGGTGGAGGGATTAGGCGCATCAGTTGAATGAAGGCCGTTGTTTAGCCAGTTGTCCCGTCGCGGTGTTGTGTGTTCCTTGGGTGGAGGATTGACAGTTAGGCATCAGTTGAATGAAGGCCCAATGTTTAGCCAGTTGTCACGTCGCAGTGTTGTGTGTTCCTTGGGTGGAGGATTGACAGTTAGGCTGCAACAGTTGAATGAAGGCCAATGTTTAGCCAGTTGTCACGTCTTGGTGTTGTGTGTGTTCCTTGGGTGGAGAGGATTGACAGTTAGCCGCATGGACAGTTGAATGAAGGCCGGTGGGATAGCCAGTTGGTGGACATTGTGTTGTGGTGTTGTGTTGGAGAGGATTGACAGTTAGGCGCATCAGTTGAATGAAGGCCAATTGTTTAGCCAGTTGTCACGTCACAGTGTTGTGTGTTCCTTGGGTGGAGAGGATTGACAGTTAGGCCGCATCAGTTGAATGAAGGCCCAATGTTTAGCCAGTTGTCTGCGTCGCAGTGTGTGTCCTTGGGTGGAGGGATTGACAGTTAGGCTGCAACAGTTGGATGAAGGCCCAATGTTTAGCCAGTTGTCACGCGCAGTGTTGTGTGTTCCTTGGGTGGAGGGATTGACAGTTAGGCGCATCAGTTGAATGAAGGCCAATGTTTAGGTTGTCATTACAGTGTTGTGTGTTCCTTGGGTGGAGGGATTGACAGTTAGGCGCAACAGTTGAATGAAGGCCGTTGTTTAGCCAGTTGTCCGTGCACAGTGTTGTGTGTTCCTTGGGTGGAGAGATTGACAGTTAGGCGCAACAGTTGAATGAAGGCCCATGTTTAGTTGTTGCGTGCGCAGTGTTGTGTGTTCCTTGGGTGGAGGATTGACAGTTAGGCGCAACAGTTGAATGAAGGCCGTTGTTTAGCCAGTTGTCACGTCGCAGTGTTGTGTGTTCCTTGGGTGGAGGGATTGACAGTTAGGCATTATCAGTTGAATGAAGGCCCGTTGTTTAGCCAGTTGTCACGTGCACAGTGTTGTGTGTTCCTTGGATGGAGGGATTGACAGTTAGGCCGTATCAGTTGAATGAAGGCCCGTTGTTTAGCCAGTTGTCACGTGCGCAGTGTTGTGTGTTCCTTGGGTGGACGAGTTTAGCTTTTATCTGAGGTACCGTATGGCTGACCCTAAGGCTTATGTTTGGGTGGCTTAAGTTCATGGGTCATGGGCATAGATAGCGGCGGTCAGGGCCAAATCCGCCGTAAGGTACATAGATACATGTAGGCCTACTCGTAATTACAATTTATCGCCGCGGCGCTATGACTGCTCTCAAAAGAAAAGGATACATTTATTTTCCAAGTAGCGTATGTAGGTGAGATCGTTGCTGTTTTTTTTAATTTCTTATTATATAACTTCTGCGCTTAGTCAGTGGGTTCAATTTTCAAACTAATTATTCTTGTACTGCACTAAAATAATAGTTGACTATGCACTAAGAATTACTACTATGTCATGTATTTAAAAGTAGGTTAAAAGTCAAAATGAAAATGTAATTTTATTTTAAAAGAATTAATTTGATAAGTTTAAAAAAATGTTCTTACTTGCCGCCCTGAAAGTTTGCCGCTCTCGGCTGCAAGCCTACTTAGCCTATTCAGAAATATGGCCCTGAATTGACGTATTTTGATTCTAATATTGAATGGAAAATAAACGTTATTTTAACTTTGATGACAATAGGTTGTCTGCATTCACAGACCCCTGTGTGTGCACTTGTTTAGGCATAACCATTTTGAATGCAAGTGTTGTGTTCTCATCGTTACTTAGTAAATGACTCAAAATGAGTGTCGATGGTGATCAAGAAGCTACCATATGACACTTAAAGTCGTTATTACAAAGTGGGCAAATTTATATTATTGAAAAAAAATCTATTTATAGCATGTAATTATAAAAAACAGTAGAGTCATACAAAGTATAAGGTAATTTATATTATCTTTTGATATTAAGTTGGAATTGGAATTTAGCATCCAATTCATACTTTGAGTTTGTAATGTATTGTTGTATGTAATGTAAGACGTGTTTCTTTCTTTGGTAGAGTAAAATGTACTTTTTATGCAAAAATTTAGTCTCATCTGTTTTTTTAGGGAGCGATGAATGCAGCAATGCAGCACTCTGATGATGAAATAAATCACAATTTAGCCTTAAAGTTTCAAATTTCAGGAAATGAAAAATATAACAGGAGCAATTATAATGGTGCAATTAAGGATTACAAGGAAGGTGAGCTATCAGTTAGCGTTCTACAGTGAGCTATCAAATTAATGCAGAAGTGGTTTATAGTTATCATTAGTTCATTTCAATCTACAAAACACTACATCTTCTACTAGACCCTCTTTCGTGTATCAGCATTGGTCTTATAGAAGGAAGCCTTAGATTTCATATTTTATTGAACGATAAGAGAGAAAATAATATATTTTAATCCCAAATTAAACCAAAAGAGTTCTCAGAACTGAATGCCAGTTCTATTCGTTCTTGTATATACAGGGTGTCTAGTAATCAAACTTCACCAGGTGATTTGTTAGGTCATAATAAACAAACAATTTCCTATAACACATGGACCTATCTTGCTAAGTTTTTCGTCTGTGTTTTTCACCAAATAGTTTTTATCTCCGAGATCAATTAAGTTACACAACTTCAAACTTTGCACATTTGTTAATATAATTAATATCAATATTTTAAAAATAATATTTGCAAATTTTCACTTCGGTTTAAAAATACTTGGCCATATTAAATATTAAAGTTTTCTTAAACACACTCCTCTTTTTGAGATACTTATGTGTAAATAAAGGTTTGTGTTCGGAAAATTTAAATTACTCCGTTATTTTTATCAGCAAACACTCTTATAATGTTTATAAAACATTTGCCACATATTGTAAGTCTTGTGTATTACCAAATTAAGTGTTATGAAGTTATTAAGCTTAGAAAATAACAATATAACATGAGTTTTAACCGCAGTTAAAATTAGTCAAATTTATTTTTAAATATTGGTGTTGATTATACTGCTAACAAATGTGCAAAGTTTGAAGTTAAACAATTGACCTCGAGATATTATTAGTGAAAAACACAGAAAACGAAAACTATGTGAGATAAGACTATGTGTTAGGAAAATCTTGTGTTTATGACCTAACATATATTATACCTGGTGAAGTTTGATCCTTGGACACCCTGTATATATATATATATGTGCGTGAATAAACTATTTGAACTTGAACTCTTCCTTGACTGTTTTATTTATTAGACCTACTGATTACAAATTGTGAATATCTTATGTTATACTGAACAATATCTTGGGTTATCGCTGATAGCAGTTTGTGTGGGATCTTACAAATGACCTAATATGAGTAAGCCGTTCAACAATTTTTAATGGTTTTATTACTACTATATTGAAACTGGTAATCTTTATTTTGAATAAACAAATTAATAATATTACAATGAGTCAACACTTAGACAAACATTCAACTTGACATTGAGTGCCATAAGCATTTAAAATTGTTTCTTTTTCTGGCATGTTTGATAAGACCAAATATAATTCTTGTTAAAGAGTCATAGTAACAACAAAACATTCCACTGTAGTTAGGGATATATGATCTTTTAAGCAAAATAGATTATCTGAAAACTGACAATTTAAACATGTACATATCTTTAATTATGGTTCACATACTCATTTTAATCTTAATCAATATATTTCTTTTAATATTAAGTGTAGCTGATTGTCTAACGTGTGAGCTTCCAGACTTTATTGAAAGCTTGACTTTCTTAATTGTATTCTTTTATGGTGAGTTGAGTCTGTAGAAGCATGTCTATTAAATATTAATGTTTCAATTATATAACTTAATTAACTAATATTAATAGAACTCATTACATTATTAACTCTTTGACTAATGTACACAAGATTCGTTATCCTAAATAGTTTGAAACAGATTCTGTTCAAATCATAAAACATTCAGAAAATAATCCATATTTTACTTAAGTAAAATCTTGGATAAATTGCTTAATACTTCCTAAATCGAGTACTGACCTTTCATTTAAAGGTTTTAACTCATAGTCCTTGAGACTATGTATAACGGCAGCGTTTTTTGGATTGCATCGTCGTTTTTTCCTGTCCTGTATTTTTTTAAGCCTTAAATAGGACATTATTGCTTCAACACTCCCTTGTGGTTTTTATATCATAAGCCTTTAGAACAGTCTGTCAACTGATCGGGTAAAGGATAGGAGGAATTTCCATCAGTTTAGATTTAGCCAGACAATGTAGCTAGGTTTGTTTGATCACCATTATGGTCTCCTTAGCATTTGCGACTGTATCCTAGAACTGCCATGAAAAAGCAGCCTAAATATACCACACTCAAGTGCCAGACTGTTTTCTTAATAAGTAAAATAATTGTTTTGTCTTTTTTCTTGCTGTAAAAATGGGTTAAATTTGAGTTATTGGTTTTTGTTTAGTATTTTAATGATTGATGATGATGCCTACGAAGTATATTCTAGGCTTCCGGTATCGTACTGCGTCATGAAACTAGCATAAAGATTGTCATAGTCTCAGCTGTGTCCTGTGTAGTAATTGGTGGATTGTGTTAACCACCTCCCTTCTTGGATGTTGGTAACAAGAGTAACAACATATGCTTGTGGATGCTATCATAGGTTCTCTCACGTGCAAACTGTTGACGACTTCCAAGTTTTCAAGCTGTCTGAAACAGCAAATGAAATGCTCAGTTTCCTGTGGATATGTAAGTGATGGTAATACAGTACTGAATACACAATGTGACAATAATGTTTGTAATACTTTGCTTGCAGGCTTACACTATGAGCTCAACAACAGTGAACTCCATGCTAACCTGGCTGCAGCATATATTCAGCTGGACAAGTTTGTCGAGGCTGCAGATCATGCCAGTTTTGCGATACATCTTCGTCCTACTCTTTACAAGGTTTGCACCATTTATTTCATCTAAAAAAAAAACGGATTAAGTTAGAAAGGTTTAGTTAGACATCAGAAGAAGAATATGCTTATTTCCCAAAGTTTACAAAAATATATTATAACAGATAAAGTAGGCCTACATAGTACCCTGGTAAAATTGTATTTTAACATGGACCGGTTTCAACCTTTAGGCCATCTTCCCACATGTAAGTACATTGCATAATAATTATTGTAAATACGGGGTGATTCAAAAAGGACTTTACAACTTTGAAAATTCATAGACATTTTATTAAACAAGGTACAGAGCTGGTTTTGGTGATGTTTTAAAGGAAAACACTTCAAGTTTTGACTCGCATAGTCCGCTAGTGCCTAATTGCGCCGCACAAGCACTAGTGACAGTTACGTTAAAGATGGCTGCCTTCACTGGACCCGAGCATTCTAGTTGTGTGTTTTGGTTTGAAGAATCGAAGTCTGCGACAACAGTTCAGCGTAATTTTTGTACCAAGTAAGCACATAACCAACACACATAACTGTAGGATTTGGAGCAGTGAAAATCCACATGAAACATTACAACATGTTCGTGATAGCCCTAAAGTGAACGTTTTTGTGCGTTGAGCAAGAGGACGATGTTCGGCGCCTTTTTTCCAAGAGAGAACCATCAATGGAATAGTGTACGTTGATGCCACAGATCGATGAGGATGACCGAGAACAAAACGTTTTCTTTATGCAAGATGGTTTACCACCACACTATCTGACTGACGTCCGGGATTTTCTAAATGACCGCTTCGCCAATTGCATCCCCGGTTCCCCAGACCTGACACCGCTAGATTTTTTCTTCTGGGGTTTTATGAAAGATATGGTGTACGTACCTCCTTTGCCGGCCACTCTACGTTGACTTATAGCAAAAATTTACGCCGCTGCTGAGCAAGTTACCCTAAAATGCTAGTGCGAGTCTGGGAAGAAATCTACTACCAATGGGATGTCTGCAGATTAACCAACGGAAGCCACATAGAACATCTTTAGTTTTAAGGTAAAAAAACTTGAAGTGTTTTCCTTTAAAACAACACCAACACCAGCTCTGTACCTTGTTTAATGAAATCTATATGAATTTTCAAAGTTGTAAAGTCCTTTTTGAATCACCCGGTAGTATATTATTATACTATGTACTGACATGCGGGAAGATGGCCTTAAGGTTGAAACCGGTCCATGTTAAAATACAATATTACCAGGGTACTATGTACTTTTTCTCTATATCTAATTATAATTACAGTATCCCTCCGTGAATCTGTCTAAAATATATTATAACAGGTTTGTTTGATACATTATGTTAACATGATTTAAGCATCAGTTAATTAAAGTAACAGCTGTAAGAAAAGTTTTAAAAACTCTTTCTGCTTACAGTTTTGGTTTGACCCAGTACTGATGCGGTAGTACTGAACTAAAGCATAGAACTCCGATGTGGATGTGTATTTCTTTCATTAAATTATTAATTTATTTGACTTCCAAAGGCATTATACTAAGTACAAGCAGTAAACGTGAACATATGAAAATTTAACACTGTAATTCAGAACCGGAATCGGTGGAATCAATTAAAAATGGACTGTCCCGAATAGCCAATGAAAGAAATACGAACATGCTCATCAAAGTATCACTGTGTCCACTTAAGAGTTATTGTACTCTATAAAGGTGAGGTGCTCTCTTTTCTATCCAGGCTATTCTTTTTTCATTTATCTAGAACAGGGGTTCTCAACCTTTTCAACACTGCGAACCCCTTTTTAGGCTGGCTGAGAATTTTCGCGACCCCCTTCTGGTAAAGTAGTAAAGTAGGCTTCTGTAACAAAAAGACATCAATAATTGTTAAAAAACATGTTATAATAGTAAAAAAAAACCACCATTTCTCAACATTGTATTAACAGTTAGCACTAATTTATTAACCCTTTCCCCTCGCAGACCCGGTGTGACCACCCGGCTAGCGCTACTGCTCGCAGGCCGGCTCTCACCCGGCATAATTAGATCCTCGGAGCGCATCGCAGGTATGAACCGACCGCCAAAACGTATTGGCGAAATGTAAATTGGTGGTCGTAACGAAGGGTTTACCGAAAATATATCGAGCCTAAAAGGCGATCATAACGCCATGATATCAAACGCTCTAGAACGTACTGCGGATCTGAAACATCTCCTAGGTCGTATCACGGGCTTTAAAGGGCAATCGGAAAGTGTTGCGGGTAATAAACGGGTCTCGGAATGTATTTTGGGGTTTTAAAAGGCGATCGGAACCTAGTGTCGGTGTAAAAAGGCGATCAGTAGTATCGCGGGCGTAAAAAGGCGATCGGTATGTACCGCGGGAGTAAATGGGGGATCGGAATGTGTCGCGGGTAATAAACGAGTCTCGGTATGTATCGAGGGCGTATAAAGGCGATCGGTATTTATCACAGGTGTAAATGGGCGATCGGAAAGTGTCGTGGGCGTGAAAAGGCGATCAGGACAAACCGGGTCTAACACGGCTCTCAAAACGTACCGCGGGCCTAAAACGGCGATCGGGAAAGGTCACGGACTTTAAACGAGGATTGGTGCAGACTGTAGGCGTAAAACGGTCCTCTGCAACAGTGGAAGTGCGCCGGAATGTAATTAAGCTAGGAAAAAAATAAACTTTAAAGAGATAAAAGAAATTTTGAACAACACAATTGTGGAATCAAAATCTCAATCAATAGCGCACAGCTTCAACATGTTTTATAAACAAGTAAGTGAAAAATTCATTCACCAAGCAGATCAGGAGTCTGCAATTAAAAAAGCAAAAAAGATACAGATCCCTAATAATAAACCAGAGCTGAAATTTTTACATTGACTGAAGAAGAGGTATATAAAATAATAAGTAATATGAAGAACACAACTGCAACTGGATGGGATGAAATTTCTACTAAAGTAGTCAAGACAGCAGCTCAGTACATAGTCAAAACTCTGACTCATGTTATCCCTAACAATGGGTACTTTCCCTTCAAAACTCAAATACTCCGCAGTAACGCCAATACATAAGAAAGGAAACGCTAAGGAAACGTCAAATTATCGGCCGTTGGCAATTTTGCCAGTGCTATCATAAATATTTTAAGAAGCTGCATTAACACAAATTATACAACATTTTGAACAACACTTTATTCACTTCCAGCCAATTTGGATTCGGAAAAAATAAATCAACTACAGGTGCAATTCTAGATCTGACGGATGAAATTCTTGAGGCATTAGATGGATCACAGAACACAGTTGGAGTCTTTTGCGACCTCTCGAAGGCATTTGACTGTGTCCGGCATAAAATATTGCTTGAGAAATTGAAACTGTATGGAATTGAAAAAACAACATTTAACTGGTTTACATCATATTTGTCGGATAGATATCAAAGAGTAAAAATTATTAATCAAAATAAAACATTTTTTTCAAATTGGGCTAAGATGGAAAATGGAATACCTCAAGGATCAAAAGTAGGGCCATTACTATATCTTATATATGTAAATGATTTGCCCAAAAATATAAATGGAAAAGTTATTTTATTTGCAGATGACACTACAGCAATAATAAAAACCAACGATAAAAATAAGATAAAAGAAAACACAGAGAATACATTAGTAGAAATGATAAACTGGTTTTAGTAAATGGATTGCACCTTAACGTTGAAAAGACTAATATTCTACAAATGCATGCAGCACACAAAAAGATAGAAAAAATATCAACTGTTTTAGATGATATGACTGAAGTGAAACGCAAGTAACTAAGTTTTTAGTGGTTTCCATCCAGAATGACATGAAATGGCATGAACATATTAACCTACTAGCAAAAAGACTCAACTGTGCTTTATAAGCTATAAGATGTATAGCTCGTATTGAAGATCTTGGCTATATATGCCATAGTCAGCTGGGGAAATTCATCACTAGCCAATAAAATTTTGATTCTTTAAAAGAATGCTGTAAGAGGAAAATGGATTCATTGGATACAATAAATAGTGTCAAAAAATACATGCAAATAATAACATTACAGTTACATGATTATATGAAATACAAAACTTACATTTAAATGATTTCATACATTATTAATAACAATATTCTTCAATAGAGTATAATGACATCTCTATCAAATATTTTTTAGTAATTTTTAAAAGTTTTGAAACAATGTTCATTTTAATGTCAGCAGGCAGATGTTTTATAAATAGCGATCCCAAGACAAGTAGGTTTTTCTTGTAAAGTTCTAGATTGTGCCGAAGGTGACTATATCTTTTTATGTATAGTGTTGTATGGATGATGTTCAACTGGTTCCATATTAGTTCCCTCCCTCTATACATATAGTTTCAAAAATGTATTGGCCATACACTGTCAAAATCCTTTGATTTGCAAATTGTGCCTTTACTGATGCATCAAATTTTAGATGTAACATGATACGTAGGGCTCGTTTTTGTAATACAAGTATTTTATTTAAGTTTGATTTAGAAGTTGCTCCATACAAAGCAATTCCAAAGCATAAGTGAGAATGAAAGTAAGAAAAATATATTTTTTTAATACATCTAAATTACAGAGGAAAGACATTCTTGATAAAGCATACAGTCCTGAACTAATTTTGATCAATACATAGACCCAAAAATTTTGTTTGAGTCACCTGTTCTAATAGTGTTGAATTCATTTCCAAAATCGGTTCTATTTTATTCCGATTTTGTCTTGTTGAGAAGGCCATGAAATTAGTTTTTGAAGCATTTAGAACGAGGTGATTTGTTTTGAGGAATTGATTTATGCTTTCTAGTTCCAAAAACGCTGATAGTTCTAATTCATGGGAGGTTTTCCCTGAAATTTTTATATTTGAGTCATCTGCATAAAGACACAACCTACTTTTTACTGGGTTAACAATAACTTGAGACATATTTTTATTGTAACAAAGGAACAAAATTGGACCCAATATTGACCCTTGAGGCACCCCATTTTATGGTGCTTTGATGAAGTAAAATTATTTTGAGTATTGTTATTATTTGTTACTATTTCAACAAACTGGCTCCTATCATTTAAGTAGGAATGGAACCATTTTAATGCAGTGTTTCTTATACCCAAACTATTTAATTTGTTTAATAAAGTTGTGTGACAAACACTGTCAAATGCTTTTGAAAGATCCATGTATACCCCCAAAACTTGATCATGATCAAGTATGTAAATTTTTATGATAAATAAATGAATTAAATTGAATTGAATTTGAGGAATGGATGTGACATGACAATTGTTACAATTAGTAAAAATCCTGAGTAAAATGTTCCGTGGACTTCACAACCAGCTATACAGTGGGTATTCACTGTGCGTTTTGCTCTGCAGGGTTACACGAGAGCAGCTGAGGCAGCCCATGGGATAGGAATGACTCGGCTGGCTTTGATTCGACTGGAAGATGGTTTGACCAAAGTCACCGATCCTGATGGTGTCAAGGAACTCACTCTCTTGAAAAGTCAATACACCGGGTATCTGTCCTGTAAGTAAAGCTGTGTTGTGGGGTAATTTTAAGTTCTGTAGAAAATAGTTGTTTTTAATTTGTGGACTGTATCTAGTGTTTTTAATTTCACAACAAAATTTACACAGGCAATAAAATGTCTCTAA
Source organism: Matsumurasca onukii (assembly GCA_018831715.1). Lineage (NCBI taxonomy): Eukaryota > Metazoa > Arthropoda > Insecta > Hemiptera > Cicadellidae > Matsumurasca > Matsumurasca onukii. The sequence goes on from CM032064.1 coordinate 19,789,481, forward strand.
GGCTAAACACTTGCTTTCAACGCATGCATGAAACGCCAGTGTTGGCTAGTCGCAAAATAGCATGTAGTTTACGGAGCCGGCCACACTGGCTGGTGTTGATGTTTTCAGCCCGCAGTAGCGCTTTTTCCGTCTGGAAGGCCGAAGCGCCGCTATGTTATGATATGGAGCCGGCACACCGACGCTCGTCGCTACTATTCTACCCTCACCTCGCTTGTTACCTCAGTTGTCACTCTGTTCGGTGCGGTTTTTTCTATACATCAGTATGTTTGATACCGAACAATTTATCAATGAAATTAACTTGTTCGTCCCCCTATTTGGAATATAAAGTTGAAAGATTATACCTAACCACAATGTGAAATCCAAGCTGTAGATAGAAGTTGCCTCAACCATGTCAACCACCTCAACCAAGTCCTCCGATTGAAAAAGAAACGTAAAAGAAGGTTTACGTTTCCTTTTCAAATATAATCGTACAGCTAGCGCAAGTAGCAAATCTTCTGTACTGATCGAAGAGATCTTTGGAACTGATGGGCGTTTTGAGCGCCAAGTCTGGTCAGTGTTGATTTCAGTCTGGTGACGTTTTCAGCGCTCGCGTTTTCTACGCTGCGTTGGAAGCGCCAAGTGGCCTTAGCCTAACACACTAACCTTGATGAGAAGTGGATAGATGCGTAGGGGGCCCCCTGGTAGATAGTTTCCTGTAATCCTAAGTAAATAAAAATAAAATATTGCCTTCTTGGGGTTTATGTACATATATACAAATGAAAAATAAGAAATGTTCACTTTGTAGTTTCAAACTAATAACTAATATAATATTAATATACTAATAACTAACAATCTGACACGTGTATTTCTTGCCCTTGGTAATTTTTACAGTATGTTACTTCTGTCTTTATACCCCCTCTAACCAGGCCAGTTACTAAAGCTCCATTCACTAGATTGTGCCACCATTATTGTTGATATAGCGATATATCCCATCCACTGTACCCGCCAGTCCCCCGAGACCTTGACCCCCGCTGTCACCTGCGTCTGCTTTCTTGTTTTCTAATCCAATATGGCGGTCGCAGTTATCACTATCGACCATACAAATGCCTCTGAATTGCAGCGAGGACTACTAATAGTAGTGTTAAGTTTTTGTTATGAAACAGAAATTCTTAACCAAATTACCTTATACACTCGAATCTAAGCTGCACTTTTTCCCCCTAATTTAGGCTCTAAAACAAGTGTGCGGCTTGTATGCGAGTGGGGCTTAGACTCACACATTAACAACAGGGTGGCCACAGACCGGTAATTCCGGGAAAACCGGGAAATATGCGGGAATTATCAGTACCGGGAAAAAACCGGGAAATATACGTGAATTCTGAGTGTAACCCGGGAAAATCGGCCCTTATATCGTGTCGCGGGCATGTCCTCGGAGAGTACCGCGAGTATAAAACGTCCGTCAAAACGTATTGCGGGTGTAAAATGGTGGTCGGAATTTATCACAGGGTTCAAACTGCTCTTGTTCAAATGTAAAACGGCGATCGTAACGTACCTGAAACGCCTCTCGGAAAATCGCGACCGTAATTAAAGAGGCGATCATAACGGCATGCGAGTATCACACGCGCCTCTCGGAACGTACCACGAGCGTAAAAAGACGACCGATAAGTGACGTGAGTAACAAACTGTGTTCAGAACGTATCGTGGGCTTAAAAGGGCGATCGGAAAGTGTCCCGGGTAATAATTACGGCTCTCGGAAAGTATCGTGGGATTTAAAAAGGCGATCGGAAATTGCGGGGGGTAATGAGCGGCTCTCGGAATGTATCATGGAGTATAAAAGTTAAGCGGCTCTTGAAACGGACCGCGGGCATAAAACAGCGATCGGAACGCAGGGTGGCCACTGGACCGTGAAAACCGTGAATTAGCCGTGAATTTTGGGAACCCGTGAAAACCCGTGAATTAGCCGTGAATTTTACGATAAAACCGTGAAAATCTCAGAATTTCAGAAAAAACGCCCCTTTAATTATATACTTGTTCAAATTTTCAAAATAATAATAAAACGTACTGTTGGAAGACGATCTCTGAGATTACGGAGCAAAGAAGAGACGGGATGGGAGAGCGAGCGATATGGGTGAGAGGGGGAGAAGAAGGGTACACAAAGAACACGATAGCGCACAGCTGCAGGTTGCCGTACCGGCGCTCAGCTGATCGGAGTGTTTGTTGGGAGGGGTGGAGAATGACGTAATGCACGTCGCCTGTCTTGTTGCCACTCTTGCTTTATTCTCCTTCTTAAAAAAACGCAAGGAAGGGAATATGCGGGAAAGGTAATGAGGTGATCTATGATTAGACAGCTCATTGGCTGATTGACTTCTGCCCCTTCCCTTCCCTTTTGACTACTTCCTTTCCAGTACCAGTACAGTTAGAGCTCGTGCGGAACCTGTTGAAGCCTGGGTAGGGGAGGTAGGGTGACAAGGTAGGGAGTATAGCGGCGGAGGGGAAAGCCGCCGGAGAGCCCTGGGCCAGCCCGCTGCGCTACTATACTGGCTGCAAACTTTGACCATACTGTTGTGGGCCGCGCACCACTGCCATACTACGCTAGTCATTACCGTGAGCGCGCTTCAAGCCTAAGAGAACTGCAAGAATAAATTGCATTTAATATCAAAGAGGGCACGTAGACGAACAATTTAAAAAAAAGTTCATGTTCGTAGCTCTGTTCCTTCCTGGTGAAAATGTAAAAACGAAAATACTGCACATTTCAATGCTATGTTTACACAAATATTGTTTAATGTAATGGCGTGACTTCAAGTGCTATATGATTTGTGTATTGTTAATTTTAAAACTGCAGTCACAACGCAACACTATGGGTCTTTGTTGTGGTTGGTGTTATATAATCAAAGGTTTTACGGAATTAAAAACAAAATTGTGGGTTATTTAACGAATTTCCGAAATAATTTTACTTTCACGAGCTATGTGGTGTAATAATATTTAGTATGGCGGGAAACCAAGTAACAGTTGCTAACAAATTAATTAATTAAAACGATTTACTACAATTGTTATGATTCATTTAAATAAATCAATAATAACTTTTTTTCAATGCTATGTTTACACAAAGATTGTTTAATGTAATGGCATGACTTCAAGTGCTGTATGTTTTGTGTATTGTTTATTTTTAAGACTGCAGTCACAACGCAACACTATGGGTCTTTGTTGTGGTTGGTGTTATATAATCAAAGGTTTTACGGAATTCAAAACAAAATTGTGGGTTATTTAACGAAATTCCAAAATAATTTTACTTTGACGAGCTATGTGGTGTAATAATATTTAGTTTGGCGGGAAACCAAGTAAAAGTTGCTAACAAATTAATTAATTATAGTAAAACGATTTACTACAATTGTTATGATTGATTTAAATAAATCAATAATAACTTTTATAACAAGCTGTTGCAAACTTGCTTTTGTAAGAAAAATTACAATATTTCTCTTAAAGTAATAGAAAACGCGCTGCTTGCTCTAAAACATGTAAAAAATACAATTTGTAAGAAAAGGAATATTTATTTACTCACATTGAGTCAAGATAGAATCTATCTATAGCCAAGCGGCGTACTCTGAACTGAATACAATTAATTTGCAATGCGTATGTAAAATGCTACTAAACAACCAATGTTTGTAGAACGTACAGTAAAAGTCGATCCGGAGCGCGCGAGTATATGAATCAGACTGAGCAGCTGTCTACCCCCACCCGTTCAAACCCAGTTATAACCGGTTTCAGCGGCCAAGGTAAAACTTCAACAGGTTCCGCACGACCTCTATACAGTCCAGTGGTTCATTCCCCTTTGATTTGTTTTGTTCGATTGTTTTTCAGAATGTGCATTTAGTAGTTAAGTAGTTTTTTTAATATTTTTGCTTGCTTGATTATATTGTATCAATGTGAATAACAAGAGTGTTACATGTTAATTTATCCACCGTACGACCCTACTCGTTAGTAAGAAAGTAAGTGAATACAACCTCAAATTTTTACTGTAACGATCTCGGACAGACCTGAACGTCCTGATATCAATTGAAACTAACCAAATTTTGTATATAAAGAGATGACTTGACAATTTGAGAATGGTTCTTTTAAAATTAAATAGCAGTCAATACACATTCTGTTTAATAACAATTTTATTACAAACTCTAATAACAAAAATTAAGAGTTATCCTACTATGTGAGTGAGTGAAACTCATTTTCATAAGGGAACAGGGGCACTCGGCACTCTCTAGCCAGGGGTAGGAGCGGTGAGGGGAGTTGTTTACTTGCGTATCATATCTTGCACCGTCCTGCTACACACGCCTATCCTGACCCTTGAGACTGATAACAGTAGAGTGCAGTAAATCAACCTTGTTTTTGTCCATTTTCGGAACCCTACTTCTCTACCTGAACAGACGTATTCATTGTAAATTCGGTAGGCGGTGTGTTAAATCTCGTCATACTAATGGATAAACATAACTACTTAACTGTTTTAGATAGGTAATGGGTATATATTTTCTAAATTTTCTAGTTATAAAACTACAATTTTTTAGGTACACATAATATAATGTAGTGCTAATGAAAATGATGGTACCTAACGCCTTATATTGGTCGGGAATTTTGACAATTAGGTATGGATAAGTCGGTAATTTTGAAATAGGATACTAGTAGACACCCTGCTATAGTTTATTATTCGTGTTTATAACTTTATCAAATATTATTATTAAAAACTTTATTTGTATAATTAATTTAGATTTTAATTTTATAATTTAATCTTTTAATTGTTTATAGTTCTACATATTACAAATCAAAACTTTATATTATATAAAGGCAAATGTTTACGTTATTCGTTTATATTGGTGATTACAGCATTAAATACTCATCATACAGTATAGTAGAATACACCTACTATATTGTAGTTCGTGACAAAAGTTTATACTGCCAATAAGAATTGTATCACGGTACAGTGTAGTGACGTCGATGCGTACTGCGTAGTGGTTGTGCATTGTGTGTTGGAGGATGGGTTGACTTGGGCTTTGACCTTGACGCTCAAAATAGACACTCCTCCTCGCCCCCATCCCTTACCTGACTCACGCACACAGTTACGTAAATTTGTGTACCCCGACCCTGTACGAATTAAGCGGACTTTCGGATAAGCAGGACTGTGCATAAATCTTTGTTGCATTTAAGACCGGAACGCAACATATAGTCTATAGATATAAAACTTGATACTCGCGATTATCACTTTTACTTTTAAACCCTATTATTGCTATCTACGTTTTCTATTCTGCTTCTGCGCGAGGGGGCGCTGCGCGGTAGGCTAATGCGCAGCTGCGCGGTAGGCTACTGCGCAGCATCACTCGTACTTCCTTCATCCTTTTCACTCTCTATTCGTATTTCGTCTCTAAACTACAATAAGTGCCTCAAATGGTTTTTGTTTCAAATTATTGTTTCTGTTCTTATTGTTCTTATTGTTGTTCTGTTTCAAAATAATCATTTTGCAACTACGATCCTTTTATAAGTAAATTATTCCTCGATCGTAAACTAGAGACATAAAATGTCATGATTGTGTGTAAAATTGACCGTGTACAGTTGGCTATTTCACGGTTCGCAAAATGCGAGGTTGTGGGTTCAATTCCGGGCGCAAACAGCGGTTTGGACAGCTTTCCCATGTCCAAGCGTTTTTGTTGTGTAACCTAAAACTCCAAAATTAAGAATCAAATAAAAAAATCCGTAAAAATTGACAGAAAAAAAATTGTGGGGTAGTAGGGAAAGGGGTGTATTGGGCTGTCATTTTACCAGTAATTTTGCAAAAGAGACCCGTGAAAAACCGTGAAATAACCGTGAATTTCAAAATCATTTTTAAGTGGCCACCCTGGAACGTATCACGGGCGTAAAATGCGTATAGGAACGCCTCCGGCGTGAAAAGGCAATCGAACGTACCGCTGCATAAAGGCTCTCAGAACGCACCGTGAGCTAAAACAGAGATCGGAAGGGTCATGATATAAAAGGCAATCGGAACGTGAGCTGCCCCCTTAAGAAAAACGAAAGCCGAGAGAACAAATGTGCGCATGGATTACCAAAGGTATTCTTATTTTGAGAGAAACATTATTATTTTACTCCAAAATAAAAAAGCGCACAGCAAGTATAGAGTTCAAAACATTTTTCCAAAACTACAGACGGATCTATAGAAAGGTCATCAAAGCTGCGAAAGCTTACGATGTGACCAAAGCATTGCTCATGTCCAAAAACGTGTCAAAAACAGCATGGGCCATAATTAACGGATTCCGGAATGGTAAGTCGACATTAGACGCAGTGGTGCGCCTAGTCGAAGATATTAGAGGCTGTCGAAAGTCGAGAAACTGCACTTAATGTATTCCTCGACTTATCAAAAGCGTTTGATTGTGTCGATCACACCACATTGATTCACAAACTAGAAAATTAGATAATAGAAGGAGTACCACTCAAGTGGATCAAATCGTTCCTTAGTAATAGATCGCAATTTGTCGAAATTTCAGACGTACGATTAGAGGGTGTGGGTCTGAGCTATGGAGTCCCCCAGGGCTCCATACTAAGTCCCCTACTCTTCCTGCTCTACGTCAACGATGTTGGCTCATTGGTACAAAAGGGACAAATCGTCCAGTACGCAGATGACACGACTCTGTGTTTCAAAGCACCATCCATCCAAGAACTCGAACACGCTACGCTTGTTGAGCTCAACAGCACAATTCAACATTTCAATGAGCTCAACCTCAAAACAAATCCAACGAAATCGCCATTCATTCAATTTTGTTTGAGACAAACAATATCAGGTAATAATCCAACAGTCATGTTGGACGATACTGAAATTGAAGAAGTCTACTCGACAAAATTCCTTGGTATACACCTTGATCGAGGGTTGACATGGGATTGTCATGTAGACAGTGTTTGTGGGAAGTTAGCATCAGGCATTTATGTTCTGAGGCAACTGTCCGAGTACTGCCCAATTCAGGTACTGATGACGGCGCATTCACGGAGTAATCTACCCACATCTTTCCTAGGGATTAACATTGTGGGGTGGTTGCTCAAATGCAAATTTCTCAAGGATTTTGCTTTGCAAAAAAAGCAGTCCGACGATCGCTAAACTTCAAGCAAGAGAGTGCAGGCCATCATTCAAAAGTTTAAAAATGTTGATATTACCTTACCTCTATATTCTTGACACCTGTCTTTATTTTAGATCAAAATGCGCCCCATAAAAGGAAGTGATATTCACTCTTATGAAACTAGAGGCAGGGAAAACTACCGAACTGTAAGGCACAGAACGGCAGTTCATGAACGTTTGCCTTCTCAGGCAAGAGTTCAACTTGTCAACCGGCTACCAAATTCCATCAGTGCTCCAACGCCTAAGGCTCATAACTCGCCTAAAACAGTTTTGGTCGCAGAAGCATTTTACAACACAGACGAGTTTATGGCACATAGCTGGGAAAACGGAAAACACTAACTGATAAAAGAGCTAGTGTGGACAATTCGATTGAAAGACAGCAGTGAATGAACAAAATGTATGTTTGAATGGGACTTCAATGTCAGTATGTATGAAAAATTTTAGATATTCAAAATAATAGTTGACGATTGCATAACATGTAAATGTTTCCGCAATAAATGATTTATTTATTTATTTTATTTATTTATTTAATGTACAGTGAGCGTAAAACAGAGATCGGAAGGGTCGTGAATAGGCAATCGAACTTACCGTGAGCGTAAAACAGAGATCGGGAAGGTTCGCGGGCGTAAATAGGCAATTGGAAGGTAGAGTGAGCGTAAAACAGAGATCGGGAAGGGTCACAGACATAAAAAAGGCGATTGGAGTATATCGCGGGTGTAAAACATCAATCGAAACGTACCGCGGGCGTATAACAGATCGGGAAGGGTCATGGGGAAAAGTCGATCGAAACGCATCGGGCGAAAGGCAATTGAACGCATTCGCGATGTAAAATGGCGATCGAAAAGTGTCGCGGGTGATAAACGGCTCTTTTGGAACATACCGCTGGCGAAAACAGTGATCGGGAACAGTCGCGGACTTTAAACTAGGATTATTATAGAATGCGGGCGTAAAACGCCCTCTGCAACCGTGGAACTGCACCGGGAAAATGTGCATATTGCCAGGAAAAAACCGGGAAATATGCGTGAATTTTACCAAGCTACTTCTGTGGCCACGCTGTTCAATGAAAAGTGAAAACACTCAGTATGTTTAAACAGCTGCAAAAACCTGTTCAGGAGAGGCAGGTGTACGATAAAATCAGGGTAGCATGACGGGTGTGAGCTTTCAAAAATAGTGAATAAAGAAGAAAAGAAGGAATGTCAGTAGAGAACAATGTTCCCATTTTTCATGTTAATTAAACTACAAAATGTTAAGGGAAGAAATGTCATCTTGAGAAGGGAAAAGTTCAAAACACAATGGAGACACTAAACTAAAACGAATGTGGTGAAAGAGACAGCTAACTGATAATGGTTTTCAGTGAATTTCAAGTCAGTTCTGGAATTGGAATCAATTTTGCACTACAACATGCGTAATTAATTAATTTACTTCGTTAATGTTTTTACTCTAAAATCAATGTTTTTGATGAAAATTGCCAAGTATAAAATGTTTTGAGAACAACCTATTTTGGACTAATACATCCTCACATTTTGTATGGCATAGTATTTTGGGGGAACTTAGCTGAATCTAAAATATCACGAGTTTTGATTCAACAGAAATCGGCAGTCGGAACGATTTTTGGGCTAGGCTTCGGACAGACCTGTCGTAATGCGTTTGTCTCTTTGGGTATTCTGACCGTTGCTTGTCTTTTCATTTTTGAAACTCTAATTTGAGTTTTCCAAAATTCCAACTTTTGCCACTTTTTCATAACTACAAAATTTGCAATAGGAATATGTCAAATTTTGAATCCCACTGCCTTGAAATGAAATGTTTAACAAACTTCCACTTCAGGCTGGTAAAAAATTATTTAATTTAATTGACAATTTAACGTGTTAACTATCTGTACTGTTTTTTGTATTCAAACTGTTTCATTAATATGTGTTCTTAAAGTTAGTATTTTGTTTCGTCTCTTCCTTGTAACAACAAAAAATGTCTTAAAACATTTCTAGAAAAATTCAACTTTTTCCCCAATTGCTAGTTTGGATTATCCGGAAATTTGGATTAACAGGGTTTGGATCAACAACCTCTGTTGTGGTGTACTAAAAACAGTGTTGGTTTTGTGATTTTTGAGAAATACCCTCTTGCAACCTTCAACCAATGCATTTCTAAAAGGGGAAAAAATAGTAAAACACTTATTTACAAAAAAAATATTTGCCTGGGACAAATAATTTCTGCGATATAAAAGACCTGTGTATTCATGAGTACTTTGAATAGCTACGTAATCAATGTAACATAGTGAATGGTTATAGCAAATGCCTCAGCAGTGGTTCAGAAGCATGGGCCTAGGAGTATGTATGAGTATGTAGGCTCAGATCTGCATGAGCCTAGGAGTGACATTTCTAAATGATGTGATAAAATGTTGGAAGTACATGACAGAGAATGTGTTTTACTATTTATTTCTAGTATATAAGTTATAGTAAGTAGTTATATAAGTTTGTGTTTCTACTTTTAACTGATTGACTTAAACTACTACTGACACAAATTCAACATTCACTCAATGTTTAATGCAATATTGTGAAAATATTTTTCTTTTTAGTGCCAACAAACGCTGAGAGAGAAATGGAGTTTGACCAAAACGTGAGTGATTCTTTAATAGTTCTGTAATACTACTTCTTTATTTAAAAATTAGTTGACCTGGGCCATTATTTGAATACTAAGCTGTCTATTTGTTAAACCGTTCTCCTAAACAAAAAAATGCTGTTCCAAAAAACTGTGTATTTTGCTTATTTTCAATCAATTTTTAGATATGGGTTAATTTTGTAGGGTAACTGCGCAAGAATTCCAGACATATTAATTCTTCAGGAAAAAGTTATTAGAATTATGCCCGAAAAGATACAGTAGAACCTTGTAAACCACAGACATACAGACTATAATTCATTTATAGGTTTTTTATGTTGTAACTTGTCATGTACATTTTAAAAATCCAAATTTATTAAAACCAAGTTGTGAAATTCATAACTATAACACCAGTTCTTAGGAATTTGGTAGATTCTGCCTGTTTTAAACAGATTTCATCTACCTGAGCAATAGGCTAAATTGTTAATCCGTTTTCTTGTAAAAAATAGATATACAGTAGTTAGATTTTGACAAATTTGTTTGTTGGTAATCTGTTTACATGTTAAATTTTATAAAGAATGGAAAGTAATACTTGTAAGGAATTAATAATCTTCAATCACTCATTAAAGTGTTTTAAACGTTGTGTGTAAATGTAAACATTGCAGACTTTAAAGTATGACAACTAGTGGTCAGTTAACCAGCAGGTTAGCAGGTACAATCAACTCCGATTAACTGTAATCAGATTAACTGCATCGAATGGAGAAAAAATACAATGCCACCATCTCTCACAAAACAGACTATAATAAAGTCCCGCATGACTTTGACTCTCTGACTCACCTGACAATATTAGTCCAAAAAGCCATTCCCTACCTCCTAGAATTACGAAAAATCTGACTTCTTATTCAAGGTTTCACAGTGGTATAAGAGGGCATTAATTTTCTGAAGTGCCGTTGCAGGTGTTGTTTTGTTATTGGGGTGGTGATTATAAACGATGTCCACTAAACGCTAAACGAAGTCGTATTGACAATACAGCAAAATTCGACATGGAGCAAAAAATTGATCGTGGTTCAACAGTAAACAAATGTGTAACTAGTATAACATTGCGCATTGGTGATACAACGGTGTCACGCGTGATACAAGAAAGTAAGATAACAATAACAACATAAACACTAACAATAATTCGCCATCTAGTCGCCATTTTCTGGTTGCTGTTGTAACCAAGTCTCGTGACCTGTCAAGAGTTCGATGCTAGCATCCTGATCGCTCAGTAGCTAACTAAAACAGTGGTACCAAGGCTACCAAAAGGCTATGTACACATGGTATCGTCCGACGCGCGGTGTTAAAATATATGAGAACTAATGACTAGATTCCACATGCACCGCCACTGGAATCTGTTATCTTCATTTTTAGTTGTTTACGCTTTATATATCTTATTATATATCAATTTTGAGTTTTGGGATTAACCGCAATTTTGCTTATTCGAAGCCTCAACCCGACTTTATCATGGTTAATCGGAGTTGACTGCAATTGAAAAATAGCCGAAATGGTTTAAATTTGAAAGTAGTCTTTTACATGAAAGTACAGTATTAAACCGGTCATAACATAAAAATAATTAAATTGCATAAAAACGGATAGCGCATCAATACCATGTATATTTTGCCTTAAAATTATAATAAGCTGGTTTTATTTTACAGTAGACCCTCGATAGAACGGACTAAAGTGACGGAAGAGTGGTCCCGGTTTAAAAAATCGGACGATCGGGGATACCGATAAGCATATCCTGGTGCATTAGGATCGATAAAAATAGACTCAAGATGACGTAATTTGAGGTCCAGATCGTTACTGACGGTTTAGCTGAGCCACACACCTTAAAATCACTCACTCTAGGCAGTACTCACACTGAAGGTCTTACGAAATAAAAACACATTTAACGTTCAACAATGTATTTATTTCGTTCAAAATACTGTATTTTCACAATTTATGTACAATTCATATTTACAGTAAAAAAGGTTTCTAATTTTAATAAAATTCCTCCATACGAATGAACACTCTCTTGCGCTCTTTGTCCGCCATCGTAATCACACAGTTTAATCACCCGACACACTAACACAAGTTATCACAATACAGATATCACATCACGAATCAGCTGCAGGTGACTCACTGTTGTTTACATTTGTGACAGTGCAGGGGCGGGGAGGGGTGACTCGCCGGTGCGCAGTAGATAGCCTGACATTATCGATCCACTCCCTGCTCCAGTCTGCGCGGTGTATCCTGACAACCCCAGCATCGATTGCAAACTCAGAACTCAGTTATCTCGTAGCTCCGTATTGTAACGACTATATTGTCATTAAATATTGTTTAAATTACTAGCGTTTATCGTTGATGTTAAAAAATACTGTATGTGACACAAAAATATGTTTTTTGTTTATTTAAATTTAATTTTTTTTTACCGATGGGTGGTCTGGACCATCTCGAATCCGGTCGAGCGAGGTCTGTTCGAGCGAGCGTCTACTGTATTCTTTAAGTTAAGTTAAATTGTTTGTATCTATATGTATTGTCGTTACAGGCAGACAGTGATGAGGAGAATAGTGGGGACTTTTGCATTATAGAGTGGTCTGATATTGAAGACATTGAAGACAGTGTTGATGTTGATGATGATTTGCCTCCTCCATCACAGTCCCTCCCTGTTGGATCAACTGAACACCTAAGGGAACAAGGGGAAGTCCACGGTTTGTCAGATTTCCATGATATGTCAGAATTCCAACTACCGTCAACATCCAAACTTGTGTCATTGGCTAAGAATACCCCAGCTCCTCCTGTGAAAACCGTTGAAGAGAAAAACCCACTTGTAGAGAAAAAGGAAGAAAAGCCTGAAAAGAAGGTGGAAGAGAAAAAGGAAGAAAAGCCTGAAAAGAAGGTGGAAGAGAAAAAGGAAGAAAAGCCTGAAAAGAAGGTGGAAGAGAAAAAGGAAGAAAAGTCTGAAAAGAAGGTGGAAGAGAAAAAGGAAGAAATGCCTGAAAAGAAGGTGGAAGAGAAAAAGGAAGAAAAGCCTGAAAAGAAGGTGGAAGAGAAAAAGGAAGAAAAGCCTGAAAAGAAGGTGGGTTTGAATTTAAGTGATTGATCAAGTTAGTTAGGTAGCTAACAAGTGTTTCAGTTGAAAACTTGATTTTTATTGATTAATATTAACAAGCACGGATGCGAAGCTAGACACCAGAGGATATATATTACTAGAGACTTTTTACTTCAACTCCCCCCTCACAGAAAACATTGGAGACTAGATTTTGAAAGATGATTTTTAACCTAAATACTTTAAAATAGTTACATATTAGAAACTATTAATTAACCATTTAGAAAAAAAAACTTAAAAGGAAAGCAGGCTCACCTGGCTAAAGTAAAAACACATAAGAGAACACAAATTACTTTGCTTTTACTACTCTTTAAAGGGGTCTCTGTTTGTCTTGACAAAGGCCTTAGTAGGGCTGAAAATTCAACAGTAGTGTGTTATTCAGGTGAGCCTGCTCTCCTTTCTATTCCTTTTCGATAGCATATCCTTGCCTAGTACCCTTTTTAAACAAAATCAATATTATTTGGCTTAAAGCCCTTTAATCCTGCATTTGAAAGATTGTGGCAGAGCGAAACACTTGTTTATTAGTGTTGTACCAATGTAACTGGCTAGAAGTTATCTCCTGTAGGCTGTTACTAAACAATGCTAGCTTGGTTCTGTAGACAGGATGCTTTATCTGCATCTACGATATACTTATCATTCTCTGCGGTTCTTGAAGTCTACACTAGTAGTATGGCTCAACTAAACCTGTTACAAACTCTTGGTGTTAACTTTGGTGTATATATTTTGTTAATATTTCTAAAACGGCCCATTATTTTTTCTAGTAAATCAATTTTAAGAGTGTTGAGGTCTATTTCAATAGGTGATTTTAGCTTTTTGAAAGCCACTTGGTCTCGGGTTGAAAATGACACACTTTTAAGCTACTTTTTCAAATGTCAAAGTGCAGAAGAATCAGGCTTATATTTAATGTTCTGTCTTACATGCTTAGACACATTGTTGGAAACAATAGTTTCTTTTTTGGTACCTAAATTTACATTATTTACACAGTGGGTAAGTCAGTTTTTAATTTAGCGTATATTTATGTCTCTAGAACTATTCTGTTTTATGGCATTTAATCAAAATTTTGTTTTCAAACCGTTAAAATTATTATGTGTGGGTGTATTATCTAGGGATCCCTTATTGCCAGTCAATCAAATTTGTAACTAATTAACCCGTAGCATGCCAAACTAAATATGTATTATTACTACCTTGTGCCAGATAGAAACAAATATATTTTAAAACCTCAATGCTCATTTTTGTAACACGTATTTTGTTAATATTTCTTTTAAAAGTAAGTTTTATATCCTGATATTTAAAAAAAGTCTTAAGTGCTATACTGCTACAGATTGCAATCAAACAAAACTATATAATTCACAAAACAATTCACGTCAAGCAAAATTGGTGAGCATCCAAAAATGGAAAGGAGTAGCACGGCTATTCCCGCATAAGGGGACGGTGCTTTTATTTTCTTTGTTTAAAGTTTTTTGTTGACGATGGGAGAAATTTAGAGTGAAAACTATTATTGTGGACATTTTCCATTCTTTAGTGAGCAAGATAATCAACATTTTGGGATCTGCAATCTGATGCCATTTCAGGTGAAAAGTAACGTAACATAGAACATTAGAAAATGAGCTAGCCTAAAGTAATCAGCGTAAGGCAGTGCAGTTGTGGAAAATGTCCACAATAGTAGTTTAAACTTTGTTGTTCCTCGCAGAAACTGACAAATCACTAGCCGACTTACTACACGTTGTTTGGTGACCTTGGTTCAAGTCTTGTTAAGTACTTTAGTTGCATGAACATTAGATACATTTGAGAATTGTCTTTTGCATGGTTGAATTATAAATTGAATTATGCCTAAATTTGGTTTTGTCAACAATTTATGTGTCTTCATAACTTGTTTTTACTTTAGTGGCCAGCTAAGAAAACTGAGAAGGATAGAGAACCATTCCTGGAAGAAATCCCAAAAATACAACAGGACCGACTAGTAAGTGTAGAAGTATGTTGCCTTATTTATTAGTACTTCCAGGTTATTTACAGATTTAAAAAAAAATTGTTCTAGAAAAATTAAACTATCTATGAACTCACCCTACCTCGGCACGAAAACACTGGGAATAATGTATGAGTTTTCAGATCTTTGCTGGGAATTTCATTATTTAAAAGTATATAGATTTAAAATTTGTGTTAATGATTTCACATAATTGGCCTCTCCAAGCTTACCAAGCTTCTAGTGAGGTCTTTAACTATATTACATAATACATTTTTGTTGTTCACTAAAACTAGTAATCACAAATTTGTTTGTGTCATTTTATTGTGCCAATCTCACCCCTGATATTTTCTGTGATGTTTGTTAGCAAACAGGTTACTATTTATCAAGCCAAGGTTGGGAATTTTGTGAGTTGGCAACACTTGCTCCCCCAGTTAAACCCTCTCTATCATGAGAGTTCATCCATCCCCCAGCAGTCAGCAGATACAGTTATGAAAACAACCCACTCCCTCCTACCACTCAAAAGTGCAGATTAGAAAGGTCTACCTACCTTCAAAACTAGCAGTAATTGTTGTAACTAATTTGTAAACAACTAAAAAATACCAAATTTTAACATATTGAACTACTAGGAATGTTGTAATTTTTATCGGGAAGCAATTATGGCTAGCCTGAAAACCTAACCTGAAAAAAGGCGGAGTTGAGCCTTGAAAATCTGTAAAACAGCCTTGAATTTAAGTTAAATGAGTGGACCCTGTCCTTTTTATCCGACCCTAACGGGACCGGACCGAGATCGGATAACAGGTGGAGAAAAAAGACTTTTACAGGTAGAAAAAATGAGTACTGCCTCTGCTGACATTTTCGGTAGTATTTTACGTCACTCTGCACCAACAATCAGAATGAATCTGAAGCTAGTGACAAAAAACAAATCGTAGAGCAGACGAGTCACTATCATGTCTCGACAAGCTCACAATGTCGAGTCGCGGGAGAGTGTACCGACTAGGTCGGTTATGAGAAGTTCTACTGTACATGTGTAGACAAAATATCAAGTTGAAATTCTTGTTTTTGTAGTCGTTCTGTACAATTATTACAATGAATCTAATGTGTGTGCCCTCGATTGTTTCAGGAGTTCCAGGAACTGTTAAGGTGTGGGACGGAAGCTTACCACAACAACCACTTCCGCAAGGCGGCTGAATGCTACAAAGCCGCCAGAGAGCGGGTAGGAACTAAGCTTACTGTAAGTGCCCTGCATGAAGCCCTCTCATCAACATTTGCTTATCGTAATGTTAAAGGTATTTAATAAGCAGCTTTCCAAGGAGCAAAGTGGTCTGTAATCGAGGGATATTTTTTAATTCATTTATTAAATATGTATTCTCTATTTTAATTATATACAAAGAATATATTTTAGTTCAGGTACAAAAAGTATATAGCCTTCTTCAGTTTTATTATGTGAAATAGTTAAACTGCTTGAAACTAGATTTTGTTATTTTTTCTTGAATGAATCACTTAACACCTTTTTGTAACTTTTTAACCCGCCAGAAATGGTTTAAAATTATTTAAATTGAATATTATTCACTTTAAATTTACTTCAATCAAGTAGTGTCAATGTTCTTTAGTCAAAATCAATTTAACATTGAAATGTATGAAATTGGTTTTTTTGTATGAAAATTGGACATATAAACGTCATGTATTTAACTTTTTTTATAAATTAAGAGTGAAATCATACATTAGGGGTGTGCAAGTACTTGACTATCGAGTCCGAGTTCGAGTATTTATCGATACTCGAACTCAACTCGACCTGATCGGTAAAGCTCGAAATTTGGTCGAGTAATTTGCCTTAGGTATGGTGGTTTTGTCACGGGAACCAAGAGATCGCCGTGAATGGTATCAAAGTCGTGATTTCGTTGCGGACACTTGCGGGAGTCCAGAGATGTTGGTATCGAAGTTGTTATTTTGACGAGGCTAAAGCGAGTCGTTTATCTTCGGAACAATATTGAAGTTGTGATTTCGTCGCGGGCACTAGCAAAAAAGAATGAGATCGCCCCAACTGGTATCGAAGTCGTTATTCCGACGCAGGCGCTAGCTGGAGTCAAGAGATCTTCGTGAATGGTATCGAACTCGTGATTTCAATGC
Organism: Matsumurasca onukii; assembly: GCA_018831715.1. Taxonomy (NCBI): domain Eukaryota; kingdom Metazoa; phylum Arthropoda; class Insecta; order Hemiptera; family Cicadellidae; genus Matsumurasca; species Matsumurasca onukii. Next base: position 19,806,407 of record CM032064.1, read on the forward strand.
GGGAGTCAAAAGATTGCCGGGAACAGTATCGAAGTCTAGATTTCGTCACGGGCGCTAGTGGGAGTCAAGAAATCCCCACGAACGGTATCAAAGTCGTGATTTCGTCGTGGGTGCTAGCAGGAGTCAAGAGATTCCCGCAAACGGTATCAAAGTCGAGATTTTACGCGGGCGCTAGCGGGAGTCAAGAGATCGCCGCGAACAGTATTGAAGTCGTGATTTCAACGTGCGGGCGCTAGCAGGAGTCAGAGATCGCCGCAACTGGTATCGAGGTCGTTATTCCGACGCAGGCGCTAGCAGGAGTCAAGAGGTCTTTGTGAACGGTATCGAACTCGTGATTTCAACGCGGGAGTCAAAATATTGCCGCGAACAGTATCGAAGTCTTGATTTCATCACGGGTGCTAGTGGGAGTCAAGAAATCGCCACAAACGGTATCAAAGAAAAAGTACCCCTAGAAAAAGTACTAAACTCAGTAATTTACTACACAAATTCAGTAATTTTATTCTCACTAGATACTATTCTAGTTCAAACAAATTACACATTTTATTAATAAAGTCACAACATATGGTTTGAAAATGATCAGTAAGCAGTGCCATCATAATTTATAAAATCTTGTGAACTGATCAGCCCTGTACTACCTATATTTAAAACACGTAACCAAAAGACAGAAAAAGGAATAGTTGGCAAAAAAGAGTCATTGTAGGTTTACTTTGACTTATTTTTTTCATTGGTAGGTTTGATGTTTAACACATTCAGAGGGTCAGGAGAGCTCCTTATTGGATTGAGAATTGTAGTAGATTAAATATCATACCCAACCCAATAAAACATTTATCTAATTCTTCAAGCCATTTAGCAACAAAACTCTCATCTGCGAACCATAAGATCAACTTAAAACTGTGATGAACTGTTGATGTTTTGGTCTGTAGATGAAAAAATTTTTAACTGAAAGACCTATCCTACTATGTGCAAGTTTAATTGGATTGTTATTGTTTTTTAATAAAGGTGTGTGCGACACATTTTTTAGTTCAAGTCGAGTTTGTTAAAAAAAGCTTGAGAGTCGAGTATTACCGTATCGGCACTAAAAATCAAGCTCATTTTGGAGTTTTCTTGACAAATTTTACCATTCAGTTTAAATAACTCAAATATAAACATTTATATATCACATAAAATCCTCACAAAACCAAACGAAAGAAAGATTTTGTTATCGTTAAAAAAACAGTATAAATCTAAACACAACGAAAGTAAAATATTAGCAAAAATTAAATCCACAAAACTTGACCTAACTTTATAACATTCTGCTATATTTTCTGCAGTTTTATCCCCAGGGCAGTATTTGTTTACAAGGCAAACCTTTTTATTTTGAAATCACCTGCGACGAAATCAAGACTTCAATACTGTTCGCGGCGATCGCTTGACTCCCGCTAGCGTCAGCAACAAAGTAACGACTCCGATGCCGTACACGGCGATCCCTTGACTCTCACTATGGCCCGCGTTGAAATCTCGACTTCAATACCGTTCACGACGATCTCTTGACTTGGCTAAAGCCTGCGTCGAAGTATCGACTTCGATACTCGTTCACGGCGATCTCTTGACTCCCGGGACAAAATCACCATTATACCTAAGGCAAACTACTCGGTAAATACTCGAACTCGACTCAATATTTGAGTTCTCTCACACCCATATTTTTTAATCAAGTTGAAAGTTAGGCGGTAGCATTGTCTGCAATAATCTGTATAATTTATTAAGACTACTAAAAACTATGTTTGATATAATTAAAAGTTAAAACACATCCTCAAAAGGGGTTAGACAGTCAATGTTACAAAGTACTAAACTCAACACATTCTGTAATGAAAAGCTCTAACAAGAAAATTCAAGAGAGAAACATTAAAAAGAAATAAATGCCTGACCAAAAACAATATTAGGTAGATTTTGCCTTGATGGTAGTAGTGCATTTTATGGGTCCTAATGTGTAAATTAGACTATCATCATCACATTAGACTTACTTGTTGAGTTTGCTATAGCAATTTCATTCCATTACTCCTGCATGTTGAGAACAGAAGGAATTTTTGAAATATTAGTTTAGTTAGAAATGTACTTAATTACTATTTGATTGCACTTAAAATTAGTTAATTGGTTTTAAATTTCAATACACTTTTTTTTTTATTTCCTTTTATCATACCTTTGCGTGTTTAGGAATTGATACTAAACCAAATCTAATCACTCCAGTCTCTCAGCATGCTGCTCTTCATCACCAAAGCTTAGGAAATTGCTACAGTTTTACCTCTTTAAATCAAATTGAACCTCACCCCTAACAAAGATATTAAAAGTCAAAATGGCACTTTAGTTGGTTTACTGAACAAGAACTCCAATTGGTTTAAATGTATGGTATATTTTCTTTTCTAATCTATAAAGAATAGTGTTTGAAAAAATTTTCTTTTAATAATAATTAGTATAAATTTATCTTTGTCTTTTACTTATAGGAATTTGTTTAATACATCAAATTTTAGTTCTAACAAGACACTTATTTTTGTTGACGTTTTGATAAGTAGATTGCGTATAGATGCCACATGGTTGAGGCAGCAAAATCAACATAGTTTGGTAGCCCAAGCACAGATAGTGCTGCTGTCTCTTGCCATCTTTCTCCCCCCTCGCCTCCACATGCTCGAGTTTGTCCCATGTCGATGACTTTGTGTCAGTGGCTCTAGTTCTCTCGAAGCGCTATCTGTGCTTGGGCTGCTTGAGCCATCCTGCATCTATGCACAATCTACTGACCATTACATTATCTTTGGCACGACTCACAGTACTGTATATACGGTAGTGTGTGACTGTAGAATATACTCTTAAGGAATATACGGCAGGCCAGTCTCTCTAGTCTTTCTCACACCTTCTCAACATTTTTTGCTGTACAGACTGTTTTAGCACTTCCACTGATATTTTGTTACAGTATTAGTATTTCTGAAGAAACTTACACAGTTTGCGATTGTTTACAACCAAGAACATTTTTGTGTCGTTCAATGTTAAAGTGGATCTCAACAATCTTTGAGTTTTAACAAAAGAAACACTGTTATAAAAAAAATTCAACAGCAAAAGCACAAAGCTCAGACTCCAAAACGCCATTTCAACTAAATCGGCAGAACTTTATTGATGTTATTACTTATAACCAAAGCTGATGATTAGTTTTTGTCACATTAACCGTGTGAGAGCGTAAACAAATTGTATCTCTCTCATTAGTCCACTCTGTTCAATCAACTACGAATTTGACCCAGAGGTCCGTGGATCGAACCACGCTCTGCTACCAATATTTGTGCCGAACTCCCTTTTTAGGAGGTGGCTCAAATGTAACTAAAATTCAATTTTCAATTTCAAAATATCTTTATTCATTCTTTATACAATACACACTAGTCACAATACAAAATAAACAATATTTTATACATACAAATTCTTGACAAAATATAATTTCATACTAAAATTAAAAAAACGAATGAATAGTTAGGTACCTCATTTAAACATGTTGAGGTACCATCACAAACTCTAAGACATACTGTCGAACAATGAAAATAAATACTATTTATAAATAACAGAAAAATAATCTTTAATATAGACAAACTAGTTATAAACATTAATACTCAATGATAAAATTAACGATCTTCCACATGTTAGTAAGAATGGTTAAACAATATCTACTGTACATAGAGAAATTACAATTACACAACTAAGAAAATAATACCTCCAAATTAAATGAATAAATAATTAGACTGTCTGCACCTGAAACCTTGAAGAATATTCAGATTAATCGTTGAAAGTCCATAAATCTAACAAAGCTTTTCTTAGTATCCGTTATTAAATGTAATATAGAACGATACAAAAAACTGTCATATTAAACTGTCAAAACTAAAATGCAAAGTCAAATATTCTGAGCATGTATCATATAGACCTATCGGTAAAAAAAGTCACACTAAAATAATTTGTTTAAATATTTCACCAGACACTTCACACTACCCAATAAGCATATTATAAGTTTATAAGTGTTCATAGGGGGGAAAAGTGGGGCACTATTGTAAAGATAGGCATAATTTGTGGACATACCGCAAACATAATAAGTTACATACTCTGGCCCCAGCCCCCAATACCTTCATACGTATCTTTAATTCGACACAGATATTGCTGTAGACGCCTTTCGGTATTATTCTCTGGCATACAATACACTGGGATGAGTAATTTAAAGAGCCATCGTAGGTTTGTTGGAATATATGACTTGCCCCGGGCTATTGCAACTCCATTGTTACGGAAAACAAGTACAAAACTATCGATCACTACACAGTACGCACACATCACCACGTATCTTATTTACTAACACTTTACTTACTAAAATAATCATAACAATCAATGTATTCATAATCTAACCGGACACTTATAAATACCTTGACTAACCACTACCACCTGCAATCAAGAGCCAATACGCAACCTCTTTTGCACATCGTAGTGCCTAGTGCGTGTGATGTGCAAAATACAAACAAAACAAATGACAACTCTCACGATGGCAGGGCATTTACTTTGGAAATTACTGTCGGCTCGGAAGCCTTTTGTGTTCCGGTTACTCGGTTAGTCAACCTGTTCACCCCCTAACGACACTAGTTTGTAGTGGGCACTTTTACAATCTGTTTCACTCGGATACAAAAGAAAGAGTGAGGTATAAATATCAGGTTTCAATATTCTGGGTTCGACGTGGTCTGGACAGGAAAACGAAACTAGACATGATTAGGTTCTTGCATGGTTGTCAAAAAAGTAACTGCCGTTACATTTAATCGTTAATGACAATTTTAACAGTTAGAGGTTATACGTTTTAAAAAGTAACGGATTAAAGTTATAAGCTAATAAAAAATAACTATTAAAATTAATTGTTAATTTTTTTAATCGTTATTCCCAACTCTGATAAGCAGTGCCTAGAGTCGGTCTATCCGGCCGCCTCTTAAGATGTTTTTCCACATCCAGGAGTGGTCAAGTAGTGATTTCTCTCAAGGAGAAAAGCAAGATACAAATATTCATCGTATTATCATAGATAAACTACAAATAGTTTATATACAAATAGTTATTGTACAAATAGTTTAGTTGGTATTTTTTTTGTTATTTTGTTGATTTTTTTATTATTATTTTATATTTGTTCATTTCATATTTATTATTGTTTGACATTTATTTTATACTACAGTGGAACCCCTCAAATCCGAACCCCGCAAATCCGAAATCCCGGCAAATCCAAACAGGCTTTGAGTGAAAAATGTTGTTAAAAAAATACAATTTCAGTATCATTTCAACATTTTTATTTACAGTTTACATACTAAAAATACAGTACACACTTGAAATACAGTACCTACGTACTTCAAATTAGATGAAATCTGTTATCTTCTTTTAATGAAGGGCGGATGTCAGGTGAGTGAGAGTGGTCTATATATAGCTCATCGGCACAGAGTTTCCGTGCAAGGTCACTCACCCCTCACTGCCGCTACCACCACGCAGTGAGTCACCCTCGTACTGCACTGTGCTAATGCGCAGTGTTACTACAGTACTGTACTGTGTTGTGGATACATACTACACATTTATTTTGATCCCGACATTTAATTTCAATAATGTGGACTGCATTCGTATGCAATATTAATTTTACCGTGTTTTTTTTTGTAATTTTAGATTTAATTCGGCAAATTCGAACAAATTGAAATCCAAACAGGCCACAGCCCCAATTAGTTCGGATTTGAGAGGTTCCACTGTATTTCTTTTAAAACTTAATATTTATTAATTTATAATTGTGTAATTTATATGCTTATAAATGTTGGCTTTCTTTCTTAGTAGACAAATGCAAACCCGCTATAGTCTGAAATGTAATACTTTATTTTACCAGGATTATGAGATAGATGAGCAACAACTGCATGTCATCAAGTATGCTTTCTGTGCTGCCCTCATCGGTTCCAGTTGTTACGACGATATTGTCAGAGCAATCCAAGAACTTACTAATATGGAAACCATCAAGTCCTCCATTCCAGCAATTTACATCCTGATAGCTCGAGCTTACTGCAATCTTAACAGGTACAGCTTTCCAAAACTGTGAGTAGTTTTTAATTAAGTACATAATAGTTTTCAACTTGAAATAACACAAATTATCCAATAAAACACTGTTACAGCTGGTGAGGCCTTTCGAGAACAAGGCTAGGTTAGGTCAGAGGTCAGGTAACATGGTTCTCGAAAGGCGTCACCAGCTATACAAGTTTTTATTGGATAATTTGTGTTATTTCAAGTTGAAAATTATAAATCCAATAAGGAGTTCTACTAGATGTACATTATTTTAAAACATAACATAAAAGCTTGTAGCTCCTCAATTATTAGTCATATCAACAGGATTTTTGGTCAAATTAAACTTCATTTAATGCTCTTTCTATTAGTACAATCGAAGATTTCGTGAAAGCAGAAATAAAAAATTTCCTCATAGCACATGTCAGGCAAAAATGATGTCAAAGTTTAAACATACGTAAAAATTACATTCTTTCTTTGTTTTAAATTGTGACTGACACTGTTATTGGCTATGTTTAATAATCTTTCCAACGGCACCAAAACAATAAGTTTCGGATTGGCGAAAGTAGGTCAAATCGCAGTTTGTGCAAACGCTTACAATTAGACTCGGACATGTCTGTCGCGGCAATAGAATATCTCCACGTGACGTCACAGCCAGATGCGCGGTAGCACACCTTACTTATTACACCATGAGTCACACGAGGTCGAGCCCGTTGTATATCATACAACAGGTGTTTTTTGTTTGTTTCATTGTTTTAAAACATGTTAAATCGTTAAAACTAACTTTATGGATAGGTTTTATACTAAAACAGTCTTTAAATATGTTTTAACAAGACGGTATCTAGTACAGGAAATGAAAAACACACATACGTTAGTGAGAACCTTTCTTTAACAAAATAGTCACTGAAATATGTCTCATTTCCAAATTTCAGCATATTGAAATCTTTGTCTTTTACGGAACTTTCGTAAAGAATGTGGTCAATCTCACTTGTGTTGAGTACATCCGACATAATGATCATAATTTTAAAAATATTACAAAACAAAAATAATTCATAACATAGAATAAAATCTACTTCGGTGGAACGCGCGTGTTGTTGACGCTTGTAATGGGTCTCACAATTATTGACTGACCAAGCTCAAAGGGCTACCTGGCATGCAAAGGGTAGAGGAGAATGCATACGTCAGGGTTACCAACCAGTGCACCCAAAATCTGATCTGTAAAAACCAAAACCATACGCCTGTTGTACGTTATACAACAGCGCGCCCACCGAAGGTTAAAATTAAAATACTTTTCAAATTAAAGGATTACTAACGCAGTTGACGAGATCGCTAGTGCTGGAATACTCGACTTCCTGGAAACAGTAAAAAAATCATGGGCATTTTATTCTAGGTAGGGTGCTTAAGAGACCAGACCGTTACATGGTGTTATTTTTGCCACTTTGCTGTAAATATGTACACTGTTACATTTCCTTAAATTTCAGATTTAAAAAGGCTTTAGAACCTTTGGAGAAGATACAAGAGATAATTGACAACTGCCCAACATTTCCAACTTTCACCTGGCCAGGGACTGACAAAACCATTGAAGAAACTACTCCTTTAGGATTGAAGGTGAATTTTTTTTAGTGTTAAACTTAAAATCTGGCATATAAAAAGAAAATTCACTTTTTTGTAATATTTTAGTACTGCAGAATTAGTTTCTATATACCGGTAACACTTGTTATTGATGTAGAGGGAGAAATACGTTAAAAATGCGATAACCACTTTAATTGTAGGAACAGTAGCACTTGAAATGTCTGATTCAATGAAAGGTCCAAACTTTTTTCTATTAAACCGTCAATTACTTTTTTTAAAACTTGGACTGAAAGAACTCAGTTTGATTTCAAACAGCAGAGTTCTGTATTACTACTCTAAAGAAAGTGTCAAAACAACTTTAATTGGTATGAACTCATATTATTATTAGGCTTAGTAGTCTATTTTGTAGTTTTTGTAAAGGGCAAACCTGTACTAGAAACATAGTACCTATACTTAATTGGCCTTAAATTCAAGCAGCTGATAGAATGTGACAAATTAAATTTGGGAAAGTCTACAAATCGTCTTTTATAGGTAATATAAGCTAAATGATGACTGTTCCTTGGTTTTAGAATGCGATAAAAGACATTAGCCAACATTCACGAATGATCCACAAAGCTTCGGCCGTTTGCAGATATGAAAACTGCTTGAAGATTAGTACTCATATCTTACCCTCTGTTAACATTTACTTAAGGTAAGCAAAACGTTCATGATTTCAATACTGCTTCAAGGCTACCCTTACTTTCTTAGAGTTTAACTTGCTACTTTTAGGAGAATACTTCATTCATAATCAAATTGTTATTTAAAAGTTTTTATTTGGTAAGATATTTCCAAAATATTGGGTTATAGGTCTATGGCCCACACAAAAATTAGCTCACCCGTAGCAGATTGGTATTGTGTACGACTCCGGAGCTCATCACTCTGGTGGCGCGGGTTAGATCCCTGCAGTCACCACTAACAATTTGTTATGTGACTTTGCGGTAACGCTAGGTAGAGAGGACTGTGTGGTCCTAACTTTGCCTTGTTAAACAAGACGAACTATACATTTATGTAGGAGATTGGCCACCTTGCTGGAAAGTCTATGGTAAACTATGTGACGTCACTGCTGACCTCCGTGACTTTCCACCTAACACAGCTTTTGAAAGACCGAACAGCATATTAAATACTTAAGCTGGCCGGTGTTTTCCCTAATAAAAAAACGTTTCAGGATAGCGTTTTTGGACAAGCACAATTCTGTTTGTGTTATACTCAAATAGGCTGCATGTTTCTGCTCATACTTCGGATCTGAACAATTTTAAAATCAAATTAACAAACTGGTTACTTGACAATCCATTTTATAAAATAGTAGACGATTTTTTAAATATTAAAACTGATTTTACTTTTTAGGATTAGACAGCTTGACAGTTACCAAAAATTAGAATAAGAAGAATTGTATCAATGTGACCATGCCTATTTCATGTAACTTTATGTATGATCAATGGCAATAAAGTTCTTGATTCTTGATTCTCTACCTACCAAATTTATGTTTAAGTTTATCTCTGACAATTTAGTTTCTACTCTAATCTACTTTCAGTTGATTCAAAAGGCAGCCACGCAGACCTCGACGGCTGTAAGCTTTCTTAGTCCTCGGACTTTTACCTATCTTATTTTAACATTTATAAGTAAACAATTTACCGATGAGTGAATCGCCTAATAAATAATAATTGACTTAATATTTCCAGTGACCCAGATTTTATTGGCTATGTGAGGATGACATGTGAAGAGAAGTGTCACATTGAATACCACATGGCTTGCTGGAAAGCTTTCAAGGAGCAAGTCACAGGAGTAGAAAAGGTTTCGGACAAGGTGAGATTTTACTTCTTGCTTGTTCCAGGTCCATCCAAAGCTTACTTTTAGAATCTCGGTTTTGCTGGTTTGTGCAATAAATGAAACCCAACTAAATGCATTATTATTATTATGGTGACAAGGCATCCTTCTTCCAGTTGTTGAATTACGTATTATGTGAGATTTAGGAAATAGAGCACTAGGCCAGGATGTGCTATAGAAAAGGGACAGAAAAAGAGTGGAGACTCACCTGGATAAAGTAGAGGGACTGTCAGATGTTCATTCCTACTAGGGCCTTTGTCAAGACAAAAAGAGATCACTTGAGATTTCTTTCCTGTGTGTGTTTGTTTAGCGCAGTTGTGGTTGATCTGCCTTTTGAGCAGCCATGTTGTTGTAGTGTGAGAAGGTCATTTTGTTCAAACTTTAAAACCAGGCCAACACTGACAAGTAAATCAAATTTCCTTTACAATTTATTACTCTTATTTTCTCCGTTCACAGCCTCGCTTTGGCATTCAGTTGTTGCCACGGGCAGTACAAGACTGTTTGCGCGGCCTCGCTTTGGCATTCAGTAGTTTGCCACGGGCAGTACGAGACTGTTTGCGAGGCCTCGCTTTGGCCTCCTGTGTCGCCCCAGGCGTTACGAGGCTGCTTGTTCCCCTAGACTTATATGGTCCATTATCGCGGGCGCTACGGGGCTGTGAGCGCAGGCATCAGATTCAAATGATCTCTTACTGCATATTTTATTAAATATCGATTGGTAAATCGTATTCAAATTCTATTGAAATTGGACTACTTATAACACTGATATCTTGAAAAACCAATTTTTTGGCTGCCATTTTGAAATGAGGCATTGAATTTTTATAATTTTTTCATTTTAAAATGATGGATACTATACTGCAAACTTATTTTAAATTTCATCGAAATCGGTAGAAATTTACTGTTTGTAGATCATTAAAACCATTTTTTTGATTCCTCCCCAAAGTTTGCGTTCGGTTGTCCGATTTTGCTGGCCAACAAACATGACCGAGATAATATTACAATAAGAACATTTATATAAAGTTCATGAAAATCTGACAAAAAATGTGACCTGTAGAGAACACCCATATATATACATACGTGCATAATGTCTTGTAAAAATACTCTAAACGTGTGGGGGTCAGGATCTGTGCTCATTTCACGGTCGAGGTCATACCATGCTGACGGCTTGAACATCTCATTTTTCCAAGGGAATTGTTGGAATGAGCTCTTTTTTTCTTTCATCTGTCCAGGCTACACTCCTTTAAGTAACGTCCCTCTGCCCAACTTTCCGATCTATCAGGGTCGTGTGTATTTTTTGTTCAGTAATTTGATGTAACAATTGTCATTTTTAGAAATAAATGAATTTTGTCATTAATGGTAAGAATGTTTGCAGGATTTTCTTGGCGGAAAGTGTTATACTACTGATTGTTTGAATGGAGATGGAGATCCTTCTGTCGTTGTCTTGGTAGAAATCATAGACTCAGATGGCCAAGTCAAATCTGTCAACAAACTGGACTCAAAGGTCATTGTGGATTCTAAAAAATCAAGGTAAAGTAGATTCACAAAGTAATTATTTGTGAGTACTGCAAAACCTCTCTCAACCAAAACACTTTAAACCAAATCAGCTTCCAGAAATCTTTTTGCTTTGAGGTAAATGATTTGGGTAGGTCCTGCAAGGGGACAAAGCTGGGACAGAAATTGACTTTATTAGCGTTGTGTGAAATTATCATATGTTGAGGGATGAATCACTGACCTTGTCTGGTTCCAGCTGATCACCTATTCCATTTAAAAATATTATGACTCTTTTTTTGTCCATACCGTCAGTTTAGCAGCCTTTTTAAACTAAATAAGTTAAAAGAAGTTATACTGTAGTTCCAATTTCCAAACATGTTAAAAATTAGTTATCTTTTTCTTACAGTACGCACAGTCCATGAAATAGCATACAATAACAGTATCTTTGAATTATTACTGTTACTTGCTACTACAGTGAAAGTATTAAGACCTTTTAGGCGTTAACACAGTTTCATCTACCTGTGCTTTACTTAACAATGGCCATCTGCCAATCCCTAATTTTAAGTAAATATAAATCACCGCTACAAGGTTTAGATGGTTTATCAAGGAAGAAAAAGAAGGATAGTCAGCTGAAAAAAACAGGCCCCTCAACAAATAGGAACATAGAGGGCAATTGCACATATGATATTAAGATTTTGAAAGGGAAGCAGACTTACCTTTAAAAAATCCCTTATTAATAAAATGGCTAATAGGGCACAGAAAACGGAATATTTCACAATCTCTGACTGCTTGATCAATAATAAAAAGGATGGTGGTTAGTAATGGCATTTTTTTGGTAATTAAATAAAATGTTAAATGGATCAAACCCAGGGTTAGGGAGAGGGAAGTTTTGTTATTTAGACTAATAGAAATATGATTTTTTCAGAAAAAAGAAAGGAAAACATGATGATAAGGAAGAGAAAGAGAAGGAGAAAGAAAAGGAAAAGGTAACGTACACTGTAACCTGTTTACACAGCAAACACAATTGTTAGGACTAAGTCATTTGAGCTACAGTATTCTTTGGCTCAATGAACATTGTGCGCGTTTCAGCTCGAAGTTGCTCTTTACTTGTATTTGCCAGTGTTAGCACAGTGTCGTCTGCGTACACTTTTTGACAGAGACTGTCCATATACTGTGGCAGGTCATTAGTAAGTAAGAGGAAAAGGACTGGCCCAAGCACTGACCCTTGTGGTACTCCTATTTTCATTTGAAGTGGTGTAGATTGGACCTCGCTTTTTGTCCCATTTAGGTGGTATTTTAATTCTTTAGTTTTCTTCCACAGAGGTAGCTTTTGAACCAGTCATTTGATGTCCCATTTATTCCAAGAGTTTTTTTATTAGCAAGTCATGATCATTAAAGTGTCAACTGTGACTGCACAAATATTTGATAGGTTATTTTTTGGCAGGCGGAGAAAAAAACAAAGAAAAATAAAGATAATCAAGAAAAAATTAAGAAACTGCCCAAGCCTACAAAATTATCTGAAGAAAAAGAAATTCTCGAGGAAGACTATGAGGAGCCTGAACCAAAGTTCTCAGATCCTGTGTAAGTTCATGATATTAGATTGGTTTAGTTTAATTTATATAACCTTTGTTTACTAGCAGACTTTACATTTCAATGTTGTTAATGCACTGAAGTTTGAATTATCCTGATCATTACTTTTGAAACACTGCTGACCAAAGTGAGTAAATCAAGTTTTATTCAGGTCCAGACGGTTTTACTCCCTTTTTCTTCTTAGTACTTTAGTAGTTTTGTGGTGAAGTATTAGTAGTTTTGAACTATTTGCTATTGAGAAATATGTACTTTGTTGAATCCATGATTCAAGTACTTTTTATCACCATGAGCAAGGCGGTTTAAAGGTTTTATTTTATAAAATAAAAAAAATTAAGTGGAAGAGGTTAAACAATGCTTTTTTAAGCATAAATGAAACCTGTCCCCCTTTTCAATGCTAGCTTTTCATTTTTTTGTTATTGTAATGTACCAAGACAATGTAATATTGTTTTTATAATAAAGATTATTGTTATAAGAATGGTATTTAAAACCAATTTTGTATTATATGTTTTAAACTTTCTGTAAATAATTTGTTTATATGGTACCAGAATAAGTTTTTCTTAGCAAATCACAATTGGCCAATAGTTTAACAATTACAAGTATATTATTTCGGTCAGACGTTGAAACATATGACTGATTTAAATGCTGTGACATTTCCACAACATTTGCATTGTAGCTATTTTTGTAAATTCGGTTTATTATTTCCTTTATAGTCCTAATTTTATAGTCGCAATTATACAAGTTGTAGTAAATTGTTGTGATAATAAAAGTCCTTTGTAATTCCAATGTATTGAAACAACCTGGCAAATAACAATGAAACCAAAACTGAGATTTGAACTTCTTGCAGATATGAATTTGAAAACCGCTTAGAATCACTAAACCAACTAAGAAATTTGAAACATGGTTCTGAAAAGTCTTGGGTAAGTGTTTAAGAAAATGTGATTTATTGTATTTAGCACAATGTTATTGGATAGCATTACTTTAGGCTTAGGGCAAAATAGGGGGCAGGCCAGGGTTTGTTGAAGGTAGGCTGGTTCAATACTGGCTGGCTCACAGCCTCCTAACGTTCCTAATAATAAAGAATGCAAATCTAAGTTCATTACCTTCTTTGTAGCCTGGAGATCCTGATGAAACTTAGATGCTAGATGCGGTGCTGACGATCGTTTCAGTCTAATAAGACCATCTTCAGAGCACGATCACTACACTAAACTAACACTACAAATAGGTCCTGAAACTAGAAATCATAGCAAATGTAAGATTTTGAGTGTAGTGAACAGCCGCGTGATGCCTGTGATTAATACAGTACTAAAAGCAAACGTCGAAGCGAGGCTATGAATTAGAGTAACAAATTGTAAAGGAAATTTGCTTCACTCAAGCTAGCAGCACTTAAGCGCTTAGCTGCGTGTATGTCTGGTCGATATGTTTAAGTGACCACGGAAGATGTCCACTGTAGGAGATGTCAAATTATTCAATTCAAATAGTGGTTCCAAGTTTATAGAAGCCATCATCTGTTACTTCCATCACAACTGCTGGAATGTTTCTCAGGTCTCCTCTTCCTTTATCAATATCTGGGATCGCAACTCTAACAATAGCTCCTTTCGCAACCGGAGAAAAGTTTTTGTTAAAATCAAATTTCAAGTCTTTTTGCCTGAATTTTTTAAACAATTCTTTGTCCATTTTCTTTCCACTCTATTTTATTAGCCCTAAAACATAGAGCACATAGTACGGTTTCCTCACATACTATATCTTGTGCACTATTTATGGAATTATCACATAAACTATTAAATATCACACGGAGCAGATTTTTACTTTGTCAGTAGGTTAAATTGAACCAACTGAACCAATGTTTGAATACTTACTTACTTACTTGAATACTTGGTTGCTTTGTCACTGACCGGAAACCCGGATAGACTGCGCCATACTAAAATAATCACAATTAGGAACAAACTGAACCAATGGAAAGATATTGGAAAGAGCTAGAAGGTTAGGGGAAGCGTTCTCGTTACAACCTAAAGGCTACGACTCAACTCTGCTATGATTCAAATTATAGAATGCCTGATCAAAGTGTGTAATCTGTTTTATTTCATACTTTGTCGGCCATTTTTAGGTAAAGTATAGAATGCCTAAGTATTCTATAGAATGCCTAATTAGATACATTGCCGGTAACATATACAATGCATCAATGATAATCATCTCTACACTAAGAACTAGGGGTGCACGGGGCTCCGAAATGGTCAGGCCGGCTACAAAGCCCGTTATCGGACGGGCCGAGAATTTAACGGGCTTTAATTCAGGCCAGGTCAATATTTTAAGCTTATTATCAATTTTTAGCTGTTTATTTACTATGTGCTTTTTTTCACTAAATATTAGCTTTGTAATAATATAAATACTGAATTAAATATTAATAATTTATAATCAAATTTCAAACTAGCGTTGGCAATCAGGCACTCACTATTCAAGGTATTCATTTCAATGTGCACTGTCAGTGGGGTAAATAACATCCCTACAGCCCGCTGTCTTGAGGCCCTCCATTATGTGACTTGCCAATCATCGGCGATCGGTGCAGAATGAAAAATTAATTTTACGTATTTAATTGAAGTACACCTTGGCAAATAAAAAATACCCAAAATGATAAAATACTGTAAGTCATCTTTGTTTCAATAAACTATGATTTCCGGTTTCATGACCTATTTGAAGTTAATTACCTACCTTCTTTGTAGCCTGGAGATCCTGATGAAACTTAGATGCTAGATGTGGTGCTGACTGAAACGATAGTCAGCACCACATCTAGCATCTAAGTTTAATCAGGATCTCCAGGCTACAAAGTAGGTAATTATCATCTTTGTTTGTTGGGTAATAAGTAAAGATAAGAGCCCAAGGTTTTGAATGGTATGAGATCGTGGTTCTGTGCTAGCATGGACTCTTCCATCGCTTGTCAGGCGTCACCTCTCTCCTCAGCACTAGACTGTACAGCGTACTGTGAGCACCGTGAGCATACATCACAACCACTGGTCACTGCGTAGGCACACACTCGCCACTCTGCCCTGACACCACGTCAGTTCTGCAATACCTACTGTCACTATGAACCTAACCTATTTCTTACTTTGTTTTCAACCCATTAAATCATAGTTCATTTACTGCATAGCTCAAACTCAGAAATCAGGTATAACTTTAAGTTTTGTATAATACATTTTACAACACCAAATCAATATCATTTAACAATATGGTGGTTTACACATGCCAAAAATAAAATTAACTTTTATTTTCTCAAGTTATTCTGCAGTAGTTAAAGTAGACTTACGCTCGTTCGATCCATAACCACGCCAAAGAGATGCTACTGAGTAGCTCATCACGTTATCACCGTAACACATGTATACAAAAACCAAACAAAAATCATTTGACTGAGTTTTCGCATTAATTTTAAATGGTTAGGTTAGGATTTACAGTCAATGGTTATCGTAGGTTCGTATTTAGGTTTGGGGGGCGCACCTTGTCAGCTGGCAGGGGGCGCTCCATGTCTTAGTTACGCCACTGTGCACATTGGCTGTTCAGTCAAGCACAACAGTTGCAGTCCTGAAAGTAGTAAGTGGAAAAACAATGGATTACGCCATTTCAAACGCTTTATTTATGAAACTTATTGGTTACCAAATGTTGGCGTAATGTTCTTGACCATAGCCATTTAATTTTTTAATGTAATGTTGTTATTTGCAAACAAGATAGGCTATTTTATATTCAATATTAAAAATCTGTAAAATGGATATACAGTAGTCTCTCGTTTTACGATTCTCCCTATAATGATAATTCCTCTACAACGATGAATTAACAACTGTTTGTTTGGTCTGCCATATAAACAATGTAATTATTCACTCTATATACGATACGCTCTCTCTCTCTATAACAATGTTTTTAATACAAAATGAGGTGTTTATTTTTAAGTTTTGGCTGCTGTTTACACTGTACAGTATTTCTAAAACTCGCAAGGTCAATGCCTGTCGTCTTTTGTTTCCCGTTGGGGCACGACACTGGAATGCTAGGTATCTATTGTTTGTTGTTATGTCTGGTGTTTAGCGCGCACCAGCTCAGGTAGCGACTTAGGGGGTTGGGGGAGCGACTTGACTCTGGAGCTCAGTTTGCCTGGTACTGTGTAACTGTTCACTTTACTCGTCCAGTTGTTCTTACTTAGTGTGCTAGTTGTTTGAGTTTGTTTTTGTGTGTGTAGGATCAACATGCTTTCAAAAAAGCGTAAAATGCTCACCGTTGGAGAAAAGATTGCTTTAGTTAAAGCAATAGAAAAAGGTGAGAAACAAACGGATGTTGTGCGCCGGACAGGACTTTCTCAGTCAACTGTGGCTACAATTTGGAAGGATAGGAAGAAGTGGCTTGATGCGGAAGTTCAAGAAGGAAACATGAAAAAAATTCGTAAGCCTCAGTTCGAAGATTTAGATCGTGCTATTTTTCAGTGGTTCCAGCAGCAACGTATGAATCACATTCCACTCTCGGGGCCCCTAATTAAAACAAAAGCAGAGTTTTTTTTTGCAACGGAGCTTGGTATTGCTGACTTCAAGGCATCTGAATGTTGGCTGAGCAAGTGGAAGCAGCGTCACAACATCAATTAAGGGCAGATTTGTGGAGAGGCTCGTGCCATTGACACAAAAATCACAGACGACTGGCTGAAGAACTTGTGGCCTGAACTGAAGGCTCGATATTCAGCAGAACAAATTTTTAATGCTGACAAAACTGGGCTATTCTACAAAATGACACCAAAAAAACATTAAAATTTAAATCAGAAAAGTGTATTGGAGGAAAGTTGTAGAAAGAAAGAATCACAGTGTTGGTTGCAGCTAACATGACAGGATCAGTAAAGAGAAAACTGCTCATAATTGGCAATAAAAAAAACCACGTTGTTTTAAAAACATCAAGCGTTTACCTGTCACTTACAAAGCAAATAAAAGTGCTTGGATGACTTCCCAAATTTTTGAAGAAGCGATACAAAAATGGGATGCAGAGTCTAAGGGGGAAATGATTTTGCTTTTTGTGGACAACTGCCCGGCACATCCGGCGATCCCCAATCTTCAAAACAGAACTTTGCTTCTTACCTGCCATCACAACAAGCGTCCTTCAGCCTATGGATCAAAGTGTTATTAAAAGCTTAAAAAGTCACTATAGGCGAAGGCTTTTAATGGAACTCATGGAGGCAAACGGCGATTTCAAAGTCACCATCCTAGACGCCATACAAATGATCACCTGGGCATGGGCGAAGGTGACAGATAAGACCATAAGGCACTCTTTCAAACATGCAGGATGGCTTGAAGACCAAACAGAAGATGACAATGACTTGCCTTTGGCAGTTTGGGCTCAACGGTTTGGTCTACCCACAACTTATTCGCCGGAAGAGCTGGAGAGTTTTGAAACCATATACGAAACAGTGGCTACAACTGCAGGAGTTTCAGGCGAGGACATTCTGAAAGCAGTTCGTGCAGATGAAGACGAAGACAGTGAAGAAGAGGAACTTGATTCTGAGCCAGAACCAGTCCCAACTCCTCAACAGGTCTTGGAAGCAGCTAAAGTTCAACAATTCTTTAGTCACCATGAGGAGGAACTTGAGGCTACAGCAAAGGTTGTGCATTTACAAGATAAAGTGAGGTCATTGATGTGGAAAGCGAAAAAAAAGCAAACCACCTTGAAGGACTTTTTTCAATAATGTACAGTATGTTAAGTGTATGTGTAAACGATGAAATCTGATGTTAAGTGTGAATGTGGAATGAGTGTGAAATCATGTAAGTGTGAGTGAGTGAGAATGTTAAATTTCATTGTATTGTAATTTGTTTTTGTGTATTGCTGTATTTTGTATTGTCTTTAGCAAATATATTATTGTTGTTGTTGCTGTAATTTTGTTAATACAGTATACTTCTTTAACTATGTTATACAATAATAAATATTATGAGTGAATATTACGTACTGTGTCATTTTTTAAATCTACCTATACTACTGTTCTGTTTTTTAAACAAAAACAGGGGTTCTCTCTATATAACCATCGCTCTCTATAACGATGAAAATGTCTGTTCACTTGGATATCGTTATAAGGAGGGACTACTGTATATTATATGGTACAATTGAATAAGTAAATGTATTGGAGCTCCTCACAACATTTTAAAGGAATTGTTCGAAAGCTTTTTACATTTTAAATGAAATATTGTTAAAAATGAATAGTTATTCTTAAGACTTGGCTTATGTAAGCTGTAATAAATGACATTGTCAATGCATGTACTCTGTTTTACGACAATAAAGATTGATTTGATTGATTTGATTTGAATAGTTAAAATACAAGCTATATATACAACAGATATATATAGTTTAAATAATAGCTTCAATACAAATCCGACTCAGGCTTCAATGTTTACTAATGTCAAACAATAGCTACTAATGTCCCGTTCTTCTTCTCTTGCAGTGTAATCCAACTTCAAATTTCTACGGTAGAGAAGATGAAAAGATAAAAGCTGCGATTGGAAGCTCTTGGTTGTCCAATCCATTTGACACCGCAGCAGTCAAGGATGCTAAGGAGTTCATTTTTTCGTAAGTACTCGGCTGAAAACTAATAGAAATTAGTGGGTTCTTACCTAGTGTTCCTCGGGTCAGCACTTTTTGTTTCGGGTCGGGTATTTTTTTTGGTGTTGCGGACTCGGGTCAAATTCAGGTCGGGTCAATATATAAGTTAAATTAATATAAACTGAGCTTTTTGCTATATATGAACAAGGTACGTAACACATTATCCTTTCTTGATTGCAATTTCAAACATAAATTGTGTTTTTGAAGTGTAAAATAATAATTTGTTTGAATGAAAACAAGTTGTATTTTTATTCCTCTATGTCCTATAACTCCTACTGTACAATAAACCCTACTCTTGTACCACCTTGAAAGTGCATTGTGCAACCATTACAATTCAATAGTAGCAAAAAGCCTTGTAGAATTTAAAAATAAATTCATGTATAACGAGTTGTTGACATATTACGTACAACAAAACTTACATATAATACATAGTTTATTATTAAACAATCTGATTAATACGAAAAGAATGGATATTTTTATAAAAATACTTTTCTACAAATTACCTAAATGTCTTTTTCTTATTATCAAATTTTTTATTAAATGATATTTATTATTAAAGAAACACTCATTGATGCACTTCATACACAAAAACATTCAGATAGGCGACGAGAGAGGTAGGAAACACAGAAACCACAACAGGGTTGCGTATTGCGTTGCCTGTTTTGAAGAGTGGTATCAAAGAATAGTTGAAAAACGGAGAAAGTGACTAGAGGGTACTCAGAATTGCTTCTTATTGCATTCATGTTCTCCTTCCTTCTCCCCCACCCCCCTTGTCTGTAGGTTGGTTGGGAGAAGAAAGAAGAGTAGGGATGCAATAGCATATAAGAGGGAAATAAACAACTACTGCAAAGCAAAGGCTATGACGAAAGCAGCGCTGGGAAATATGGGTTAATCACCAGTGGCAAAAATAGTAACTAACTGACTACAAAGAACAGTCCCTCTCCAGACCCCAGCCCCCAGGTGGTCCTTTATCCCTCTACCTAACTTCCTTATCTCCTTGCTTTGACCCTTGTATGTTATTTATTCAAACCCAACATTTTTTGTGATGCGGGAGGGGCAGTGATGGACATAGCAGGGTGGGGGTTGGGGAAGGCAAGCGTGATGCATTCTTTGTTCTGCTTTTACCTCTTGACAGTTGCAGCTGGCAATTACGTCACTGGTTGCTAAGGAGGGGTCAGAGGCCTGACCTTTGCCCCTCCTTCAGGCCGGGTCGGGTCAATTTAAAGGCCGATCGAATAATCGGGGTCAAGCCAGTTTTCATATGGCTAAACAGGAGATGCTATCAAAAAGTTGTCTTTTTCAATATATATTTTTAACAATATTGTTCATATTTTATCACGAAGGTATTTTATGCTTATTTATTATTTAACCTTAGTAACATGTGTAACTATTACTCTTTGTATGATAACTTGTTTAACAAATTTTAGAGGTGTGCGAGAGCAGGTTTTTTAAGGTCGAGACGAGATCGAGCGAGAATCAGCCAAAACGAGAATCGAGATCGAGGCAAAAATTTTAATTTTGATAATTTTGGCCACATTTGTTTGTTTTGCTATTATTAAGTAGTTTGCTTAGTTGTTATAGAATATGGTATTATTGTAATATTAAAAGTGTAATGTGTTTTATTTTTCCTGAGTGCTCTAATAGCTTGTACTGTACACATAAACAAAATGTTTGTCCAGTTTTTGATTACCAATAATAATTATTTTGTATCATTATTTTACATTGAAACGAGTGAAAAATATAATGTCAAGCTAGGCCTAAGCTAGGCCTAACCTAGACCACACAAACAGCAACAAAACCTAAAACATTACAAGTCAAATTAAAATTTAACTAACCTATACCTACCAGAAAATATTAAACTAAAATATTATGGTTATGACATAAAGATTATTTCAGGTAATTGTTAATTATTGTTCCCTTTTCCATCCTATCACATCAAGTTTCAGTTAAGCCGGCCTACTATTTACCCTAACTTGTACTGACAATCACAGAGTTCTAATTTGAGTTTGTTAGGCTGTAACACTATAAAACATTAAAATAAACTTAATAGTGCAGTAAAATATGCGTTAGGTATGTTTCAAGTGTTTGAAAAAATAACTTGTATAACTAAAAAAGAATAAATCAACAAGCTGAGCTTACGTCTTTTCCCAAAATATGTCGTGAGGTTAGTGTCGACAAATTTCGTCGGTTTTCATTTTTTTAGAGATGGGTCGGTTCCAAAATTTTACCGGTTCCCGGTTCTCGGTTCTGAGAAAAATCTGTTCCCGGTTCTCGGTTCCGGTTCCGTTCGCGGCGATCTATTGACTCCCGCTAACGCCCGCGGTGAAATAACGACTTCGATTCCGTTCGCGGCGATCTCTTGACTCCCGCGGTGAAATCACGACTTCGATACCGTTCGCGGCGATCTCCGACCCCCGATAACGCCCGCGGTGAAATCACGACTTCGATACCGTTCGCGGCGATCTCCGACTCCGCAACGCCCGCGGTGAATTCACGACTTCGATATCGTTCGCGGCGATCTCTTGACTCCCGCTAACGCCCGCGGTGAATTCACGACTTCGATATCGTTCGCGGCGATCTCTTGACTCCCGTTAACGCCCGCGGTGAAATCACGACTTCGATACCGTTCGCGGCTATCTGACTCCCGCTAACGCCCGCGGTGGAATCACGACTTCGATACCGTTCACGGTAAATTACTCGACCAAATTTCGAGCTTTACCGATCAGGTCGAGCCGAGTTCGAGTAGCGGTAAATACTCAAACTCGGACTCAATACATCGAGTACTCGCACACTAATCCCTATGTGTTCGCTATCGGGGCCGGTTCGAACCGACTTTGTCAATTTTCGGTTCTCGGTTCCGGTTCTGTCCGAGAACGGAACCGAAACCGACTCATCCCTACATTTTTTTCTCGTCTCGAACTTTTCGAGAATAAAATTCTCGTCGAGAGAAAAATTCTCGTCTCGATCTCGAAATTCCGAGATCTCGCACCTCTAACAAATTTCTATATGTAAAGTATTTGCATATGAGTATAAAAAGTGTATTGTAATAATTGAAAAGAATGAATAAAGATTTATTTATTTATTTTTATCTATAAAACCCGACCCGACATTTTTGTGGTCCCTCGGAACCCTATTCTTAACTGTATAGTTTGTAACTGCGGGGACCTGGGGTTCAGGAAAATCTCACTACTGCTGGGAAAATCTCAGTCAAGGTTTGTTCCAGAGTTTTGCAAATTTCTAGCTGGATGAATTGACATCAGTGGGGTCTGATTAGGGCGTAGACACATAACTACATTTTTCTGCAATATAAGCAGAAAACGTTCCATCAACATTACCACTACTAAACCGCAGTAAACCATACTTTAATATGGACTGGAAGTAGGCAAAACATAAAGTCCTGACATTTGTTGAATCTACACAATCTCAATCTTAGATATTGAATAGTTCAACAGTGAATGCAATTGAATATAGCTAGAATCTATTAAGTAACACACCACCTGAATTTTATAAATTTAATTATCCTGAGAAATGTTTAAACTTACCATGATTGGAGCTTTGAAGAAAGCAGGAGTCATGCAGTAATTCCATCTGTGAAGTAGAAAATTTCAAGAATGCAAAAAAAGTTTGATATTTTAAGCTGGTATTGCTGCGCCGCCTGTGGATTCGATTTCAGGCGCTCTCAGAATTTTGGAAGATGTCGCGGCTGTGTCAGTGGGGCCAATAAATGTAGATAGGAATGAAAGTTGTGAAAACCCTTGATATATGTTTAAAATTGAGAGGAGATTTTGTTAACCGCCATTAATTTTCTTTAGTTATTTCTTTGTTTACACTTGTGAATAATGATTTGGTATGTTTCAGCTACTTTTATTCTACATTGAAGGAAGAAGGACCCCAAACGTTAAAAGAAGTGGAAGATCTGTGGAAAGTTAGTTCTGATAATTTCTGTGACATCAAATCGGTCATTCCAAACATGAAGAGTAAGTTACAATAAAGTTAGATATTAATTTTGTGAGCTTTGCAATAATTTAGTTTTGGACGTGATTAATAAAAGTCCGTCTTCTTCATCTTTTCTCTGGTTAAAGTCTTGTAATATCCACTATCTTTACACATGTATCACCAATAAAACTGTAAATCAGTAAAATAAAATACAGAGCTTCATTGAAATTTCAGGTTTAGCTACTTAGCTTTGTCCTATTAATTTTAATCCAATTTCTAAATTAGGTATGAAACATTCTAATTGTTCTAAAGTCCTAAATTCTTCCTTCTACCTCGTTTAGTTAGTCTTAGTACATTTTTCTAAAATTTCATCCAATTACTTAGCAAGAATACTGGCTGAATGCCAGTTTTTGAATAATATCGGACCACTATAACTGGTTGATTTCTCCTGTGATCAGATATTGCGCTCTTGCTGCTGGATTGTCCGAGGTTTTGCCAAGTGGAGAATTACCTCTGCCTCTTGGACCAGATTGGAAAGACTTACACTAATGTAGTTAAGGAAGTGTCCGATGTTGTCACCTTCCTGTTAGCTGGACCTAAAACCTCCTCTGCCCAGACATCTGGTCAGCAGGCGTTGTCCGGTGGTCTTACCAAGGACCTGTCACAGCGTAATAAGGTAGGAACTAAAATATTGGTTACAGGGTAGATCATTAACCTTTTGCGCTCCAATAGCAAACTCAGTCCGACATCACCATTTCGTCGTTACGCTCCTAGTCTGACATTCGTTTATCCATTATATATCGGTTAATATACAGTATAAGCCTCTGGTTTTTCCTCCCATGCTCTCTTTAGATGTTTGTGAACAGCAAAACTCAACGTTTTGATGACTCTGTGTTGTTTTTTTTTTAGTCTGCTAGTCAAAACCAACTTTGTTTTTGTTGTCATCTCGGTCAGTGTCACTTGTCATTTAGCCGTTTGTTTATCCCCTTGTTTGTCAAATTATATACTACACTCAACTCTCGATTAACTGGGATCTGATTGACCGCGTTGTAGCTTAACCGGGACACTTTCAATAGATAAAATTAAAAAAATTACAAAAAAGAACCACCGCGATCCGCAACGCAAGACAAGTCTATTTTTGTGTAATAGACTGTAGAGGGAAGACAGATAAGCAGTCTGACTCACTCACCCCGCACGCCGCGGCACCACATCCCTCTCCTCCGGACATTTTCCATCGTTAGTGAACAAAAAGGATCACTTTTTGTCCACAGTGATCCTTTTTGTTCACTAACGATGGAAAATGTCCGCAATAATAGTTCAACTTCTGAAATCCTCCCATCGTCAACAGCAAACTTCAAACAAAGAAGCATGCCTAGAACTTGAATATTTATAGGTTTAAAAACGCCATAACATAAGGAAAACAGTTTTATTATTACAATGTACTCCTCAACATAATTTGTAATGATAAATATCGTTGTTTTGTTTGTTTGAAAAGGCTGAAAATTATCTTTTCCATAAATGCACAGAATTTGGGCGTTTTTAAATTTCTTAGAATAAGGGTGAACATTTTATTAAGTTATAAGTTATAATTCTAAGATTTGCATGCGACTAACTTTTAAGTATATAGAATAAGTTTGTTATTTTCGATTGTAGGCTAAGGTTTTCTAGGTGTAACACTTATGTTACGTATTGAAAGTCATATTTTTAATGATTAAAACATTTGTATAGTAAACTATTTTTTTATATTTTTTAGTACAAAGCTAACAACGTCATTTGGGTATCTTCAAGTGACGATGAGTCAGACGAAGAGTCTGATGAAGACTTGGAGCCAGGAACTGAATCTGACATGAGTTGTGATGAAGACAATCCGGACAGAGTTTGCAGTGATGTTGATACTGTTGAGGACATAGAAAAATTATTGCAAGGAGATACACCTGAGATAAATCCTAGTGAGTATGCCTTACATTTAATAAGCTTCCCTAGTTATTTAAGATTTACCGTGTATACTCAAATCTAACACGCACTTTATTTACCATATTTTAGGCTCTAAAATAAGGGTGCGTCTTATATGCGGGTGCATCTTAGACTCGCACAATACGATAAAAGTATTGAGTTAATTTGAAGAGTTACAAAAACCCTCAAAACATCGACAAACACATTCAGATAGGCCACGAGAGGTACGAAACACAACAGGGTTGCTATTGCATCACCTGTTTTGAAGAGTGGAATGAAAGAATTTTTTGTGACTAAAGGGGACTCAGAATTGCTTCTTATTGCATTCTAGTGTTCTCCATACTTCTTCCCCTCCCTCCTTGTCTGTAGGTTGGTGGGGGGAAAGAAGTAAGAGAAGGGAAGCAGTAGTATACAAGAACGATACTTGATACTTACTTGATACTTGAATCCTGCGTCGTTGACCGAAAACTTCGGATAGACTGCGTCATGATTCAAAATTGTTTATTTACACAATTACACTATATACAGCTAATGCGGAGGTTAGCAGACTCCAAACAGTGGCTCCTCCTCTAGCTCTTTTAAAGAGTAGAGAGGTCTTTTTAATAGGCAAACCTTAAGTTTCCGTTTAAACATCGCCGCATCTAAGTTTTTCACTTCCGTTGGCAGTGAGTTGAAAATCTTTGTGGCAGAGCAGGGATAAGACTTAAGGTTTAGGCTTAGTCGGCAGCGTGGAAAATCCAAGTCCTTGGCACGACGTGTTCCATGACTGTGTAGCTCATCCCTTCTGGTAAAGTTGTTGATGTTGTCTTTGAGCAAACATAAGATATTGTACACATATTGACTTATGACCGTGAGAATTTCCATCTCTTTGAAAAGAGGCCTGCAATAGTCGAGGTATTTGGAGTGGGATATAATTCTCACAGGAGCCTTTTGTAAACCTAAAATATCCTGGGTAGCTGGTGAGTGGCCCCACGCTACCAATCCATACATTACATGACTGTGGAACAGTGCATGGTATAGAGTCTTCAAGTATTGTTTAGGTAGGACAGATCTTAGTTTTCTGAAGGGATGTAATACTGCGGACAGTTTGACATATACCTGGGAGACGTGGTAAGACCAACCTTGGTCAATCCAGAAGCCAAGACAGGGTGGCCACAGCCGGGAATTCGGGAAAACCGGAATTATCTTGGGAATAATAAGTGCGGAAATACCGGAATATCTGGTGTAACGGGAAAAATCGCCCTTATATTACATCGCGGGTATAATTAGATCCTCCGGCGATACAGCGGGTATGAAACAACCGTTAAAAGCGTATTGCGGGTGCTTGTAACGTACCATGGATCTTATCGCCTCGGAAAATATTGTGAGCCTAAAAAGCGATCATAGCATATCGCGGATATCAAATGCCTGTTGGAGCATTTCGGATCTGAAACATCTCGGAATGTATCGCTGGCTTAAAAGGCGATCGGAAAGTGTGCGGATAATAAACGGGTCTCGAAAAGTATAGTGGGGTTTAAAAGAGTCGAAACATACCATGGGGGTAAAGGCAATCAGCGTGATCCGTGGGGTAAAATGATCGACGCATTATGGACAAAAGGGATCGGAATGTATCGTAGGATTTAAAAAGCGTCAGACGATACCGCCAGCGTAAAAAAAGCGTCAGGCGATACATGGCGTAAAAAGCGTCGGTATACATGCGGACAAAAGGCGATCGGAACTGCCAGGTCTGGACATCCCATGGCGTAACACAGGCGTAAAAGGAAATCATCGTAGTATAAATCTCGGAATCTATCATGGGGTTTAAAAGCGATCGGCGATCGGTAAAAATCGGTATGTCATTAGGCGATAAAGAGGCGTCGGAAAGTGTCGCTGGTAATAAACGGCTCGGAATGTATCGTTAGGTTTGAAAAAGCGTCGGGGCGATACCTTGGCGTAAAAAGCGTCGGTATATATGTGAGCGAAAAAGGGCGGTTGGAACTTACGCAGGTCTGGACATCCATAATATAGCGTAAACGAGCGTCGGAAAGTGTCATGGTAATAAACGGGTCTCGAATGTATCGTGGGACTTAAAGCGTCGAACTTACCGTGGCGTAAAGGTCGATCGGAAAGTGTCGCGGGCATAAAACCTCGGAATCTATCATTGGGTTTAAAAGCGTCCAGACATTACAGCGAGCGTCGCGTCGGTATTATCTTGAAATTAAAGGCGATGGAAAAGTGTCGCGGTGTGACATTCAGTCACTAAAACTCTACTCTTTAAATAAATATTTCCTGATAAAATGTCAGCAGAAATAAAGCTCTGAGATATACTGAGACATGGGCCGACTTAAAAACACTGGGTTTCGGCACATGCCGAGGTCCAGAGGGTATGAATACCTCAGAGAGAAAGGAGGTCCGGGGCCTCCCAATAAATGATAAAAGCAAAAGTCCCTTAAAATTACGTAGTTGTACTTAGATCATCATATTTAAACAGGCATTACTATGTTTACAAATAAATGTTGGGTTATGTTAGTAATAAAGTTATTTTGAACTATACAGTATTTTGCAGGACAGACTGGAGAAGGATTTAATAGATACATGTTTATTACAGTTACAGTTCTTGTTGAGTAGATTTACAATGTTATATTAAACTTCTTTAAGTGGAAAAATTTATGTTTTGTTTGATAGTGTGTCTCTCAGGGTTTTTCTTCAAATGTTAAATATTTTAATAGTTTAAAAATATAATTACTGAAAGGCGTTAAAGTATTTATCACATGTTCAGAATAAAATGATAAGTAATGTAATATGAATACATCAGTGCATATTTTTTGATATAACATTTTTCATGGGGAAATATTTACGTCCATTTGACTCATAAGTAAATCAGTGACTCATCACAGCCCCAGAACAACAAGCCCACCGGCGGCACCTGTGTCATGTGCACGCGCTTATCACTCTACACAGTGTTCAGTCACCCCGAACCCGAACGCTTGATGCACAGTGACACTGTATGATAGTGTTATGATTTTTCACATCACGATAACTAAATGGTCTCAATACTGGTAAAACGACTGCACTTATCAGTTTTAATATAATTATAAACATGCAACTAAACTAAACTAACAAACCTACGAAAAAGAATTGTTCCACTCTAATAGGCTCTTAAAGCCGTCAGGGGCTGAGCCCCTTTTGGCCAAACATTGGGGGGGCTGGAGCCCTTCGGGCCCCATGGAGTCGGCCCATGTACTGAGAGATATCAGAGGAGGGCAGTCACTATGATTAATAGTAAAATCTCTATTAAAAATGAAAAATATAAAATGTTAACAAGGCCTTACCTTTAACTAACAGACGTTGAGCCGACCACTCCAGGTGCCCCCCTGGTCCCAACTCTACTGTACTGCTCACTCACCCGTGATAGAAAAGTGCAGTCAGCCAAACAACTGCTGATGTTGCTGACTTGACTGAGCTACTCAATCATTGTCACCCAATGCATTGTAATTTGGAAAATACTTATAAATGACTTTAGTTACTTAAATGCATTGAGTTTTAGTGACTGAATGTCACACGGGTAATAAACGGCGATAAAGGTAATAAAGGCGATCGGGACGTACCATGGACGTCAAAAGGCGATCGGGACAAACCGGGTCTAACACGGCTCTCAAAACATACCGCTGATGAAAACCGCTGATCGGAAGGGTCGCTGACTTTAAACGAGGATTGGTGCAGACTGTGGGCATAAAATGGTCCTCTGCAACAGTGGAAGTGCACCGGGAAAATGTGTATATTGCCGGGAAAAAACCGGGAAATATGCGTGAATTTTACCAAGCTACTTCTGTGGCCACCCTGCAAGAAGTTTGACTGCAGGATCCTCCTCATCTAAATTTTTCTTAAGTGTGCACATCAGCGACTGTGTCTTTTCTTCGTTTAATTTGAGTCTGTTTGCCGCAAACCACTCCTTGGCCCACTCAAGGGTGTTGTCAGCGTCGGTCTTCAGCTGGAGCAAAATAGGAGATAGCATCTATTCAAAGCAAATTCTAACGCAAGGAGAACATACTTACATGGGTAGCTGTAAAAATAGCTCTCCCTTCTAGTCCTTTCAATAGTATATCCTGGCCTAGTGTTCTTTTTCTTAAATTTAATTAGTAATTATTAGGAGTAAACAAAATAAAAAAATGGGGAAATTTTCAACAAAAAATAAAATCTCATAAATCGAGCAGGAAATCTCTAAAAACAGGATTTTTTTGAGCGGGAGGGATTTTTGGGGATGAAAGGGATTTTTCAGGGAATTTTGAAGCGGTAGCATTTTTTTGGGTGGATGGAATTTTTAAGCAAAAATGGGAGTTTAAAAGGAATTTTTAGCAGATCTTATAATTTGAGAAAATTTTTAAATACCCTTATTTTTTTTCATAATTTTACTTCGATCAATGATCAGTTTTCTAGTTGAATCATATAAAAATCTCCCAATTAGTAAGTAAACAAATCAAAATGAACATTTTTAAACTATGTTTAAATGTTTTAACCTATTTTTACATTTTAATGTAAACAACTCCTTGTAATAATTACAAAGTTTAATTATATGGTATATTAATCATTAATATCAAATCACAATCATGCTGTACCATACACATTTCTTTTAAAACCCATAATTGGAACTCGAGATTGGGTTTTGTAGGGTAAACGTACGTTTTTCTTACTGTAATAAACTTTTTCAATTTTTCCAACCATTTCTTTATAATTTATAATGACTAAATTAAGCTATTGATCCCGCCTGAAAATTTCCCGATTTCAAGCAAGAAAAATTATTTTTTGTCCAATTCCCGACCAAAGGGAAAAGTCCAATCCTGTCCACCCCTAGTAATTATTTTAGATTGTTTATGTTGTCAGAGTATTATTTGTTTCTTGGCTTTTATATGAGTAATTTTGCTAGCTGTAGAAATCAGAATGTATTTGTAAATGGTGGTCAGAATTTATCTCATGGGCAGAATAGTCCTTGCAGCGTATCTTGGAGATTTAGCAGTCTTTGTAATGTATGGTGGGAGTAAAATAATCTTCAGATATTTGATAATGGTATTTGGTATTGTATTGTGGGTGTAAAATGGTTTTCAAAACATGTTGCAGTTGTTAAATAGTAAGTACAGTTAAACTCCATTGTTTTGACACTTGATACTTTGACATACCATCACCTTCGTGGTTCGGAAGTCACGTTAAGCCGTTGGTCCTTGTTTTTCCATTGGTCATTGGGCTTTTAATTAATGACCCATTCTAAGAAAGAGTCGGCCTTAGTTTGTAACAAGACTACACCTCATAACTCATTACTACCACTCATCACACTCATCCTTCACCACATATTTGCCTTATAATACCCTCATGAGAGTGGTCGGCATCTCAAATAGTGATATAGTGACACTCCCCAAAGTTTGATACCTTCCGTGGTGACTTCAAAATTCAAAAATTCTTTATTCAATATGTACATAATAGCATCATCTTATTTTCAATATATTCATTCATTCTTTCTAAATCATATTTTTTATTACAATATATTTCATAATACACTAGAGTCCCGCTAATCCGAACTAATTGGGACCGGATCCTGTTCGGATTAGCGAGAATTCGGTGTAGGTGGATTTTTTGCATAGATTGGTGCATGTATTATATATTGACCTTATAAGGTCATATATTGAGATATACATAGCCATGACACGCGGTACAGACACAATTTTAGGCTGACTTCCCACAGAATTTGCTTGTATGAAAAGATTCCATCTTATGCAGGAGTAAAACTGTCCCATGCACTTCCAGAACAAATTAAAGAACTATCAAATCTAAAACGTTTCAAATTAACATTGAGAAAATATTTGGTTACCAATTCTTTCTACAGCGTGGGTGAGTTTATGGATCAAAATAATTAAGCAATTTCATATCAAAGTTTTAGCAAATTTAAAATTATGTGTACCTACTCAAATAGTTGTTCCTTAGTTGTTATCAGTGACTTTAGTTTTTTTTTTTTTTTTTGTGTTCGTTTCATGATCTTGTAAATGTGTCCTTGTTTTAAGTTGTATGTTTTGTCAACACAAAAATATTTGTACATTGACAAATAAATTGTTTAATAAATTGTTAAATTGACTTTAAGGGACTATTTTATATATAAATGTTAGAAATAAATCCTGCAGTACTCTGCAATAATAAACGTACGCGGGCAGTATACAGATGGCTGCGGCAGTAGGGCTTACCTGCATAACACCAGGACACTGACCTTTCCACCCCAACCCCTGCGCCCAGGCTTGAAATTCCAGGTAGAAAACAACATGGTCATCTGTTCTAAAAACAAAGGATGACTCACCGTGTCATACTGTCAGTGTGTTTGGTTCAAAGCTATTTTTGAGTGCATACCAGCCTGTATAGTGTGTCATTATAAGTGTTGGTTCGTTATTAAACACATACAGTATGACATAACTAAGAAAACTAGTTTTATTTATTTTATCGACTCAACAGTTATATAAATTTTTCCCCCTAACAGTGTTCGGATTAGGTGGATTTTCGGATTAAGGGGGACGGATTAGCAGGACTCTAGTGTACTAACTGAATTTGTACAAACAAATACGGAATCAGTCAAAAGTTATAATTAAACAAAAATAAAATACATTTGCCTATTTCTCCTAAGAATACTAAACTAAACTATCGGCTATTCCATCAAAAAAAGAAATAAGATTACTAAATATTAATTATTTTCATTTTCTTGAAACTTTGCAAATGAGTAGCATATATTCAATAGTCAGAATATACTAAAGCTTTAAACAAAATTTTTTAACAATTTTTTCATTTCTAATTTTTTGAGGCAAGTACTACAAAAATTTAGGTCCAGCATAGGATGTTTTCTTGTTGTAGAGTTCTAAATTATGCCTTCCACTCATAAAATGACGTCTAGTGTTGTGTGTGATATTAGGGTTGAGCATGAATTTTATTTTGTTTACAATATTCAACACTCTCTAGAACATAAAGGCCAGACTTGATAATAACAAAAATAAAAAAGGCTTATTTTATAAAACAATAATATCATGGAAGTAGCATATTACATCAGTCCATCCTAAATTTTAACTAAAAAACTTGTCCATTGAAACTCTAACAAAAAACTTAAAATTTTCAAAAGTTTTATTTTTAATTAAACTTTACGGTTTATTTTATATGCAGCAGCACTAATGACACTATGCTTCAAGAGCAAAACATTTCACATTTTAGTATATTTACCTAATTAAAACATCGTTAGCAAAATTTCCTCATGTTAAAATCTCTGCACCATCAAAACGCTGCTCTGTGCTCTATCTGTCAACCTTGTATTGATTTCAATTAGTTTTTAGCTTGATGCTCCAGCTAAGTCCTTTTAAGAACTAGTAACAATCTATCTTGTTAATTTCAACAATGTCCTTATGCATTGCAGGCTCTATTTCTGTTGGTGACGTGACTACTACTTTCCGTTCTCTACTATCTGACATGACGAGTATTCTGCATGAATTCAAACTTCCCCCCACGGAACATGCGCAAATTGTAGAGATGGAAGTTGACAGAGATAACACGGCCCTGAATCTGAACAGAAGGGATAGTAATGAGTTGGCGAGCAGTGAGGGAGACATTAATGAGACAAACGCGGTGAAAGTGCAAAATGTTAAAGAAAGTAGCACGGGGGGAGAAGACCATTTGGAAGCTGCCGTACAAGAGTCGGATCCTGGATCAGAACTTGACAAGGGGTCTCAGAGTGGGATGTCCGTGGCAAACCGACTTATACAGACAAGTATTAAGGTAAGTTTTTGCACAATGCTTGTCCAGATTCTTAAGCTTGGTATTTTTAGCTGACTTTTAACAAAGAAGAGGCTATACAATTAGATTTGTGGTTGTTTTACCTCACACAACTTTTGATTTAAACCTGGTTTGCGTTGTTTAGTAGAGCTCAGCTTCATAGTGGTCCCAAATCAAAATCTTAAGAATTGCACCTAATATTCTATGTAAAAAAGAAAACAACACTAAACAATTAGCAAAGCAGCTTGTATTTTATACTGTTAAGAGAACAACATATTTAAATTACCCTGTATTAAAATTTCAAACATAATAGTACCTTTGGATTTTTTTAAGTGGTTACAATTTCAGGGTGAAAGTCAATTACCTTCTTTGTAGCCTGGAGATCCTGATGAAACTTAGATGCTAGATGTGGTGCGTTGGTGCCCTCCAGGCTACAAAGAAGGTAATTAACTTCAAATAGGTCCTGAAATCGGAAATCATAGTTGGTGAATCAATTTTGTCTTAAAAATGAGTATAAAAGTAGCTTTGATAGTTTTTTTTTAGTTATTGCAGCCTAACCAATTTAGTGAATTTACATATTCAGGTAATAAGTGAGGGTGAAATTTAATTGCTTTAAAAATATACTTGGGTTGAACATTTTTTACAGTGCCAGCAAAATATGTTGCCAGCACCCTCTGTAAGCGTGTGTTTTAACTTTTAAGTCTAATTAATTTTCTATATGGATTTTATTTATTTTTACAGAAAGTTAAACGCAAACAATCACAAACATTTGAATCTGACTTCATTAAAGAAATAAGCAAACAACTGAAAGAATTGCAAGTAAAGCTGGCACAAACTGAGAGAGCCAGAGTTCAAGCAGCCTTAGATTTAGAAGTGAAGGAAACTTCCACTAAAAACTATAGGGATCTTCACGAAGAGACAGAAGCGGTAAGAACAAAGAATTAGGACTCCCAAAGAATTTTTTTGCACTTAACTTGAATATGTTTATTGTTTAATTATAGAACTGTACAATAAAATACTTTAAAACATGAAACAAAACAATTTTGACCAAAAATAAACATTTTTCAATATTGAGCTTGATTTAATTTATTATTTTATAAATGTTTTCATATGGGAGTGTTCTAATAGAGAATAAAAGCCGCTTCCATATTATTTCATTTAAAACAGAAGCCAATGGTAAAAACTGGTTATGGAAAAGCGGCCACCGCTTTTCTAAGAAACCTTAACTTTAGTCAGTGGTAAGTTTCAAATCAAACTCACTGAAACATCTGATGTCCCTACAACTTATAAATCTTTAAACTTATCGTTTTCTTCCCACAAAATTCGAAGCCAAATTTAAATTTAAACTACTGTGTACACTGTTAAATATAAATGCAAGGAGTTTTCTGTCTAAAAATAAATTATTTCAAGCCCACAACTTCTGTTGTGAACAATATAACAAGTATTATTTTAAAAATAAAAACATAATTTAGTTATCTGATATTAAATTTAAAAAATGATTGGCCTCAGATACAAAGCAATACTATATTGTATTGTTTTGAAAAGTACTGTACAGCCCCAAGGTGGAAAAGAGACTAGTTTGTATATATATATATATTTTTCAAATTTATATACAATTATACATGTTGAACAATATTTTTGGTGGATAGTAGTTCTTAGCATAAGTTTTATTTCGCATAGTTTTGGTTGTTCACGTCTATAGTAAAATATTTCTAACATTCTGATTCTAACTGTAATGTCAAAGTAGGCTATACTAAGACGAAGTCTTAAAAATTAAAATGAACAATAAGTAATCACATCATACTGGTGAAATCGTAATTATGTCGAACCACACTCGTCGTACGCAGTTTGGTATAGTGAAGGTGTAGTACTGTGCTGTGAAAAGGATGAAGAGTATGTAGAAAGTATCAAGAGTATTGAGCCTAGGTCAAGAAAAATATTATATTAAAATATTAAAATATGTTATAAAATATTAAAACATGGTGTCCACAATTTGCAAACGTAATAATACTACTTTTAAATGATAACTTCAAAAATTGCAAAAAAAAATTGTGTATTAACCACAACATGTTCCGAGAAAATTAATGTCATTGTCGAGTGGAAATACCATAATTAAAGAAAGAAATTAACAATACTTTAAGTACATGTATAGATCTTTTTAAAACCCATGAGATTAAAATGTCCAAACCCAACAATACCGAAATTAAAAGGATTACCAAAAATACATAAACAAAACATGCCTATATGGCCTTTACTTGACTATACAACAGCTCCAGCTTATAAAACAGCTAAAAAGCTTGCTTCGGTGATACGAACTAACATAACATTTGAAGAAAACCACTCTCTGAAAAACACCTTAGATTTAGTAAGTACACTTTAATCTATCAATATACCTAATGGTTCAATCTTAACATCATTTAACATACCGTAACCAATTTGTATACAAATGTTCCAATTAATGAATCTATAGCAGTTGTTAAAGTGTACCTTCAGAAGGCAAAAAAATTATCACCAAAAGCCATCGACCAATTAATAAACTTGCTTCGTACAGTCTTAAGCCAAAATTATTTTACTTTTAATGATAGATATTTTATTCAAAACGATGGACTGACAATGGGACTTTATCCTGTATTATAGCCGAAGTATTTTTAAATAAAATGGAAAATAACTATATTATGTCAAACAACAACCCATACAGAAACAACATGATGTACTATTACAGATATGTCGATGATATAATTTGCTTGTTCAAAGGTAAGTTAAGACAGCTAGACGTTTTCAAAAACTATCTTAACTCAATACAGTACATCCTAATCTAAAATGTAAATCTGAAGAAAATCAGCAGCTAAACTATTTGGACTTAACAATAACAAAAGAAAATAACCTTCACAAATTTAAAATTCACAGAAAACCCACACAGACAAACCACACAATACATTCATCTTCCTGCCATCCTTGTCATAAAATATCGGCTTATAACTCATTCGTACACAGACTATTAACGAAAAAGACATTTCTTTTATGATTTTAAAATTATGAACAAGTTATGGCTCTATTAGAATGACATCATTTCTTTTACTTCTGTTATGAATTTTATCCGTGATGGTGTGTATGGGCGAAACTTTGTCTAGTTAATTTAACTATTTTTTTATTTTACCTGGATTGAATCAATAAGGTCATAATTTAAAATAAACATATTTTTGGTTCTCACTGCAGTGGGCCTGGGGAGGAAGAAGTCCGCGTGATCGCATGCGCAGATTGTTTTGCCCGCAGTGTCTTGACCGGCCATAAATTTGGGTAGCTTCGCTTTTGCCCGAGGCGTCTTTCTCGTGCCCTGCCTCGCCGGCCCAGTGTGTGGTGCTCCATAAGCTCCCATGCATTTCGCGTCGCCGGGCATAATGCCCCATCGTGCTTCGCCTCGGCCCGGTCTGTGTGCGCCCAGCCTTACTGATTGAAGTAGTTTTGATTCGATTGAAGCTTGCGTTTAGTTTGTGGGGTTAGGTTCTGAACGTACTGATAAAGGAGCATTTTGCCAATGTTGTAACAGAAAATTGAATTAGTTAATTTTTTAAACTTGCTTAAAACTACTTTCCTTTATTAAAATTTAGAATCGCAACAATTTACATTATATTTGATGATTTTGTGACACGAACACCAATGACGATGCGATCGAGCGCCATATTGTTTGTCTGACAGTGACAGACGACACGCCTGCGCATAGAATGTGTCACGTGATCGCTAATGTTTGCGATAAGCCGATAAATCGAGAGTCAAAACTCTCGAACTATCGTTACGATAACCGCGCTGTAGCAGATGGCATGGACGATAATCGGAACTAGTCTATAGTCAAAGAAACTGAATCCGATACTTGTCTACTTGCCCAATGGCAATTATTAAGGTTGTGCATTCAAAAAATAAAAATCCATTTTTTCATTTTTTTTATTTAAGTACAATGATACTAAAAATCCATTTCTGCATACGAAAAAATTCAAGAGAATTTTTTGCGTTTGTTATGAATTTTTAAGTGGCAGAATTTACGCTTTTTTGGGTCCAACATAGCAAGGCAACGGCTTAGAATTTTTTGTCGAAATTTTTTGAGAGTACTCTTGGTATAAATGCAAAAGTCGTAGTATAGGTATTTTAATGTTTTTTTAATTATATAAAATATATATTTTAAAACTTTGTTATTAATTGGAATATTTTATTGTTCAAAGTACTACAGCGTGCGCCACTATGAATAAAATGGGTTCGGCCAAAAATATTTGTGTTATATTTAATAGGGTGAGTGCTACGTTGGTCCAAGTAAATGGTAAATTACTGAAAACCTCCCCTCTCCTGGCTCGCGTGCCTCGTTCCACCAACTATACGCTGCCTCCCCTCACTCGCTGCTACCGCACCCGCTCCCCACCTCACCCCACAGCACACCTTGGCTCCCGCACGCTACTTGCACTCCTCGCACTCACCAATGACTGGTATCGCTCGAGCGTTTATTCAAATGTAACTTAATAATGCAAATTAACACTCAAAAGGCACTTCTTTGTATTATTACAACACAAAACTGAACATATGGAACTTTGAATGAAGATCGTGCGATGTGTGGAACAGAGGGTTTTAAATTATTTTAGTAACGTTGTTAACGTGAATTGTTAAGTATATTGGTATATTTCATACCGTATGAGTATCAGAGTTATTTGTTTTCAGATATTATAAACTACCGACCTTATATATGTTTTCGCACATTGCTTGGTGTATTATAAAAAAATTCATTTAATTTGTACCTATCGGCATTTTATAACCAATATTATACTATCATTATTTGCAATACATAGTGTTATATTAAACACAAATTGTCAAAACACGAAGTTACGGGTATTATATTGACTCGCGCCTGCGAGACCCTCTTTGGGTTCGCTCGAATGTAGTGGCCTCGCTTTGCTCGGCGTAAAAATACCAACATACCAAATTTCAAGAAGTATTGCTGGCGTCGTTAAGACAGATGTAGGTTGGGTTAACTTTACGTCGGTCTAGCCAAAAATTTGAACTTCACTGTAACCTAACTTTAAAATTTAGGGGGTTTAGCAATTTTTGTTGTTGGTGAGTTAGTGAAAGGCATCTACATACCAAATTTCAAGTTTCTAGCTCATCTAGAAGTGGGTAAACATTTGTCAACAGTGTCAGTGTGCGCATGCAGCTTGACGGTGGTGGTGGAGGTCCGCTAACTTGACACTTGTCTTGCAAATAAATTCGAAATTGTATAAGCTACTGAAGATGAAACACACAACCTATTTAAAGAGTAATACCTGAACCAAACAAGTAACAATCCATTTTCCTTCAGGTAGGCTATTGTATTTAGAGCTAAATGTCAGCTTTTAAAACCAATTCAGTTCATTATATTCAGACAACAAGAGTCAAATATTACTATTTAAGTTAGCGCCTACTTATTTTTTCAGTTCAAAAATTTTTATTTCAAAGTGTGGTAAAAATGTCAATGGATTTTTTTATTGCTTAAAATAAGATTTTAAACAAGTTGTATTTGGCCTCTCAAAATAATTTAGAGCGCCTCTGACTTTTTAAGCGAAGAAATTCACAACTTAGCTCTTTGTCGGTCTCCGATTTTACAGCATTTGGTTATAATTTTTTTCACCCACTTAAAACCTACAAGATTAATTTATTGGGCGATTATGTTCTTTAGGCCATCATTAACCTGTTAAAAAAATACTCCAAGCACCAAACATTAAAATAATAGGCGTTATAACTTAATTTTTTCAACCGGAAAGTTGATTTGCTGAAATATTTCTAACCAACAGGCTGAATAATTATTACAAAATGTACAAAATACCTTTAGAAAACTAAATCA
The DNA here is from genome assembly GCA_018831715.1 of Matsumurasca onukii. Classification (NCBI taxonomy): domain Eukaryota; kingdom Metazoa; phylum Arthropoda; class Insecta; order Hemiptera; family Cicadellidae; genus Matsumurasca; species Matsumurasca onukii. The sequence goes on from CM032064.1 coordinate 19,845,093, forward strand.
AACAGCGAGAAAAGTCATAGAAAGTTTGATTGGTTTTAGCCTAGTTCTTTTAAATAGTGCATTTTTGCAGACTACAAACCTAGGTAACTTATACTTTACAAATACTGTTTTATTCACTTCACCAACTCTCACAAAACAGTTTGCTGGCAGTTTTCCTGTACCAAGCTACTGAATTGTATATTTAGGCTTTATAGATTATAATTATGTCCTGTTCTGAACTGTATTCTTATTTGATGGTAAGTATACCTTGGTTGACATGTAGTAGGTAGCAATTTTGTTCAACAATTAACTTAACTTTGGGCCTGATTCATAACAGTTTTGTATTTTGGTCTAAAAAATGCATACCGGTAACACAAACTATTCTTATCCTCGAATTTCATTAATGCAATATTGAATTCATCAGCTAATTTAATAAATCAGGTTAAAGATTTTACTCAATTTATTTTCCCAGCCCTTTCATTAATAACTATTACCATTACCATCAGGCTACCTCTAAACTGATATGGTTTAAAGCAAAAACTGAGTTAATTACGTGTAGGGATTGTCGGTAATGTGTATTTACATTATTATAACTGTGTAAACTGCAGTTTTAAGAGCAAGCAAGCCCAACTTTAAAGCCACTTATAAATAAGTTCCGAGCCTCAAAGCAATTTTTTATATGTATAGGTATCTTCTCCACTTCGTGCTAAATCAGTTTTAGCGCATGAGAAGACAAGTCACTACACTTGAGTAATACCAAGATGTAGGTCGGGCTAACTTCACGCGGGGTCTTCACTGTCAGTAACAGGTTTTTCAGCAAATGTATACAATTTGGAACTTTTTGAATGAAATTATGACGTCTCCTTTTTCAAAATATGAGTTCAGTCGCCCAATGTTTAGAGCAACTATGTCTGAAAAACGTTACAAAGTATTGATAGCTTGTTTACGTTACGATGATGAAATCACACGAGAAGAACGAAAACAGAGTAACAAAGCTGCTGCAAAATCTGAAGTATTTAACACAAATACTGAGTACAGGAATCATAAATAGCCAGGCTTCTCACTGTCCCTCAGCATAACTAACGATTGATGAAATGCTTGTTCCCTTTCGTGAAAGGTGTGGGTTCGATTTATCCTGTTGTGTATCAAAATGTTCCTACTGTTGTAAATTTCCCATAAAGGGTAAAAGGTAAAAAGGTAAAGTTTGTCTTGTTTAACGAGGCGAAGTTAGGACTACAAAGTCCTCTCTAACACTCAACCTCGACCTTTACCTAGCGTCACCGTATTAGTCACATTACAAATGTAAGTGGTGACTGCGGGGATCGAACCCGCCACCGAGTGATGAGCCCGGTCGCGTCTGCGATATCGCCACGGATAGTTCTTGAAATATTGGGTAATAGCAGTTCCAGTTAGTATGAGAACAAATCAACTGACCAGTTCCAAGTAATAGTTCCAAATAACAGTTCGTATGAGATTAGATCCAACTGAACAGTCCCAAGTAGCAGCTCCAAATAACAGTTCCACAATTCCAGAATACCGATCGCAAAGTAGTCCCAACTTTAAAGTCAATTTTAGCCACTTTTAAATAAGTTCCGCGCCTCAAAACAATTATTTATATTTATAGGGGTCTTCTCCACGTCGTGCAAAATCAGTTTTAGCTCATGATAAGACAAGTCACTATACTGAAATAATATCAAGATGTAGAGCTAACTGCACGCTAAATACAGTAGACTCTCGACTATCCGGCTCGCGACCATCCGGCCTCCTTACTATCCGGCCTACCATTTTGTAAAAAAATTTAAAAAATTTCATGGCCACAAAGAACGTTAACCCTCTACCTGGCCATCAGAAATTTCTATACTGGCAGGCCCTTTTTAGCTCATTGAGCATGGTATCATACAAACCCCTATAGATGGTATAATATTGAAGATAAACCCAAAGTGTTATATATTTTTGTTTTCAGCACACTACAGGCTTTACACTTATAATATTTACTTACCTGAAAAAAAATATATTTGTAAGGTAGAACACTTTGAATAACCTAAGTCAGTAGTAGCGGATCTGAAATTTCAAAAGCAGAGCTCTGGGAAAAATACTAAAGATTTTTTCACCGAAATTTCAAGATATACAAAAGTTGACCAATTTAGTTCCTTACATAAAACTGTAACTAAAATCTTTTTATAGTTTTTTTTCAATACTTATGATTTTTTTTACGAAACTTGACAAATTTCAAAATTTTTGTGTTTGAAGTAATTTTGCCGTATACACTCTATTTGCCAAAATATAAATACAAAATAAATATGAGCTGGAAGAATACAAAATATGTCATAAAATATCTTGTTTTGGGGTAGTTAGGTCTTGTATTTTTTTTTTTTCATAAATGTTGAAAAATTGAGTTTGGAGTGAAATTGAAAAAGTAATCTAAAAACAAAACTATAATTTTTATTTCTTATTTTTTTATATTATGTATAGTGTATGCAATTATAGGCAATATATTTCTGTGTAAAACACTGGAAATTCCTTTATGATATGATTTTTTTTTACCAAAGTTATGAAGTTTTTACTAAGAGTCGGCAAATTTCAACGTTTTTGTAAATCAGAAATAACTTTATGTGAATATTGCTGTGAAAAAACCGGGAATTATGCGTGAATTTTACCAAGCTACTTCTGTGGCCACCCTGTACATACCAAATTTCAAGTTTCTAGCTTATCTAGAAGTGGGTAAACATTTGTATATATCAGTGAGTTACACAGAGGGTTGTACATATTATGGATTTGGTATGTACGCACTGAATAATAGACGTGCACCAGAGGACAGTTTTTATGAACAACTCTAACTGTACCAATTATAAAACAAACTAAACCAGGTGGCATGAAAGAAGACAGTTGAGCCGTGTCCAATAGGAGAACACTACACGCTAGTCCGAGCAGACAGTACTTCTGTTACTTTTTTATCACGGCCAAAGTATGTTTGCTGCAAAGATGGCCATTTATTGTTGTAATAGTACACGATAAGACAATCATTTCAAAAAAAGAAGCGTACTGGTAGCTCTTTTCCTTCCGTGGGAAAAGTTACGATACTGAAAACAAGGAAATATACTTAGTAATATTTTAGCATAACCATTTGTAATATTAATAAAATAACCATTTGCTGGCAGAAAAGTGAAATCATTATTATGTTAGCAAAACATTCTTGTAAAAACTAAAAGTTGATCACTTAAAAATAATGTTAGTTTAATACGCTTTTACTTTTCACAAAAATGTGTTTTAAATATAATCGAATTTATATATAAAATAGTCTTACAGTTTAAAGATATACGTTTTGTAAACGTTTTAAATGTATTGGGCAAAGAACATTTTTAAGAAAAGTCTTTAAAAATAATGTTCTACAAATCACTGGAAAGTTGTTAACAATAAACATGACTGTAAATGTAATAAGCGTGAGCTTGTTTTAATAAATGGATACACTTCTTCATCAACACTAAAGATGTTTTGTAAATGCATAACAATAATTACTAACAAGAAAGAAAGAAAGATTTAATCCATGGCATACAATAGAAAAAATAATGCTCACTAACCTTTATTTATGTTTAGTTGTTCATAATGAATGAACAATAAAAGATAGAATAAGAAAATAAATTAAAGCTACTAACTAACACAACTACTACTACGATACTAAAACTATAAAAAAAATTAAGTCAAAATCTATAAACGGTTCGTGAAACATTCGAAATACTGCTATGAATTTAAAAGATACAACACCACAAACCTGTCTGTAGAATGTATCTGACCAGACTGCTGGGAAAAAAAAAATACGGCATGGTGTTTAAAAATGTATCATTATATTTAAAGCATGAGACCACACAATTCTGATTATGTCGCTAGGCTATAGATAGATTCTATCATGACTCAAGGTGTGTAGATAAATTATTACTTTTCTTACAAATTGTTTTTTACGTGTGTTTACATGTGCTGAAAGATTATTTCAGGGTTTTGTTAGTAACCCACAATCATTTTAAATTCCGTAAAACCTTTAATTATATCACACCAAACACAACAAGGAACAATAGTTTTGCGTTGTGATTTCAGTATTCAAAGTAAACAATAGTTATATGAAAATGAATCACGCATGTCTATTTATATAAAATGAATGTATATTTTACATATGAAATATTTACTTAAAGGATTAAATGCTTAAGTTTCCAAGACGAATTCGAACATTATGCTCGATACACGCTTAATGTTGGTAACTGAGACAATGTAGGCTAGCATCAATAAAATTTAGATTCATTCGAGTCAGACAACATTTTTGTGCTTCTAAAAGTAACCAACTATTTGACTCTTACACCTATAATTTAGTAGAATTATAGGAGGTCTTGTAAACCTTTGCTCTAGTAAAAAAGTTGTGCACTGCAAGGTTGTTTTATTAAAGCGAAAGTTTGCATTGCATTTAGCCCATATATTTGTGTTTTAGAATAAAAATGAACATTATACAAACTTATAATGCCCAAACATACAGAATTTGAAGTCTCGTCATACAGTAAACAATGTTTTTGTAAACATAGCAAAAGAATCTACAGTATTGTCGTTTCTGCGTTTTCACCAGGAAGGAACAGAGCTACGAACGTGAATTTTTTTATAATTTGTTCGTCTACATGCCCTCTTTGATATTAAATCAAATTTATTCTTGCAGTTCTCTTATGCTTGAAGCGCGCTCACGTTAATAACTAGCGTAGTAAGGTAGTTGAGTGCGCGGCGAGCACAGCGAGGACTAGACGTGACAACGTCGCGTGTAGAGCATTGGCTCGCACTAGAAAATGGTGTCGACAAGCTCCACCTTCAACTGCCACCTTACGTGGAGTCTACTGTCATAATTTATAGTATCATTTGTTGTATAAATCTAAGCAGGTGACTGGTGATTTGGTAATCAGGGTGGCGGGTGCGTGGATAGCAAGCAGTGGAGTGGAGTGTGCAGTGTGGGACAGTGGCCCGGGACAGGACGCGAAGCCAGTTGGCAGTATCTCAGTCAGGTGACTCACTCGCGCATTCGAGAAGCAGAGCGGTGAACAAACAGTCCACTCGCCCAGTGAGCGGGGGGAGCAGGGAGGCTCGGTAGGCACTGTGGAGGGGGTATCGCCTGTTTGAAAAATATCGGTGGTGCGATCTAGCGGATGAAGCTTTAAGTAACCAAACGGTCACCCTTAAGGCATATCGCTCACTCGGCATTTCTAATGCACGAATCCGCATACGGTTTATTTTACTGGGATTGATGAGAATCAATACCGCCCGTGTCTTCGTGTATCCGCCGACTTTTGAGTACCGTTATCGGTTCCGGCAAGAACCGGAGTCGAGTTCGAATTTAGAAATTGGACATGAACCGACCGAATTCGAGTTTTTACCCAAAATTCGGTAGATTCAGGATTCGAGATTCAAATTTGACCCATCACTACTAAAAAGTAATAAAAACTAACGTTTCTCTGGGAATGAAAGTGAAACTTATAATGTGTCTAAAATAGCTGTTTTCAAATCAAAATGACTACAAATGTTTTTGTTTAAGCCGTAATGAGGATAAAAGTTTTCTTCTTAATCAAAATGACAAAGTGGAATTTTAATAAATGATGATTTATAAAACAATGTATGTCTAGTCAAAATGCTGTAGTTTTTGAATATACTCCTTTGTTTCTCTATTAGTGAAACCTTTTAATATTCTTGATTTTTTTTAGAATTACAAAAAGATTACCGAAAAATATGATTATTTATCAAGGGTTCATCAGACCAAAATGGCAGAGTTCTCAAAGAAAGAGGCAAATATGACGAAACTGCTGGATGAGAGTAAGTATGAAGTGGAACAAAAAAGGATGATTGCTGCCTCGTTAAAAAATGAATTGAATCAACTGAAGGAAATTAATGCGTTACTAATGAAAGAAGTGCAAGATTTAAGAGAGAAGTGGACTAATTCAATGAACACTATCAAGTAAGTAAATTTTTAGTCGTTACTACACCGTCTTATGTAAAATAATACCTAGGTAACACGTTCACATATAGTTAACCACTTGGCGGTTTTGCCAGAGTGTACTCTGATGAGTGATAGTGAAAGTTGCTATGATGGTGAAGGTAGTAGTGGAGTCTTGTTTATAATAAACATCTATTGCTTATATAATTAGTGTTTTCTTCTCTGTAAGCCCAAATTAATTTTGCCCGATTTTACTTGGGAAAGCGCATGCCAAGCTTTTATTTAAATGTTTTGTATCAATGCAAAAAACAGGTGTTATATTTTACTTTTTAGGTTATGTGATGTTTTGACAATATGGTAGTGTATATTCAAACTGATTAAGCTATGGTTTCCTAGAAAAAAGTTCACCGCTATATTACGGCCGTAATGTAGCGGTGAACGTAACTTTGACGGTGGGCGCAACAGAATATTTAAACAGATGTAGAAAAAAACAACTTTTGACATGATGTTTATTTTAGTAGTCAAATCTTATTAACGTATATAGTAATGGACAAGCAAGACTGTTGTTTACAAAACAATATGTGTCACCTGACGAGAAACCCCTTAACTAGTTTTCACTGCTACTTTACTTCTACCGTTTTCTAGGAAACCACTCTCATCTGATAACATTGAAAACAAAACTCACCGTGATATTACGGCCATAATGTAGTGGTCACAGCTTTCTAGGAAATCATAGCTTTAGGGTACATAAATGGTTTTATTATTTTACTATAGTTATTTGGCTAAACAGGTTTCTAATGGGTTCTTATGTTGTATTTATCATCTTTTAACAATGGTACAATGGGAACAAACAGTTTAAGAGATGAAAACTGCTGTTGTTACAAATTCCATTTTAACTTGGGCAATTATTTTAACGGATAGTAAGAATAAAATTGTATGGTAAATTATTTTTTTTTTAAATGTTTGTGGTTATTACAGTTAATTTTATAATTAGGTAAAATTTCAACTTACGAGATAAAAAACCCAATCTTTTCAGCGCCCGGACTAGAAAGTAAAACCGAACCGTGAAGTGGTTAATATTACCAAAAAAATTTTCTTTTTACTGATGCTTTGCTTCTTATCCTCAAAGTTAGGGGCCATTGGGTCCTTCCAGGGACATTTCCAGGAGGGATTTCCAGGGAACATTTGACAAATATTTAGGCTGGTAATTTTTAAGATATTTCAGCGTAAAGAGTAATTAGATTAATCAGCCTTGTTGACTTATTTAAACTTTACTTCTTATTGAGTTTAATGTTTCTAGGGAAAATGCAAACCTGCTAAATTCAACGGCAAGCGCGACAAAGAAGTTCCAACAGAATCAGCTGATTACCATCAAAGCCTTCTGGGACACTCAGATAACTCAGTATGTCATTCATTTCAACTAACCATTGCAAAACCTGTTTCATATATTTAAGTCCTTTTTAGTCTAAGATTGCTTGTTTGATGGACAAGAAGTCGTTTTACGTTAGAGTTGGTTAAGTGTAAAGGTATGGCTCTTGTCTTTTTTACCTATTGGTCGGTTCCAAAGTGACATGTCCGTGGTGATGTAAACAGGCAGTTAAGTAAATGCGAATGTTAAGTGGCCAGTTTTCCAGTTTCCCCTTTGCCCCTTTCCCAAGGACATGTATATAACATATGAAAGATATGTGCAGGATCCCGGATATCAGGTACTGAAAAAGATTTAGATTATTTCCCGATCCCCTTCCCCTTGTACTGCAGTTTCGGGACAGGAATAAGTGCTGATATATTAAATGTTTCCTTACAAAAGGATGAAAACATTAATTTTTCCACTGATATTTGTTTTTTGTACTTCCAAGTATTGTTGTAATTGAGTAAGATACTTCTGATCTTATTTCTGGGGGACATAATATACAAGGAACCAGGGGCAGAGCAGTACTAAGTAAACAACTCTTCTCCCCTCTACTTCCGTCCTGAGTGCATTTTTCAATGGAGGCTGGCAGCCAATGTCAGGTTGGCTGAACAATCTCAGACAGAAACAAATGTCCATTTTGTACTTGTACTAGATCTTTCTGGCTTCCTATATCATATTTTTATTGTTCTAAAACCTTTTGTCGTTTAATTAAAAACTTACTAGTAGTTTTATATTAGCTTGAAATATTTTAGTCTCTCCGTAGAGTCACTGGAGTGCCATCCTCAGCCAATGATTGGCTGAAACTGAGATACGTGCTGTTTGCTATCCTATTGGTAACAGAGCTGCACACCGTCCATTGGAGAAGGATGCTCAGTGTTGTTGTTCTCATTGGATGTGACACTATCAAAAAGACTTCATCAGGACTGGTTGTTAGCTTCTTGAAAGTTTAATGCTGTCTTCTTTGTTAATGTTATTATCATTTTTAATTATTTCAATGGTTTCTTAGATGGACTCTCGGGTAATAATGTGAAATTTTGATCATTTTTGCCAATACTTTGACTTTGTTGAGAGTTAATTTTCCTTATTTATATTTTTACAAACCTTAGGAACGAAGATTTGGAAATGATTTTTAATCCCAAACATTTTATTATAAAACTTAATTTTGGAACCGACTAATCCTTGAATTTATTGCTTTAATAACTTAGGACAAATTATATATTTTATTAATTTAGGTTGAAGAAAAGGTGTGTGGAAAAGATCTACGAAATCCAAAACTTTTTCAAACTGGTCCCGGCCGAAGATGTTGAAGGTTCACCCTCTCTAGAAGCGCTGTATCACAACACTCAGCAGTGGAAAGAGGTCGGGGCTAAGCTTCATCAGATCGAAGCAGAATTTCAGGTCACTATTTAATTTTATCTTTTAAAAAGTATACTATCAAAAAGGAATAGAAAGGCGAGCAGGCTTATCTGGACAAAGTATAAACACATAGGAGAACACAGACTGTCAAATTTTCAGCCCCCTTAGGGCCCTGGGTAAGACAAAAAAGAGGACTTGAAATAGTAATAAAAGTAAAGTAGGCTTAACACTAAAACCTAAAATTTTTCTTTGTAAAAAACCCCTAATTTATTTTTATAATTTTTAAGTTTTATTATATAAGTCTCTTACTTGCCTGGTGATTATGCTGACCACTATGGCTCACCTATTTATGCCTTCAAATTTACAGAATAACTTAAATCTGAATGTTAAGATGGGAAAACCCTTAAAGAAAAAATATAAAAACGTCAGTACAAAAAAATGTAACAAAGTGGCTACCCCAGATTGTAACGGCACTAGTGCTGAAATCCACTAAGGCTCACACCTGGCTGGCGCTTGGATTCTGGGGGTGCTAACCTGACATCCGAAAGCATCAGAACCGAAGTCATGGGGGTGGACCATTCGGCCAGCATATGAGAAAATGCGAGCAGTCTACTCAATCAAACACCACCAGCAGGAAGGCGGACAAGATCTTTAGATAGACCTGAAGAAAGTAAGGGACCTGAAGAAAATCTTCTGGAGACCTGCAAACCCAAAAGGAAGGAAGATGAAAAATCCCCCGGGGAAGAACCCTCAGGAATACAATTAAGACCAAGCAAGAAAAGAAAAGCACAATTTTCACCAAGAACAACTTAAGACGTAGACAAAGAAAGGAAGCTACTTTGGGGAAGGATGATGAAGAAGATAGAAGAGCTCCACTCCATAGTAAAGACAAATCCTAAAATAAGAACCGACATCAAAAGATGTAGTGAAGATCTGCAAAGCTTGATGGTCGTTTTAAACCAACTAGAAGAAGGTAGTACTCAAAGCATCGGCGGGGACCAAACAATAGGGGACTTAAACTAGCCATCGTAGAGCTTAAAGAACAACACGCCAGAGATCTACTGAAAATTGAAAGAATAAGGATAGGCTGGGTGAACTGTAGAGTTAGACTGAGGCCAATAGTGCTACGATGCTATCGATGCCTGGGCTACGGACACATAGCAAGAAACTGCAAGAACAAAGAAAAGAAGAATTTATGTTTAAGTGCTGGAAGTATTATACTGGAAATATTAAAATTATACTGGAATTTTAAAACTGAATGTCAGTACTTGATATGACATCATTTAAAAGTCGTAAAAAATAGGGTTTTACTTATAAATCTGATCAACAGCTATAAATTCATACATAGTACACTGTTTAAACAATAGTGTTGCTCCCAAATCTACTTGTTTAGTAACAAAAAATGAGTATGGCCAAATTGTTCTAATAACAATTATTATATTTATGAAAGGCTATGATGAACTCAGTTGAAAAGTTTATTTATGAAGTAAGTTAACTCTATCACTATCGTGAAACGTGTTTTATACAAGTTTAATATAATGTTAGGTATTTTCAATCTAATTCATTTCACTACTTTACCAAATAGTATATTTTATCACGACCTAAAGAGACGCTTTTTGACACGAGGTCAAGTTAACGTTCGAGGCAATGCCGATAACGTTAAATAACTGAGAATCAAAATAACACTTTTGGGACGAACAATGAACGATAATTTTTTTCATTACGCAAATAATAATGACGAGAAATCAATTTCAATAATTGTTTTATAGTGTAAATGATTAATAAGTTAAGTAAACATTGTTTTGAACTCAGCAGTCTGAATTATATTGTTTATTTATATTTTACATTTATTAAATATTTGGTTCCATAGGATTAAGGATGGTTTTACCGTTACAGCCGACCCGGTCTGATTAGAGGGCAGTCTGAAATCTGTTACTTGCTAGCGCTAAACACTAAGTAAAGATTGAACCAATAAGAGCGATATTCTACAATGGATAACGTTTTATATTTGACTTTGCTTAATAACACACCTAAACGGTAGGCTATTTAATGCCATTTGAGAAGGAAACATTTATTTTGTAAAAACATCATAGTTTATTGGTGTTATAAAAATAGATGAAACTACCTCATTCTTTTTTTCAATAAGACCGGTAAATGAATGATTTAGTTCTTTAACCTGATCAACCTTCAGAGGTTTTTGCAGTATTTTTTTATTTACAGTTTGCAATTTTGTATATCTATGGTTACATTTTATGTCTACTGACGTAAATTATTAAAAACTAAAAAGGCTTTGAACTTTGGAAAATAATCACTGTTTTAATGGTGTATTTTGTAACTAGGTCCTAAAGTGGCACTTTTTGAGACGAGGTTAGGAAGTTAACGTTCGAGGCGCAGCCGATAACATTAAATTACTGAGAATCAAAAAGACACTTTTGGGCCGGGTGATAAACGATACTTTTTGTCATGATGCAAATAATAATAAGAAATAAATTTCAACAGTTGTTTTATAGTATAAATAATTAATAAGGTATGTAAACATCGTTTTGAACTCAGCAGTCTGAATTATATTGTTTTGAAGAAACAGCTTTTACACTGATTTACTATAAGTCAGTGTTAACATTCAAACAAACTCGTTAAACCAGCTAATATTCATGCCACAAAAAGACCATTAAAATGATATTTTTCTCCCTAGGGAGTAAAATGTCATCAAAACAATACTTAATTTACCTGAGTGAAAAAGTTACACTTTAGCACTGTCAAAACATGTGTATAACTTTTGTTCTTTATGAATATTACAAGTAGCCCTGTGTACAAACCTTTTCAAATATAATGTGTTAGTTTTATAATATGTGTTGCGCTTAATCGCGGTAAGTAACGGGACTCCTGCGAGACGCACTTGTTCATTTGTAATACTTGAAACTTTTATAATAGTAGAGTTGAGTTAGGGCCGAACTCGGAACTACCATATACCGACGAATTCGAAATAAGATTCTCTATTTTGAATTTGTAACTCAACGCTTTAACGGTTCAGAGGTAGTGCAAATACGAGTGCCCGGTGTACGCTCTGCCGGTGCCTGCTTAATGTACTGTTTGACGCCGCAGGACCATTTTTTAACTATAGGGAGTTATAACATGGATGCAGTGTTTGACTGATGTAGTCAATGACGGGGCCCCGAAGAGTCCTAGAGGGGCTTATTTTCCAAAGAATAAATATTAATTTGCAGGAGCACCAAAACCTCTCAGCAAACCAATATGGATTTTAAAAAAACTGTTCCACAGTAGATGCTATAGAGGAAACAGTAAAAGTAGCAAAAGAGGCAAGGGAAAAAAGGGGTAGGAAGAAAGGCTTTTGTGCGCTTATTGCAATTGACATAAAAAATGTCTCTAATTCTACTGTTACACCTCTTTTTAGTGCTCTTTTTCCGTCTTGACAAAGGCCATAGTAAGGCTGAGAATTTGACAGTCTGTGTTCATCAGTCATCTATGTGTTTCTTTATCCAGGTGAGCCTGCTCTCCTTTCCATTCCTTTTGATAGCATATCCTGGCCTAGTGCCCTACTTCCTAAATCTAACCTGTTTTAAAAAATTAGTTATTCCAGTTTACTCTTTTAAAATTGAGGGGAATTAACTGTTGCAGATTTGAGTGTGTTAAGTTATCTAGTTTTGTTTTAAACTAAATAGATTTGTAATTATTAGTTTAAATTAAAACATTGTTAATCTGTGGAAAAACTTGTATTTTCATGATTCCATGGGCTTCCTGAAAACTCAATTGCTTCACTTATGTCCTTACTAACAAACATAAATAAGCATGAAAAATACTCAAATTCTTGCTACTGAAGTCTTGCTCAAAATCAAATACACAAATAGTTTGTAAGAAGAATTTTGAGAAACGTACCTAGTAAAAGCAAGAATCACTTATCCAAATTCAACACATTTAATAAAGAAAACAATATTTCAGTCAAAGTATGCATCTTTGGAAGAAAAAATTGCAAGGGGGGAGAAGATAGAGGATTTGACGCTGGCGATGTTGCCCGTGCTTCCCGATGAACCTCGCTTTCTCTCCATGGACACGATTATGCAAGAAGTGATGGAGAAGTTCTCAAAGCGAAATGCCGAGGCCAAGACTCAGGAACTGAAACTGCTCATAGCAAACCAGCAGTTAGAATTGGAGATAAGCAAGGAAACTATCCAAGAGGTGATTCAAGCAGTATTTTAGCTGTTTCATAACTAGCTTGTTTTATTGACTTACAGTTAAAAACCACTTACTCGAGATATTTGTGCAGATAATTCAACCGAAATTCTCTGTGCAGTTCTTTATTTTGTGCAGGAATGTGTAGTACAATTTTGTTTAGTTAAGTCAAGCTTTTTATTTTATTGTTTAGTTTGAGTTTTTTTAGTAGAGAGTTTTCTTTTCAATTTATGGACATAATTATCTAAAAGGGCCTAGTAAAGGTACAAATTCCAAAGTATAAATGGGTCTAGCAATATTATTTGAATATTTGTCTATTTTCATTCATCAATGGTTCCCTGATGTGATAATTCTTCAACAAATATTAAAAATGACTGATTTTAAGAAATTGGGACAAATAGAACTCTTAAGGTGGCAAAGCTTGGCTTAATTACTTTTAAAAACCTTGGACTGTGTAGAAAGTAAAGTATCAAGTTTAATTCAAGTACTTGCACATGAAGTTTTATGTAACTTTGTAAGTTTGCTGATTCCTGAAATCTTCTTTGTTTGAAGTTTGTTGTTGAGGATGGTACAATTTATGAGGTTCAACACCCTTGGGTGTTGATTTTGTTCACTCAAAAATGCTAGTGATGGAAAATGTCCGTAATAATTAGGTGTGTGCAAGATCTTGAGATTTTTGAGATCGGGGCAAAACTTTTTTCTCAACAAGAATTTTTATTCTCCAAAAATTTGAGACAAGAACAAAAAAATAAAAATTTGTAATACTATAAAATTGACTAGAAAAGATTTAAAACACGATTTTCACTGTAAACTAAAAAGTTTGTTCCAAGTACTAAGTGCCAGTAGTTCATAATAACGTACTAGTTAATGTCGACGTACTATGTTAATGTTAGTAGCGACTGAGAACTGAAATGAGTCAACTGACGAGATCGAGCCTAATACAATATTACAAAGTAAACAAACAGCTGTTCGGCAGTCAACATTCCAAAATGGCTTCCAGTCGGGAAATAACAGCATACTCGAATAGTCTTTCAAAGTCCATTGGTTTCAATTAGGGGTGTACGGGGCCCCGAAATTTCGGGTCAGGTCGGGCCAGCTATGAAGCCCGTACTCGGGTCGGGCCAATAATTAAACGGGCTTTTATTCGGGCCGGGTCGATATTGTGTATTTGTTTTGTTGTCGATATTGTGTATTTGTTTTGTTGTCTTGAGTGTGCACTTCTGGTGGAGATAAGATAAGGAACTAGTAGCTGAGCAGTTAAAAGTAAACAACCCCTCTCCCCCCTACTTCCGTTCTGAGTGCATTTTCAATGGAGGCCGGCAGCCATTGTCAGATTGGCTGATATTGCCTGTTAACGATCTCAGACAGAACCAAACATCCATTTTGTACTTGTACTAGATCCTTCTTGCTTGCAACATCATATTTTTATTGTTCTTAAACCTTTGCAATTTACTGTAATTCAAAACTAGTATAAATACTGTAAACACATCATTTGTCAACTGAAATTCAACATAGAGTAAATGAAGATGACATAAGGAAATAATAAACACACACTACAATCTCCTCAAAGCCCCATCCCACTGTACTACATGTGTACCGAGAAAATGCTGTGATTGGTTATGTAACCCAGCGCCTATGTGGTTGCCTATGACTAGTAGACAGCTGATAAGGGTCGGCTGCCTCACACAAAAAACCAGGCACCTGCCCTCCCTCTCCTGTTTACACATGCAGCTGTTGTCTTCCCTCTCTGTCAACACTGACTACCCCTCAACCTTGTATTTTATTTTCCTTGTCCTTTCCACCTGTCTTCTGTTTCTTGCCTTCACCCCTCATCTCTGTTAGCCCAACAGTCTTATTCCCTCTCTCTCACTCCTTCACTAACAACATCATTGTAATGTGATTTACTATCCTTTTGTGATTCATACTCCTGACTCCCCAACTGATTTTGCAATGTTTGGGGCTGAGTGAATCAGTGTTATTCATTGCTAATGGGTGAGGGTGAGTGGGTTATGTAATAGTTGTGATGTACTTTGAGATTTTTTATTTTAAAACTGCGCTGTGTTGTGTAGATCAACACATGACAAAAGAACCACAAACAACCATTGATCGTAAACAAAATAATTTGATTGAAGAAACTTAATTTTAGTTAATATGTCGAATACTGGCCTCAATTAAAATAATACTTAAAAAAATACTTTTACACTTGGTAGTTTTCATCAAAAACATTGATTTTACTCATTTTAGTGTACAAAAATGAAGCAAGCTGAAGTCACGTTAAGCCCTTGGTCCTTGTATTTCCATTGGTCATTGGGCTATTAATTAATGACCTATTCTAAGGAAGAGTCTGCCTTAGTTTGTAACAAGACTACACCTCATAACTCATTACACTCATCCTTCAAAACATATTTGCCTTAAAAACCCTCATGATAGTCGTCGGTATCTCAAATAGTGATTTAGCGATTTAATGAATTACACAAGATATGCTGCAAAATTTATTCTAATTCCATAACTGACTTGAAATCCACTGGAAACCATTATCAGTTTGTCTTCCCCACATCTGTTGTATTCTAGTGTATCCATTTTGTTTTTTAACTTTTCCCTTCTCAAGATGACATTTGTCATAGTCCAATTGATATAAAAGGTGAAATATCGTTCTTTACTGACATGCCTTCTTTTTTTCTTTATTCACTCTCTTTGAGAGCTCACACAGCAACCCTGTTAGTATTGTGCTCCTGCCTCTCCTGAGCAGGATTTTGTATGGTTTTGCTGCTGTTTAAACTTACTTATGGTTTTAATTTTCATCGTTAATGTCTGACTCCGTACCCCTGTTTTAGAGCCTAAAAGTATGGCTACAAGGTGTGGTGTTACAGGCGTACAAGGTGATTAAAGAACATCATTCATTAATCATTCAAGTAATTTTGATCATCTTGTATGGATAGCAACTTTTAAAACACCCTGTTGTAAACAGTTTTACAACGTCAAAATAATGTTTTTTTACGTTGACGCGACCCGGAAAAAGCCCGAAGCCCGAGGGCCAAAAAGCCGACCGACCGAATTTTAAAATGTTGGCCCGTGCACCCCTAGTTTCAATAGTTGCAATATTTTTCACTGTCTTCTATTTTATTTTTTTTTGCGATAGGAGGGAAAATTTGCTTTACAGATACCTTGAAGGGTCCGCATTTCAAGGTTATGTGGGGTTACCTACAGTATGCTGGGAGTTTTCATTAGCTCAGTAATTATTTGGATGGAAAACTCTTCATCCTAGGTGACCTACTAAAAAACTATCCTCTATATCTTCACCCTTGGGACTAGCCATGGTATAAATTAATAAATAATTTTTTTAAACGAGAACATTATAAAAATGTATAGCAATCGTCACAAGGTATCAATAAAGCTTAAAATTTCCATTCATTCACATTGAAAACCTTTCAGAACAATTTATACATTCACTCTCTCCATTCATTCGAATTATCCCACTCTGCACCTCGTCAGTCAATCAATTAATGTATGGTATCCCAAGTGTGTGCCATAAACTCATTTTTGCTGTAGAATGCTTCTGCGACAAAAATGTTTTTGAAGCAAGTTTTAAATACCTTGGGCATTAGGGCTATCACCTTTGGTACTTCTTCGTGGCTAGTAGGGCTCATTTAAGCTCTTTAAGGTCTTCTACATTGCAGTAATTGGAACAACGGTGATATGATATAATTTATCGAGATTTTACAATTTCAATAATGAAAATGGTTATTAAAACAAGTTTTAAATATTAACCGATGCTATATTCGATCACAAAAACAAAATAACGCTCATTTGTTATTATGTTGAGAACCCAACCTTACGATCGAGTTTGGGAAAAATGTAATCTCAGCCTGTCGATTTACTCATTTTTAGTTATACAAATTGTTTTTTATCCACCTGAAATAGACATAACGCATAATCTTCTACACTATCGAGTTTATTTTAAATTATTCATTGTGGTTTATTGCTTAACAAATCCAAATTAGAACTTTGTGATTGTCAGTACAAGTTAGAGTATTGGCCGGTGTAACTGAAACTTGATGTGATAGGGTGGAATAGGGAATAATAAATTAGTATTACCTGAATATCTATAATATTTATGTCATTACCTTAATATTTTAGTTAAATGTTTCTGGTAGGCAAAGTTTAGTTAAAGTTTGGATTTGACTTGCAATGGTTTAGGTTATTTTGCCGTTGGTGTGGTCTAGCCTACAACAGCTTAGGCGTAACTAGCTACAGCTTAAGAATATATTTTGTCACTCTTTTAAGTGAAAAATAATTTCAATACATCATTATTTGGTAATTAAAACTGGCCTAATGTTTATTTATGTGTTCAAAACTGAAACTAAAGGAGCACTCAGGTAAAATGAAACACATTGCATTTTCCATATTACAATAAGATCCTAAAACAACTGAGCAAGCTGCTCAATAATAGCAAAAATAAACGAATGGGGTGAAATTTTTTTTTAAAGTTAAAATTTCTTGTTTCCATCTAGATTTTTGAGATTTCGGCTGATTTTCGCTCGATCTCCTCTCGACCTTAAAAAACCTGCTCTCGCACATCTCTATCATTAATTATAATATTTAAACCTCCTGAAATCTGCTGCCGGGAATACTTGCCCTGACATTTCTCTTAGCCCTTCCCATGAAAATATGAATAATTTTTATTTTGTTGTGACAGTACCAACAGTTGATAAACACTTACCAAATGGCTCCTCGAATGCAGACACCGATGTCCACCACTTCGTTTGGTGGACTTCCCATGCAGCTTTCGTTCCCGTCAAACATGGCCCAGCCTTTCAACCCGTTACATCCACCTACTGCCATTCCTACTAGTAAGTCTTTATTTAATAAATCTTTATTTGTCTTTTTACATATAGAGGGTCAGGCAAAGTGTGGAAACGCCTTTATAACTTTTTAACCTGATTTTTTCAGAACAACAAAACTTGTTACATTTTATTAGAGTAAACAAAAGTACCTTTTAATACATACTGACACTTTACCTCAGTTTTCAAAATAGGCGATTGTGGGGTAGCCCCATAATTTTCATAGGGAACCCCATTGAGTGACACCTCATTTTGAAGGTCTTAGAAAATGTTGATGAATGCTGAAAGTTAGAAGTCAATCTTATTCCAGAAAGAAATGGTGTCGATTTTTAAGCCTTTATAACTTTTTAACCAGTTTTTTCAGCGCAGCCAAACTCGGTACATCTTATTAAAGTGATCAAAAGTATCTTTTTTTTAATGCATACTGACACTTTGCCTCAGATTGGGGGTAGCCCCATAATTTTCAGGCAAACCCCATCAAATGAAAATGATGACGAATGCTGTAAATGAAAATTCTCTATCTTAACCCGCAAAGAAATGGTGTTGATTTTAAGTTACACAGCTTTTAATTGGGCAAAAGTGTGTAACCCCCCTTCAATTCCCATTTTGAAAACTGAGACAAAGTGTCAGTTTGTATTAAAATATAATTTTGATAACTTAATTAAGATGTACCAAGTTTAGTTGAGCTGAAAAAACTGGTTAAAAACTTATAAAAGTGTTTCCACACTTTCACCTAATAAAAAGCTGTGTAACTTAAAATTAACGCCATTTCTTTCTGAATTAAGCTTGAGACTTCCAATTTTCAGCATTCATCGACATTTTCTATAACTTTCAAAATGAGGTGTCATTCGATGGGGTTTCCCTATAAAAATTACGGGGCTACCCGCCAGTCCCCTATTTTGAAAACTGGGGCAAAGTGTTAGTATGCATTAAAAGGTACTTTTGTTTACTCTAATAAAATATACCGAGTTCGGTTGAGCTGGAAAAACTGGTTAACAAGTTATAAAGGCGTTTCCACACTTGCCTGACCCTGTGTATTTATGGACAATGCGAGTTTAATCATAATCTTTATTGCTGTTGATAATGGGCTTAGTAAAAATAAATGCCTAGAAGTTTTAACTTAAATTTACATTTAACAATTTGTTTACATGACTTTGAAGTTTTCAAAAGTTGTTTATACAATTAAATTACAAATAGTAAATGCAAATAGTTAACATTTTGTCAATGGTTATGATATTCTACATTCTTATTCAAAAACTTCCACAGTGTATAAAATGGGTGTGCTTGTAGCCAGTTTAGTAATTTGTTTTATTTTGAAAATGTTGATACCAGTAGTCTTACCAGTTTCATCATTTTTATTTAATTGTCATAAGACATAGTAAAACTAAACATACAGTCATGGTTATACTTAACCACACTGTTTAACCTTACTTATTTACATTGATTTATTTCAGACATTTTATATTCTACCCTAAGTGTTACTTGGTTTTATTTGTTGTATGCAACATTTAATAGGTTTTTAGTTTAATTCATCATTTTGCTGATATTTACTATTGACTATATTTTTTCAGTTCCTCCACCAGTAGCGGAAGCTAGTAATAGTGGAACCAAGAAAACTCTTGCAGACGTAAGTTTAAACTTTTAGAACACATTTCGGGTTGAAGAAAAAAGGACATCTTTTAATAATTAGACCTTATTATTCAATTGATATTGTAGGAACTCAATGAATTAAATTTGATAGACTTTTTATTTTTAACCTTGTATGTTGCAAAAAAGTGATGTTATCAATTAACATTAAGGATCTGCGTGCCAGGATTTTTCACTTAGGGTCAGGCTTTATTTTTTCTCGGTAATCTAAATTGTAATTTCGCCAACAAACATAACCTCTACCATTTTACTGATTTGTCAGCTGATGTCATTAGATGAGTGCAGTCTTCACAGGACATTGGTATAAAGCATTGGCACTCTTAAGCTGGCACTCGCCAATTGCACTCTCTCCAGTGGCTGGCTGCGTCTATAGAACACATGAACACGTGAACCCTACAAAATCACATGATTACATTAAAATTTTAGCGTGAGAATGGTAAATTTATTTGTTAGTTTCAAAGTAGCGCCACAAGAAGAGACACCGATAGACCCTAGGCGCCCTGCGCTTTTATGCTTGAACAGAAATCAAACTCCCTGAGCAGGAGCTGCGGCGTTACGCAGCTCCTGTTCCTATCGGGAATCGGACCGGTCCATTTACCCTCAGAGGCCGCTAAACAGCACAGTGCTTGCGGTAGCTGCTTTCTTGATAGCTCCGTAAGCTCTCATTGGTTGGTTCTTCGGTGGATTCGAACACTTCACCAAGTTAGTGCGGCGATGCCTCCTCACTGTTGTCATCTCACTGTCGTCTGTCAAGACATGTTTCTGTTGTATTTGTCATTTAGCACAATGTTTGTGTTTTAATATTGGGCGATGAAAAATGCAAAATATGTGATTTCAAAAAATTTTGGTCGGAAGTTTTAAACTGGCTATAACTATTTTCCTGCTGTTCATTCTCATTTGTAGTTTTCAGATTGTGAATAAGATTAATATCGTGCATATTTTTGACATATTACGTATGTTCTCTCTAGCCCTTCAGTTCTTGCACAGAAATTATTTTAACTCAATCAAAGTTTCATTTATGATAATTTAAGGTATACATTATATATTTATGTAAAATATGTTATACCAAATGGTAATATCATAAATAATTTTAAAAATCGTTGGATAAAAGAAAAATATTACTTCATATTTAGCTTAAAAATCCATGTTTTAAGCCTTAAAATTTTAAAATTTTCCGGGGGAGGGCCCCCAGACACCCCTTGTTACTGGGAGGCTTACCCCCCAGACCCCATAGGTGGTGTGAACCCCCTCGCTAAACAGTCACGAGCCGCCACTGACTCTCTCCCTATGAACCTGTTTGATTTGTGGCACAGGTATTAAACACAGGGTGGCCACAGACCGGGAATTCCGGGAATTATGCGGGAATAATAAGTACCGGGAAATATGCGTGAATTCTGGGTGTAACCGGGAATCGCCCTTATATCACATCGGGGCATAATTAGATCCTCGGGTGCAGCGGGTATGAAACGACCATCAAAAGCGTGTGGGCGTAAAATGGTGCTCGTAGCATGCGTGGATCTTAAACGCCTCGAAATATCATAACGTCATGCGGATAGCAAATGCGCCTCTTGGGCGATACTTGGATCTGAAACATCTCGGAGCGTGCTCGCGCTTAAAGAGCGTCGGAAAGTGTTGTGGATAATAAAGCGGGTCTCGAAAAGTATAGTGGGGGTTTAAAAACGTCAGCGATACCGTGAGGGTAAAACCGATCAGAACGTACTGTGGGGTAAAAGGCGATCGGTATGTACCGCGACGAAAAAGGCGATTAGGCACCATGGGGGTAAAATGGTGATCGAAAGCATACCGTGAGGGTTAGCAATCGGAGCGTACCATGGACAAAGAGGCGTCGGAAAGTGTCATGGGATATAAACGGCTCGGAATGTATCGTGGGATTTAACAAAGCGTCGGGCATTATGGCGTAAAAATCGGTATATATTATTGAGACGAAAAATCGAACGCCAGGTCTTGGACATCCCCATAATGTATCGATGGCGTAAGCGGGCGTCGGAAAGTGTCGCTGGTAATAAACGGTTCGAATGTATCGTGGGACTTAAAAAGCGTCAGGCATTACCGCTGGGTGTAAAAGGCGTCGGAAAGTGTCGCGGTATAAACGGCTCTCGGAATGTATCATGGGGTTTAAAAGCGATTGGCGATACCGCTGGCGTAAAAAGCGTCGGTATGTATCGTGGGGCGTAAAGGGCGTCGGAAAGTGTCGCGAATAATCACTCTCGGAATGTATCGTTGGGTTTGAAAAGCGATTGGGGCGTACCAGGGATTAAAAGCGATCGGGTCTAACAGCTCTCAAAACATACGCTGGCGTAAAACCGCGTCGGGAAGGGTCCTGGACTTTAAACGAGTTGGTGCAGACTGTGGGCATAAAATGGTCCTCTGCAACAGTGTAAGTGCACCGGAAAAAATGTGTATATTGCCGGGAAAACCGGAAATATCGTGAATTTTACCAAGCTACTTCTGTGGCCACCCTGTAAACAGCTGATTCAAAACACCCTGTTGAACTCGAATTATTAAACAACAATGTAAATCTAACCACCTGTGAGGAATTTTTCAGCTGATACGAATGAGGAAACTAAAGCATTGACTTTGTATATAATTTTAATGTTCCTGTGAAATTACAAACTCATTGTGGCGTGTCACCGATTTCAGATGAAATCAGTATTTTGTATCAGAGATCAACCATCAACCTTTAGCTAGTGTTACCGTATAATTATTACACATGTAAGTGGTGGCTTGGGGACAGTGTATTAAGGAGTTTCGTCTAATTTAAAATAGATCAATGAAAACTTGTTCTGTTTTATTGGAAATTCGCTAAGGTTCACCGTGGCGCTTGTGGCTATGTTTATTAGTTTTCTTTTAAACCTTGTTCCCTTTTATTTAATTATTATTAGACTGCTATCCTGCATACGAAACAGTCTTTCAAGAGAGAACAAAGGGAGTAGAACAGTTGCAATATGCAGCCATCCATCACGCTTTAAATTTGAGGCTTAGTGAGCATGTTTCTGCCTCTAAAGAGGCAGAACGTGCTTCTCATGGAAGATGTGTGCAGGATAATGACATGTTGCTTGGTCCACAAATCACTCCTTCTTAATGAGCCTCAGTACCTCAGTGAGAGACTCTCCTACGGGGAGAGATCATCAATAGAGATACAGGACAGAAGGCTTCACTTTCCTCGAGTTAGACTTGAACTGGGTAGGAGGGTTCTCCTACTTTGGCCGACAATGTACAATGAGCTCCTCGAGAACCTCATAACAATGTCATTGTCTAGATTTAAGAAGGGCCTATTTAAATTATTGTCATAGTCTAATAACTATTGTTTAATGTACCTTGTATTGTAAACTATTTATTTTATTACTAAAGAAATTTGAAGACAAAATTGTTTGGACGAACCGGGACTTGAACCCGGTCTCCCGCTTGCCGGCGGTTATGCTAAACCACTACACCATCCAGCCCAACTATTTCTGCCCCTCAAATTTAGTAATTAAATCTGAATGTTTATCGAAACATTAGACTGTCAAATAGTGATTTTAAATCAACAAGCTGTAAATATTACAAACAGAATTTAAATACTATGTCAAATGACTTATTATAGATCTTAATTTGTATGCACTAAAAGCTAATTTATTACTAAAGAAATTTGAAGACCATGTTTGGACGAACTGGGACTTGAACCCGGTCTCCGCTTCAATTATTTGGAAACTATCCTATTATTTGGAAACTATTTATTTTGTTATATATTTTGTGTACATATTAGTTTTACAACTTGCTGGAGTTATTTTGTAAAAGTGTATACTTAAAACTGCTCAACATTAAAGGCATTTTTATTGATTTATTATTAGTTTTGCTTTTTACTTTTATGAACATAAAGTTATGAAATAAATGGGGTTTAATAATGATGGATCAAGATCCTTGCATTACTACCAAATGTTAGTTTGATGCACTTTTAAACTCTCTTATGACTAGAAGTACTAGCATTGTCTACTGGAAATACTTGTTTACAATCTTACCTTTGTGTTTAGCCATTTGCGGTTAGAACCCGATGTGTATGTGACGAACTTCTTTTAAGTGATTCTTGTTGAGCATTGGCTATTCAAAAGTTCACATAACAAAGTTTGTGGAATAGGAAAAGAAAATCATTATTTTTTGCACATAATTATTTTTGTTACACTTATTCTTGAACCAAGATTTTTTCTGGCCCGTCCTCGTGACAGGCTTTTTATTTGACCCGACCCAAAATATACAGGGCCCCGCAGACCCCTAATTAATATAAATAATTATTTCATATTTAATTTCTAGGTCCAGGAAACTTTGCAAGAAAGTTGCGATGCTGCTGCTTCAGTAGGAGGGATTACCAAAACTAGTAAGTATTGTTGACAGTAGGATGGACTGGCAAATAAACATATTACCTTTCCTTCAGCGGATGGTTTAAACTACAGGAAAAAGTATATCTGAAAACAAAAACTTTTCCTAGTATATTTAGCGTGAGTTACAAGTTATTTTGAACAAAATGAGACAAAACCATGTAAATCTTTTTAATAGCTGGCAATAGATTTTCACTCCAGTACAAAATGGCATGCATTGGACAAAAGTTAGTAGTAAAAAGTAAATAGGACAAAAGTAGTTTGAAATTCATTGACTAAGTATTTCATCAAAACTATTAATCAAATCTTTTTCTAATGTGTTTTGCATGACCTGCAGGTAGTTTTAAACCAAACAAGACTTAAAACTCTGTAAATCAGACAGATAGGATTGTCTAGCTTGGCAATAGGTTTCCCAAAGGCTTTTAATACAATAAATCTTAAATAGGACTCTGCACAATATAAACTGAAGAAATATCCTGCACAAAAGTGATAGTAATATGTTTGTACACAGTGAAAGAAGAGCCTGTATTCTTGAGTGATATTTCATTCCTGGGACCACCTCTGGATATGATGAAGCCACCCCGATGACAATTCCACCACCTATGTTCACTGCTCGCCTCCAACACTGCGGGTGCCCACAAGGTTATCCAGGCTGCTGCCAATGAGCAAGTCAAGGTAACACCACCATTCTCGCTGCTATCTGGCTTGGGTAGTCTCAAGTTTTGACACACAATTTGATTTTAATGAATTTATTCCCAACCCTATTGACAATCACCATCCCTTCATGTTTCTTAAACCTCTTTGTGGAAGATCAGAATTTCAGTAACATGTTTAGACTGTGTAGTTATGATCGAGTTATCCAGAGTATTATTGAGTGTGATTATGTCCTCAGAGTCCAAATATGTTACTGACATTCTTTGTACAAATATTTCCCACCAACTGTCCCTTAAGGTAATAAATTTACCCGAAAGTCTTGGTGTTGAATGTAATATTAATACTATATCTCAACTTTAAACTTTTGTTGAAGGATATGAAACAACCGGAAAGATCAGTGGCCAAAGTCTGGCGAGCATACCCTCAGGGGACAAACCCTATTCCCTCTGCACTGGCGCCCAGTCTCGACAGGATCACCTCACGCAAACGCAGAGAAACCAAAAAAAGAAGAAATCAAAGAACGAAGCTAAAGAAGTGCAGCTGAATTTGGCTTTCAATGTGGTTCAGAGCTCCTTGCAGGCCAATGGCTTTGCCAGTGGCATTGATGACAACTGGGTGTTGTGGGACCCGTAAAATCTAAAACCTCGTAAGTGATTTTTGTCCTCTTGATCAAAAATTTGTGAATTATGTCTTAGTCACCCTGTTTTACCATATTTATGGCTCGAAAAGTTTTGTAGACATCCTTTTAAAGTGGAGTTAGCATTAGACTTTAGTTACACTTTAAAATAAATTTTGACTGACATTGGAAATAGTTTTAAGACTTCTGTGTTAATGTTCTCAACAGTATATTTTTGTTGTTGTTGTTTTCTTATGTTGTTTGTACCTTACCTTAAGAACATTCCAAAACCTAATGCTAACAATACTGTGTTCAATATTCAACAGTGATCCAGCAAGGCAGAAGGGTAAAACACGGTTGCTGGAACAACTTCTTGTGAAACATGGAACAGTAACAATGTAAGTACAGTAGTACTAAAGTTGATTTGATATTTACTATTTAACTACATTACAACAGTAACTTCTGTTTCTAGTTCTTTTCTTCTTCTGGTTCACACCCGACAAAACATCAAAGAATTAGCTTGATGTTTCAACCAATCAGTGACTGAAGAATTAGAGGTGTGTGAGATTTCGAGATCGAAACAAGATTTTTTCTCAGTAAGAATTTTTGTTCTCAAAAAATTCGGACAAGAAAAAATGAAAACAAAATAAATTTGAAATACAATAAAATTGACTAGAAGTGATTGTAAATGTTCCAAATATTAAGTGCCAGCAGAGATAATAATAAGAACAGCCACAGTCCAGTATTCTGAGAACTGACAAGATCGAGGTGAATTTTATACAAAAAAAAAACAGGGAATTATCGTGAATTTTGAAAAATTTCGGGAAAAACATAAAATTATCATACAAGCGTATAAGATTCATAAAATTACATTTCGACTGTATTATGACCGAAGAACAAATCTTAATAACAAGATTACAATTGGGTTTCGCAGGAAGAAAAGTGCCATATATGTAGTTGAGTGCTACGTCACTTGTTTTCGTCTTCACACTACACCGCAACAGAGAGTAAATAGTGGGACGACGGAACGAGGGGTTGGTGAGGGGTATCAGCGCTGTTTTAGATGCAACAGTCCCAGATAAGATGCTTACACACACACACACACACGCGCCGCGCACCAGAGAATACTTCTAATTCTCACTTTCGTCTTCAGTCGTTCGCTGCACTTCATTCGACGTGAATGTTCAACAACAGTTCTATATTCATAACAATCAAGAGTGTATTTTTAGCGATAAAATAGTTTGTATTAAAATAAATCCTCTCGACAGAACGTGCAGCAGAGTACATTCAATTATAATTAACTCAATTTTGTATTCACCCTTAATCTTTAATTTGTTTCTATGTTATTCTTTAATTAATGTCTGCAGAAATAAATTTAAAAGTACGAATTTAGTTGTGTTATTCCTGACCAGTTTCTATATAGAGTGGGTTACAATTCGAAAATATGTGGGAAATGTAGCAAATCCCGATGCTGAGTATGGTGATTGTGGTATAAATAAAGTATTTAACTCGCTAATAACTTAAGGCGTTTTCACCACACTGAAGAATAAACGTCATTTCATGGACAGTAGTTTGCCCTATGCAAGTATATGGATACAAAATTGGACATGAGTCATGTCTGCCCGTTTGAATACTATGCGTAGTAGTTTCAGTCCGGTGAAGCGCGTCATTAAATCAATCGATAAATACAGTTCGTTAAGTTTAGCATGGCCAGTGAGATGGGCTATAGGGTCATACGCGGCCAGCACGAAATCTCAAGGTCACCGGCCATGCTATACCTCACGAACTGTAGTTTATGAGTTGTCCACTGGAGCATCGAGCGCTACTAGCAATCTCGCTCCATTTTCATAAACATATGCACAGCGCAGGGCTTCCCGACTACGGCACTAAATACTTTTATAATATCTATCTTTTAATATATATCTTTTAATTATTCTAGTTATAGCCTACTGTTCTGTGTTTGTCGTGATTTTGAGTGTTTTGTTTGATCGGTAAGTACTTTTCTTAATCTTGTATTTTTAAGTTAGTTGATATAGTCAAAGATTACAATTATTGATGCGATAGGGTGTTAAAGGAAGTGATGGTATCATCGTTCCTGTTAGTAGGCAAGTCGACATTAATCCAAAACATTTAACCAAGTGCGATTTTACATATAATTTATTATAGTGTATTTCAATTGCTGTATGATATCGGTACTTTATGTCAATGAATTGTCTGTGCCCACTCCAGTTAGGCGAAATATAGCGTGAGCCATTAGCTCTAGCGGTGTGGACACATTAGTTCACAGTTTGTTACGATTATTGTGTAGTGGTCTAACCACCTGATGCACCTTGCGATTGAGAGTGTATATTTGACTGAGACTGAGGCGACTGCACAAGTGCACATTAGCATGTGGCCACCCTCCCATGCCCATCCGGCCACCCTCCAACTATCACGCTCCTCGCCAGCAGTCTACTGCTACTCTGTGTCCTGACTCCTGTCACAATACATTGTTGCAAGCTGGACATTCATATCACCCATCGCACAGGCGACAACATGACCTAATGCGTATAATATTCATTTCATTCGTCATTTAGTAAAGTTATGATTTTTCAATGGCCTGGCGACCGTATTAGTTTCAAGCCCTTATAACTAATGTAAACGCGAAACCCATATAACTCAGCCGTGTATTGGGATAAAAATACGTTTCATGCCTCATTTGAAAGATTATTTAACTATGTATTGGCCCTTTTGGTCTTTTTTAACAACAAAGAGTTAATTAATTAGACTAGTAATTAAATAACTAACGGTGATTATGGTAAATAAATAAAACATAAAACTGTTTTATGGCTCTATACACTTGCGGGCTATTTTTTAATTTGTATTGATAGGATACGTTATTTCACAGATATGTCGAAAAAACACGGAAAAACTACATTTCAAGAAAACTGGCTCTTAGACCCGGAACTGAAAACTTGGCTGAAGAAAGTTGACGATGATGTTTACTCAGCGTCGTGTAGATTTTGTCCAGCTGCAGTGATACAGTTGGCAAGCATGGGACGCCAAGCGCTGACCAGCCACATCGCGAGTCTGAAACATAAACTAAAGTGGGCTTTCAACAATCCCCAGGACTGAATACGTTCTTTCGTCGTCCGGTAACCACTAACGCGCAAACAAGCTCACCCTTCGTTGCCGTTTCTTCTGCTTGTATCGATCCTCCTGCAACTGTATCCACGGCTTCAACTTCGTCGGAGCTTTCGCCAGTCGTACTTGACTCTTCAACAGCTGTCCAAGTTCAACCCAAGGGATTGAAAAAGTTTCTTCTAAATGAAAATGTTACCAAAGCAGAAATTCTTTGGTGTATGGAAACTGTTTTTACACATCAGACCATGCGAGCTGCGGGGAGGGATGTCAACATATTTAAGCTTATGTTCCCTGACAGCGAGATTGCTTCGAAGATGGAACTGCAAAGAACCAAAATCGCCTACACTATTATCTATGGTCTAGCTCCTCACTTCAATAAAAAACTTGTCGATAAAGTTACTAACTGCGAGTGTTTTGTAGTTGCCTTCGACGAATCTCTCAACAAAGTTAGTCAAAGGCAACAGATGGATCTTGTTGTTCGGTTTTGGGGCTTGGGAGAAGGATTAGTTTGCACTAGGTATCTAGCGTCTGCCTTTTTGACAAAATCTGCCGCGTGTGATTTATTGGAGGCGTTCCTCTCATCAATCAAACCTCTCAGCAGGCAGAAACTTCTGCAGGTGTCGATGGATGGTCCGAACGTAAACGTAGCGTTTTTTCGAGAGTTAAAAGCTACATTAAAAGAAGATGATAACAACTCTACAACATTGCTAGACTTTGGAAGCTGTGGGCTACATGTGGTACACAATGCATTTAAAAAGGCTATGATAGTAACTAAGTGGGAGATAGTTGCCTTCTTACGAGCCCTTTACAATCTTTTTAAGGACACTCCGGCCAGAAGAGGGTTTTACACTTTGGAAACTGGGTCCAAGGTGTTTCCTCTTAAGTTCTGTGCGGTTCGGTGGCTGGAAAATGCCAACGTAGCTCAAAGGGCGATGGAAATGCTACCGCACATAAAAAAATACGTGGCATCCGCTGAAAGGGAGAAGAAAGTCCCGACATCAACCTCGTATACAACTGTCGCGAAAGGACTGAATGACCCTCTTCTAGGACCAAAATTGGCATTTTTTAAAACGCTGGCAAATGAGGCGGAACCTTTCTTGAAGGATTTTCAGACCAACTGGCCGATGGTTCCGCTCCTCCACTCGGCTCTGTCGAGCCTTATCTGTTCGGTAATGGAAAGGTTCGTTAAACCTACGAAAATAAGTGCAACCGTTGATCTGAACAACGTAGATAACCTGCTGCACTCCAATAAGGTGAACATTGGATTCTCTACTTCGGCAGAGATTAGAAAATGTAGTTTGGCCGACTCTCAAATTAAACAGTTGAGAAAAGACTGCAAGTCAGCACTGAAGGCGTTTGTGCAGAAGATTCTAGAGAGATCGCCATTGAAATATAAAATCTCCGAACTGTTCACCTGTTTTGATCCGTTAATTGCTGCCGAAAATGTGGGGAAACAGCTGTTGGACAAACTCCTTCTGTCTCTCATTGAACACGGCTGGGTCAGTGGATCATGTGCTGATAAGGTGGCTGCTCAATACAGCCGAGCATGCTCTTCAACTTTGGGCAAGGAGACCTTGCTTCAGTTTGACCGAAAAAAAACCAGACTAGATGAGTTTTGGATGACATTTTTAAAAGAAGAACACCACGAACTCAGAAGAGTAGTGAAAATGATCCTGGTCTTGTCACATGGAAACGCTGAGGTCGAACGGGGGTTTTCCGTCAACAAAGAATGTCTGGTGACAAATATGGCTGAAGAGACCTTGGTTGGGTTCCGGACAGTGTACGTTGAGATTCAGAAGTCTGGGGGAGTGGACCAAGTTGAAATCACGAAAAGTCTGGTCCATGCTGCTAGAAACGCCAGATCCCGATACGGCGAAGAAGTGGAGAAGAGGAAACGGGAAAATCAAATAGAAGAAGAAGAAAGACTATCTCTGAAAAGAAAGAATCAGATGATACAGGAGCTTGAGGCCAAAAAAGCAAAACTCATGGAAAGTGTGAGGGACGAGGCCAGTTCCATCGACAGAGAAATAAATAGCCTCTTAAGAAAATAGTCTGTAATTATAAGTTATGTAAATAAGTTACCTTTTTACCAAAGTATATATTTTTATGATATGTAACGTTATTTACTTATATTATTAATAATGAGTTATGTTAAAGTTTCTTGTTTAATTTGATATGTAGTTGTAAGTCATTATTTTCGCTCACACGTTGCTAGTCTGTCAAGAAAAATGTGTTGTATATTATCATGATGTAAATAATTTAAATAAGTTACCTTTTTTTTACCAAAGTACTGTCTATGTAAATAATTTTGTTTGTCGCATACCATTGTTAGATTACATTTATGATATGTCTTGTTGTTTACTTATATTAATAATAATGAAATGAGTTATGTTAAAGTTTCTTGTTTAATTTGATATTTAGTTTTAAGTTAATATTTTTGTCTCACAAGTTGCTAGTCTGTCAACAAAAATGTGCTTTTACATTAAGTTTATTGTAAAAAAACATACCATTATGTTACTACCGTAATAATATGTTTAATTAATAAGTTTCTATTGAGATTTTTCCTTTAAATAAATATTTTTTGGTGTCAGAGTATATCCTATTTTTTCATTGTGGATTTCCTTGTAAATTTATTAGAGTCCGTCTGTTTTTTCATGAAGCCCGGAGAGTGGAAGTGACGCGGAGGAGTTGGGAGAACAGCAGGCTAGGGGAGTGCCAGCTGGTCAATCCGCCGCGCTACTACTGTTAATATTGATTTTGTAACACGCCGTTAATACCATTCTCAGATATCAGTTGTAATATACTATATTTGCACAACCCTGTTTGTATCATGCATTCAAAGGAACCAATGTTTTCAGAAACTACTGTAAATAGCATTATCCTCACAGTGCGAGTACTGGGAAGTGACTGATAGCTGTTTACCTCCCACCCAGCGTAAACCTAGTTATAACGGTTTCAGCCACCAAGGTCAACAGCGTCATGAAGCAGCATCACCCTAAGTATTTCTGAAGCGTATTACTTAAGTCCAATTACTATTTTCTTATATCAAATTTATAAATTAATGTAAAACTAAAGACTTTATAAGATACCTGTTTACTTATCTCTAAAAATCACGCGTAAAATATCATTGAAAAATCAAAATTACCGCCCGGGAAAACCGGGGAAATATCACGTGAATTTACATATCAATCAGACTTATTGGCCACCTGTAATAACGTTCTAATTAGCGTCGATGTCCAGTAGCTACTGAGAACTGACAAGATCGAGGCTGATGCAATATTACAAAGTAAACAAACAGCTGTTCCATTGGCGGCTTCACAAAATGGCTTCCAACCGAATGACAGCATATTCGACTAGTCACTTAAATTTGGTCCAGTTTACAATATTTTAATCTATATTGTAGTATCGGAACAACGGTTAAGTTCCAGAGTTTGACTTAGATCCATGCATAAACCTTCTGTATTTGATAGCGTGATGAATTTCATATTAAATCGTCAATTCTCTGTGTTGATCGACTTTGTTAGGTCACTTGTTGTGCTACAAAATCATCGAATATGATGTAATTTATTGATATTTTACAATTACAATATAAAATGGGTTTAAAACAAGTTTTAAATAGTCACCGATCAATTTTGATAACAAAAACAGGAGAACTCTCATTTGTTATTATTTTCAGAACCTAACCTCACGATAGAGTTTAGGAAAGGCGTCAGCTCAGCCTGTTGATTTACTCATTTTTAGCTGTACAAGTTGTTTTCATCCACCTGAAATAGACATAACATAAATTTTTCTACTATCGAGTTTATTTTAATGTTTTATTGAGGTTTACAGCTTAACAAATCCCAATTAGAACTTTGTGATTGTCAGTACAAGTTAGAGTATTGGCGGTGTAACTGAAACTTGATGTGATAGGGTAGAATAGGAATAATAATTAGTATTACCTGAATATCTATAATCTTTATGTCATAACCTTAATATTTCTGGTAGGCATAGGTTATTTAAATTTTGTATTTGCCTTGCTTATGTTGTACTGATATTTATTTATTTATTTAGATATTGGTGTGGTCTAGCCTATAATAGCTTAGGCCTAGCTAGCTTCAGCTTGAGAATATATGTTTTCACTCTTTTAAATTAAAATAATTAATTAATTATAATACATAATAGTTTGCACTCTGGAATTCTCCGTCAACAACAAACTTCAAACAAGAATAATTATTTGGTAACTATCAATTGGACTAATATTTATTTTTGTGTACAATAAACACAACTAAAGAAGGTGTTATTTTGTATTAACTAAAGAGGACTGAATCAAACAAAACCCATTGCATTTCCAATAATACAATAATATTCCCTAAACAGCAGGCAAGCTGCAAGAACAAACAAATATAGGTGAAGGTGCCAGGATTTATAACCTAAAAATCAAGTCATGTAAAATATAGCTAGCTTGAAAAAATCTTGGTAATTTCTGCTGGGGTGATTTTGTGTTCACAAGGGTTTGTGTGCTCACAAGCCCTCAGGATGGCCTCGTGGATAGGTAAGATGCATCCATGGATAATATAGGGCTGCATAACCTGGATAATTGACTCAACGTTCTCCTGTATCTTCGTTTTAGGTTTTAGGAAAGACATGGAAGAGATTCTAAAAGACTGCGAGAGCTGAACAACAACACACTTTCGGCCTTCCCTATCATGAGATCGAGAATAGGGTCAGTCTGTACCTTGCCCAGAGAGCCACAAGCAAAACCTGTAAGTGTACAATAAGTGTCGTTTATGATTTTACCTTGTTTATTTTAGTATTTCATTAGTTATTTTTAGTATCATTACTTACTGTCCTTGATTTAGCCTTCAAAGGCATTAAGGAGGACACTTCTTCTTTTCTTTCCCTAAATTAGTGAGAGAAAATAAAATATCCTTAATTATAGTAAAGTTTGTTTATCTGGCATCATATTCAGACAATCATTATCAATAAATAATCCATCATCATATTGATTAGAACTTTAGAAGTTAGAAAAACTAATCACTAGAATAGGAGAACAGAATCAGAATACAATAAAATTACCGCAAACATGTTTACAATCTTATATCAATAGTTAACACAAAAACTTATTCACTCACATTATTCCGTCCACTCATTACAAAGTTAAGTTAGTTTACCTGAAAATTCACATTCATACTTTTAAACACATTAACTCTAACTCTCCGAACAACATAAAGAATAATAAAGATAATACCAGTACAAAATTTTATTTTCATTTTCAGTTTGTTACAAAATTAAATATCGTATTATACTTTCTTTTAATTTTTAAAGTTACTTTCTTTGAGTTATGTTATGAGATAAATTCTAATTTTGTTTTTATACTTGATGTTATTGTTTTTACCAACAATTATAAAGTTGAGTATATTCAGTTTCTGGATTTCCAGGGGGAATGGTGAAGTTCACAGATGTTCCGTGGGGGAACACTGGCAAACTTGACAGCAACAACCCGAGTCCAAACTTGCACCTTGACGAATGCATGGTCTGTCTGGAACCAATGACTGAAAAACCCAAGACAAAACTCGATTGCAATCACGAGTTCCACACACAGGTAGTCGCAGATTTTATTTATAGTGTGTTCTTTTTAGTTTGTTATGTTTACAATACTGATAGTGATTTTTTTATGTGAGAGTATTGGTAAAACTGTTTTAAATACATTGTTTTGTACAATTTGTCAGGGAGTTAATGTAGGGGTCAGAATAATAAAAGAAAATTAATCCTGTCTTTTCAAGATGTCAAAACTGCAGTTAAAACTTGCTAAAGATGAGAGTTCTCTAATGAAAACGTACAATAATACTTCACATGGGAATGTACCAAAATCAGGAATGTAATGGTGTGAGAAAGTACCAAGATTTCCTAGGACAGTGAAGTCATCTGTTTTTGGCAAATTAAAAGAAAAATGCTACCAAGTCGTGATTTGCCTACTTACTCTAGTAAGAGTTTAGAGGTTGTCGCAAATCCTAATAAAAATTGTAATTATGTAATAGACCGTAATGAAAGTTGTCACTTTGTCATGGATGCTAACAGAAGATAGGTGGGAGTAACTATGACTCTTGTTAGGTTTGAAAGGAAGAGCGTTATGACTAAACTTGGTGGATTTTACAAGGAGAGATATAGTAGCTAGCTTACCTGAGAAACCCCTCTCCTTGTGACTCTTGTTAGATATTTTTTTGAACATTTAAATGAGAATTGATCAATTAAAGTCTAATAGTACTGTACCCTTAAACCGGGAAATCTGCAACATTTATCTTGGAAATTGCTGGAATTATACAGTAATTTGTTTCCTCAGGAAATGACCCCTGGTTATATTCTTTTATTTATACTGTATGATTGAATTTATTTATGGTTTCAGTGTCTGCGCAAGTGGTTGAAAGAGAAGCGAGTCTGCCCCCTTTGCAACAAGTTCGCAGCAATGCCAGACGAGTTCCCTGCTTTGTAGAAAATGAGCAGTGGGAGTTTGATTTAGCTATTTTTGTAATTTGAAATATATAGGTATATCCTTTTTTGATAATTTCATTCTGATTACGGTTACTAAAACTAGAGTTCACTCATCTCTACTAACAGTACAGCTCTATCTACATACTATC
Organism: Matsumurasca onukii; assembly: GCA_018831715.1. Lineage (NCBI taxonomy): Eukaryota > Metazoa > Arthropoda > Insecta > Hemiptera > Cicadellidae > Matsumurasca > Matsumurasca onukii. The sequence goes on from CM032064.1 coordinate 19,879,854, forward strand.
TGTATTAGTTTATAAATCTATTAATAAAAAAGGGTTCTGTGTTAGTTCGTTCAGTGTCTATGTTTCTCCCCTTAACATCTCACACAAGCGTATTCCATTGTTGTAAGGAAAAGGTTTTTTCACGTGAATGTGCCTGTTTCCAGGACCATCAGCCCGGGTTTTGGTCACGTTGATATTGACTGTCTAGTGATGAGATATACTCCTCCACTCTATTACTTTTAAAGAGGATAGAGCTTGGTCAACCAAGCAAGAACTCATGTTTACCACTGAAATAGAAGAGTATTGATTATTTCTCTTCAGGAGACGAGGGTAGGTGGAAATTAAAGGTGTCACGGTATCAAAGCGGTAACAAAGTAGTGATTTGCATTCGGCGAGTCAAATTAAGCGTGACGGTGTCGAAGTCCGCGATTTTTGTGTGAGGAATCAGAGATAGCAGTGAGCGGTATCAAAGATTAAGATTATTTGACAGGGGTGCTAGTGGAGTCAAGAGATGCAACCACAGGTAATATCTAAGTTGTTATTTCAAATACAAAGGTTTAACATTGAAAACATGCCCTGCGGTTGAACGCCCTGAAGAAGCTGTGGCCTCATGTAAGGCAAATGCCTTATGCACTTTTGTAAACCAGTATTTAGTTCTTACAGCAGGTAGTATAACTGTCATTTGTCTTCAAGTATAGCACAGAGCATAGAATATATAGAGGCGTATCCAGCGATGCATGGGTGAAGCCACTTGCTGGGGAAGTGTGCCACTGGATGGCGACCTCCACTCCTTGCATTTTCTTTGAGCCTCTGACCCAGGCGTTCCACCTCACCTAAGCCCTGTCAGGCTTGTGCCACATGAGATGTGACTTGTGTTTGCGTTCACAGAGTGATACGTTATTATGTGGGTTTTGATAGTGGACTGTCGTCTGCTAATTGATAACCAAAGTTGCTTAGTCAAATGGTGATTTTTAATCTAAGTTTTTATTAGTTTAAATCATACACAATACCCAATAATGCCTGTAAGTTTTTAAATAAGATCCATTTTTTATAAAAAATTCATAGACTCATCTTTTGCCATTCAAATAATTTTATAATTACAGTATAAATGTTTTACTTACTTATACTGGCTAGAACTGCACATAATGTTCATTTTACTCAATTTTTAAAACTGGACAGTGAATAGAACATCTCCACAACCGTCTTTCCTTTATAAAATCCATACAGAAGCAAAACAAAAACTATTTATTATCACTGAACAACTTTTAAGTATAAGAATAGTTTTTATTTTCACTCTTCAAGAATATGCATGAATAAGCCAGTCAAGATAACCTGTTGTGTTTGCTGCAAACTGCATGCTGCCTGCTACAGCTCTAGGGGCAGTTGGTTATACTACTACCGTTAATTGAATCTTGTGTTGATAAGGAAGATTGGAGTCTATAGAATTGCTATATACAGTACATTACTTATGTACCTTACCTTATCTGTTGAATTTTGATATATAAAATTAATATTCAGTACATAATATGAAGTCTAACTATGAGGGTGAACTGAGTAGCCTTCAATAGTTAGTAACAGCATAATAATTGACTAGTTGAGGGGAAATTAAAATAATATGACAGATAATAATGTGAATAGTCTACTGTTACCAAAAGGATGGTCAAGAGAAGTTAAAACTAGACCACCTGGTTTGAGTAAGGGAGATAAATATGTAATTGTTCATTCTCCTGGTGGGAAAACATTAAGATCCAAGCCTGTAATGCAAAAATATCTGGAATAGAATAAACTTCCGTTCAAATTAGAACAGTTTAACTTCTCCACAAAAAATATTAAAGGCCCTAAATCCTCTTTCAACGCTTCTGTATCTGACCTGAGTTTGACAGAATCCTCAGCTTTAGGTTCACCCAGCACTGGAACTGGCAGGGAGGCTAATGAAACGTTGCCTTCTGCATCCTCATCTTCCATGAATACTTCATCTCTATCAGTACAAACCATTGATACTGCATCTAATGACCTTTAGATATCAACTTTGGATAGTTTTGATATACTCCATCGTTCAAGAATGATTGAAGAAGAAAATATTTACTAACTTTTAACTTTTATTAACTAAAGTCCATGATTGACGCATTAACATATAGGGCAATAGACAGTGACTCTGTAAACTGCTATTGGAAGTTGAGAAACAAGTTTTCTTTAAAAGCAATGTACCCAAACTGAACAAATGGAGGTTGAGGTTGATGGCAGCAGTTTTGTACAAAGCATGACCCCTCAAAGATCCACTGCTTCCAATGTGTCCAAAAGGAGAACTTTGTGATGCAGTTTTGGTCAAATATTTTTCTGACTTATCTCAGCAAATAAATTACAGTTTGTGCTGCTATTTTCCACCATCTGTTGTACAGATACTCAAGTTTCAATCTGAGGATTTGGGAGCGGCGTATAATTTGGGCGAGATTGCTCATCATGAATCTGTTTCTCATATAGCTATGGCGGTTAGTAACAGTAGTGCACCGAATTAACCTGGAACTCATTGGTCACTGATGGTGTATAGTAAATCAGCAAACCCATATTACCATTTGGACTCGGTGAGGAACTCTTTAAATGGCAAGTGGGCTAGGATAGTTGCAGCTGAGCTACATAAGGTCTGGGACCTTGGTTCAAACCATCAGTTTGAGGACGTCTGTTGTTTTCAACAGAATAATGGTATTGATTGTGGGGTCCACGTCATTCACGATGTTAGACTAGTGTCTGAAATTGTTTCCAAGGTGGTAATCTGGCTGATAACAATTTGTTCATTCAGCCGTTTGTTGCCTCTAGAGTAAGGAAAGAGCTTGTATGCCCAAATCCTAGTTCTGCTCTACAATGGAGATCTACTAAAATGTCTAATAATAAATATGTACGATCTAGTCAAATCAGGAAAAACCTATAGTAATTACTCTGAACAAAATAATCCTCAACAGAAACCAAGACAAACAGACATCAGTAGGAAAAATAAGCAAACTACCTCAGATAACAAAACTTCAGAGTTAAAGGATTCAAATGCAGGTGTTTCAAGAGTTGTAGTAATTGGTGACAGCCACAGTAGGGATGTAGCCTGTATCATGAACACAAACTATAGTGATACTCTGAATGCATTTGAAATATGCTATTGCAAGATTTCATCAACTGAAAAAAGATATATCTTTGTATGGGAGTAAGCCTGATCACGCCCTTATTTTGTTTGTTGGTGCTAATAATGCGTTCACTGGACAACTTCATGAGGTTTTTGGCGAACTGAAAGATATTCTTTTGAAGACAAAATCCTATAAAGTTTTCATCATGAGTGTTCCATTTAGGCGTGACATCCCTCTTAGCAGTGAAGTGAATTGGAATATTTTGAACTTAAATATCTTTCTTAGTGATGTATCTAATTCCTGTGAAAGATTTGAGTTCATGGACATTAGTGTTTTCCTGAACATTTTCTAGCTAAAGATGGAGTACACCTCAATTCTAGAGGGAAGAGGAACTTGAGTCATCGTATAGTATTGAAGCTTCGGGGAAAAAGGTCTAGTACTACAAGACAACTTTAGTCAGCTTATCCCTCAAGACTGTTGGTAATTTCTTGATACTGGATGCTGATATGTCCGAAATAATTGACCAACACAAGTTAGACAAATCAGTCGCTTTTGCCCATTCAATATCGAGAGACTTGAACAACCACAGGAATATGACAGCTGGAGTTGCGGTTACTTTCCGCAGGAAGTTCAAAAGACCACTTTTAGAAAATCTCAAAAATAAATACTTGTCCATTCAACATTCGGATTCTGGTGCCAAGGTGTATGGGGTGATAACCAAGGACATTTATAAAGGCAAGCCCACCAGTGAGGACTATGTAACTGCGTTTGAGGCCCTTGACAGGATATTAAATTGAAGACTTTCCGCATGTTAATCTGCTCTCCAATGGGTTGCATAGGGATAATGTCAACATTGATAGTTTTGCTTACAATATAGTTAAGCTGCAAAGTACCAATATCCCTGTAAGCATTGTTACCAGTGAGCAATGGTCAGCACAAGGTCCTTGAGACGAGGTTTGTCGCAATGGGAGTTTAAAGACCAACTGCAGCAAGCCATCTTGAAATTTTGGGGCTCAACAGATCATCACCATGATAGCAATGATAAAGCCCCAAGTCAGATAATCACCGGGTCTCAATCATCACAGCAGTCGCTGGTTCAGATGAACTCCTTTCCACCTCTACCTCATCGAGAGTCATCACCACGAATCCTGTTGGACGACACAACTTCCGTGCTGCCTTCTCCGAGTGTCTCTTTGACCTCGCCGCTTAGGGGTTAAGTTCAAGATGCTCCTCGCTCGAATGTTGTGATTGGTGGTCAGCTTTGTGAGAATTTGGCTAATGTGAAAGTGGGTGTTGACAGATTGTGTGGCTCTTCTCAGAACTCATCTCTTAATTTTTCCCAGTCAGATTTTTTAGGAACAACCTAGTAGTGTCACATGGGTTGTCTGATAAAAGTGATGCTTCTGCTAATAATAAATTCAACAAACCGACTCACAATCAAATTAAAATATTTCACCAAAACATCGAGCATTTGATGTCACGTTTAGGGCCTTTACAAATTATACTTGAGGAAATCGATCTTCATGTGATTGTTCTTTCTGAACATAACATTAAATACAATGAAATTAACAGTTTAAAAATACAAGGATTTACTGTTAATTCATACTATTGTAGGAAAAATAGTAATAAAGGGGGTGTTATAATATTATCTAGAGATGAGTTTGGCAGGAGTCATACACTTCTTCCAACCTGTGATCTATGTGAAGAAAAAGTTTTTGAGTATTGTGCTACTAAATTTAAGTTTGACACCTTTCAGGTAATTGTAATGGCTGTTTACCGTTCACCTAGCTCGAGTATCAGTGTATTTCTGGATGTATTAAATGTGTTGATTACTACAATGTTAAAAAGATGTAATGAGATTATAATTGTAGGGGATATTAATGTTTTACAAAACACTAAAGAAACCAAGGATTTAAGATGTGTATTAAAAAGTCATGGTATGGTGTTTCTAGTTGATTTCTCCACAAGAACCTGTGGTACAGCTCAAACGTCAATTGACAACTTTTAACTAATTTACCGCTAAACATTTACATGTTGAGTCTGATCACCAATCTTTCAGATCATGATGGCCAGGTTCTTGTGATAAACTGTAATTCTAATGTGCATGTATCTAATAATAGAAATATAACTTGTTACAAAGAAAGTTTAATGGTAATAACAAAGAGATGTTTTTAAAACTATCGTCAGGCGAAGATTGGTTTGATGTTTGGACTGTGTGAGATGTTCTATTCACTGTCAGTTTTAAAATTAAGTAAAATGAACATTTTGTGCAGTTCTAGCCAGTATAAGTAAGTAAAACATTTATACTGTAATTATAAAATTATTTGAATGGCATTGTTTATTAATGCTTTTCTTATAATTTCCTTTAAATTTTACTGGTGCTTTTCCATTTCACCGATAGGATTCTTCTCCAATTAGTTGACGCTTTTATTCAAATTACAGTATTTTTACACATTCCCTTTCTGAGTCCCCCTTCGAACCCTCTATTGTTCTTTGGTTAAATCCAACTTCTTGAATCAAACCCTGAGTATTCTCACACATTTGCGTTGTATTATCTATTATTGTATTATCTATTATTATCTCATTAATTTATTGTATAGTTTATAATATGTTGAGATCGTTATACTATCTTGTTATGTTGTACCTATATAGTTTATTATCCGTTATCTTTTCATAAGTTTACTTCTTACATTGTACAAAATTTTATTTTCTATTTTGTTGTAAATATTCTATTCTAGTTACATAGTACCTACTCATTATTTCATGATTCTAAATTAAAAGTAAATTGTATTCGCAGTACCGTTGTCATTTTTCATCATTTCATTATTATTTTGTAAAAGTGTATTATTTATGCATGGATGTATTCGTCAACATCGTCGCATTCGCATACACACATTTGCATTGTATTATCTATTATTCTCTCATTAATTTATTATATAGTTTATATTATGTTAGTCGTTATACTATCTTGTTATGTTGTACCTATATAGTTTATTATCTGTTATCCTTTTCATACGTTTACTTCTTACATTGTACAAAGTTTATTTTCTATTTTATTTGCCAAAATATTCTATTCTAGTTAGTAATGTAAAATTGTAAAAGTAAATTGTATTCACTCACTTTGTCATATTCTCTTGGTGTTTTTCTATTGGAACGCGGTGGGATTACTGGCTCAGCATTTACAGCTTCTGCAGCTTCAATCATATAATTTGTAATAGTTTAGACTTGATCTGACAGATTAATAAAGTAAGATAAAAATATAAATAAATTTTAAAGGAGTGTCAGATATGAGTAAAACACAAGAAAAAAAATACCAAAACCAAAGTTGGGGTTGCTAGAACTTGCAAAGCAATAAGGAAATGTATCACAGGCGTGTAAAGTAATGGGATAATCAAGGGATACATTTTACCGCTTCAAAGAGCTGTATGAAACGGGAGGGGAAAAAGCATTATATGAGATAAACAAAAGCAAACCATTACTTGCCAATAGAGTACCAAAGGATACAGAAGAAGCAGTAGTTAAAATAGCAGTAGAGTTTCCAGCATATGGACAAGAAAGAGCAGCTAATGAGTTAAAGAAAAAAGGAATTCTAATATCTGCTAGCGGGATAAGGTCAATATGGGAAAGAAACGACCTTGAAAATTTTAAAAAGAGATTGAAAGCACTGGAAGCGAAGGTGGTACAAGATGGTATCATTTTGACAGAGGAGCAAGTTGCTGCTTTAGAAAAAACTAAGGAACAAAAAGAAGCCAATGGCGAAATTGAGACACAACACCCTGGATACTTAGGTAGTCAAGATACCTATTATGTAGGCAATATCAAAGGTATTGGGCAATTTATCAACAAACTTTTATTTGATACCTGCTCATTGGTTTTGCATTTCTTACAACAGAACTAGACCTAATTCCGGTAAGTATTGCTATGGTAAGACTCCTATGCAGACCTTTTTTGATATTATGCATATTGCTTACAAAAATATTGATAACATTAAAACAGATTCTGATATCGGTTTTGACTTCGTCGATTCTTCTGTCAGATAATTCATGACTGTCAGATCAAGTCTAAACTATTACATATAATTTGTGTCATACCCTTTATCGGCAATAAGTGCCTCCATGTTCTTGCCTTCTATCAGGTCTAAAGCTTTTACGTAATCCGATCTTTGCCCTGCAGTAACAAAGAATCTCAGTGGGTTGCCCAAAGCATCACAAGCAGCGTGTAATTTGCTTGAAAATCCTCCTTTGCACCGTCCCAGCTCTTGTTCTTGTCTATCAGTTTCCACATTTTTTTCTTGCACCAGCAGCATGTTGATGTGTCCTGATTATTGTTGAGTCTATCATGAGCCACTCTGTGTCTCCATTAACAGCTAATGTGTTGAAAATCATCTGCCAAACACCAGATTTTGCCCACCTTATACATGTACACTTGACCATTTTCCATACTCAGCCGGCAATGCTCTCCATGTTGCTCTGTTCTACCTATCCATTATTGCAGCTACGAATCTCCTGTTATCTTTGCGCTTCTTCCATATCTCCTTCCTTACCTGGCAGACTGTTTTTATTCTCTCACATTGCTCATCTTTTAAATCATATAGCATTCTCTTTACCTATTAATAAAGAGTACTCTATATCACTATTTTTTTATGTCGACAAGACCTAATGCAAAGCACATAACAAACGCGTTAATCTTGACTTTTTTATAAAAGAAAGTAATAATAAAATTTTGCTACAGGGGATTAACTATGATTTTAACCTTACAACAGTTGAAAGAGGTGCTAAATCCAGTGGACTTAGCTAATGGTAACATACTTGAACAAATAAAAGGTGGGCTTGAGGGAAAAGATGAAGATACATATCAAAAGTGGGCAAGGGAAGACTTTGATCTAGATCATCTGTTTGATGTGTCTATCACAGGCGATGAAAGGATAGCCAAGAAATCTGGCTTATTGCGTTTCGCTGCTAAAGGAGATTACAGGTCTGTAGTAGAAGCTCTAATAGAAGCAGGAGCTGATGTTGATAAAGAAGATAAAGAAGGAAGCACTCCCTTAATTTTAGCTGTTTCGAATAATAATATATATGTAATAAAGGCTCTAATAAAAGCAGGACCTGATACTAATAAGGAAGAAATTCTTCTGAGCAAGACTAGTTTAGCTATAGCTGCTCAAAAAGGTTACATAGATGTAGTAGAAGTTCTAATAAAAGCAGGAGATGATATTGATAAAGAAGATAAATGCGGAAGAACTCCTTTATCTATAGCTGCTCAAGAAAGTTGCACGGGTATAGTAAAGGTTCTAATAAAAGCAGGAGCTGATATTGATAAAGTAGATAAGTACAGAAGAACTCCATTATTTTATGCTGCTAGAGAGAGTCACATAGGTGTAATAAAGTCTCTAATAAAAGCAAAAGCTGACGTTAGTAAAAAAGGTAAATGCGGAAGAACTTCCTTAATTTTAGTTGTTAACATAAATAATATAAATTCAGTAAAGGCTCTAATAGAAACAGGAGCTGATACTAATAAAGTAGATAAAGAAGGAGACACTCCCCTACACTATTCTGCTTCCCATGGTTATTTAGGGATAGTTAAAGCTCTAATAGAAGCAGGAGCTGATATTCATAAACAAAATAAAGAAGGAAACACTCCCCTACACTATTCTGCTTCCCATGGTTATTTAGGGATAGTTAAAGCTCTAATAGAAGCAGGAGCTGATATTCATAAAAAAAATAAAGAAGGAAACACTCCCTTAATTTTAGCTGTTCAAATGAATAATATAAAATTAATAAGGGTTATAATAAAAGCAAAAGCTGAATTCTCTTGAGCCATGCTGTTGGAAGTGATGACAAACTTTACTAAAGTTTGTGAGGGATGTAATGAATTAAGATCTGGTGTTAATCATAATCTTAGTGAAGATGAATACGGACACTTGCCTATCTATAGCTATCAAAGATAATTTAACGGGTTTAGTATGCGATCTAATAGGAGCAGGAGCTGACTTAATGCACAAGACTATAGAGGTTACACTGCTTTACATCTGGCTGCTGAAAATGGCAACTTAGATATAGTTAAATACCTTGTAGAAGAGGGCTGACCTTAATGCACAAGACTATAGGGTTACACTGCTTTACATCTGGCTGCTGAAAATGGCAACTTAGATATAGTTAAATACTTTGTAGAAGAAGGGTCTGACCTTAATGTACAAGACTATAGAGTTACACTGCTTTACATCTGGCTGCTGAAAATGGCAACTTAGATATAGTTAAATACTTTGTAGAAGAAGGGGCTGACAGCAATGTACACAAGACTATAGAGTTACACCACTTTGTTTATCCTGGCTGCTGAAATGGCAACTTAGATATAGTTAAATACTTTGTAGAAGAGGGCTGACCTTAATGTACAAGACTATAGAGGTTACACTGCTTTACATCTGGCTGCTGAAAATGGCAACAGATATAGTTAAATACCTTGTAGAAGAAGGGTCTGACCTTAATGCACAAGACTATAGAGGTTACTGCTTTTCATCTGGCTGCTGAAAATGGCAACTTAGATATAGTTAAATACCTTGTAGAAGGGCTGACCTTAATGTACAAGACTTTTTTATAAAAGAAGTAATAAAATTTTGCTACAGGGGATTAACTATGATTTTAACAACCAGTTGAAAGAGGTGCTAAATCCAGTGGACTTAGCTAATGGTAACATACTTGAACAAATAAAGGTGGGCTTGAGGAAAAGATGAAGATACATATCAAAAGTGGGCAAGGGAAGACTTTGATCTAGATCATCTGTTTGATGTGTCTATCACAGGCGATGAAAGGATAGCCAAGAAATCTGGCTTATTGCATTTCGCTGCTAAAGGAGATTACAGGTCTGTAGTAGAAGCTCTAATAGAAGCAGGAGCTGATGTTGATAAAGAAGATAAAGAAGGAAGCACTCCCTTAATTTTAGCTGTTTCGAATAATAATATATATGTAATAAAGGCTCTAATAAAAGCAGGACCTGATACTAATAAGGAAGAAATTCTTCTGAGCAAGACTAGTTTAGCTATAGCTGCTCAAAAAGGTTACATAGATGTAGTAGAAGTTCTAATAAAAGCAGGAGATGATATTGATAAAGATAAATGCGGAAGAACTCCTTTATCTATAGCTGCTCAAGTTGCACGGGTATAGTAAAGGTTCTAATAAAAGCAGGAGCTTATATTGATAAAGTAGATAAGTACAGAAGAACTCCATTATTTTATGCTGCTAGAGAGAGTCACATAGGTGTAATAAAGTCTCTAATAAAAGCAAAAGCTGACGTTAGTAAAAAGGTAAATGCGGAAGAACTTCCTTAATTTTAGTTGTTAACATAAATAATCAGAAAAGGCTCTAATAGAAACAGGAGCTGATACTAATAAAGTAGATAAAGAGGAGACACTCCCTACACTATTCTGCTTCCCATGGTTATTTAGGGATAGTTAAAGCTCTAATAGAAGCAGGAGCTGATATTCATAAAAAAAATAAAGAAGGAAACACTCCCTTAATTTTAGCTGTTCAAATGAATAAGATAAAATTAATAAGGGTTATAATAAAAGCAAAAGCTGAATTCTCTTGAGCCATGCTGTTGGAAGTGATGACAAACTTTACTAAAGTTTGTGAGGGATGTAATTGAATTAAGATCTGGTGTTAATCATAATCTTAGTGAAGATGAATACGGAGCACTTGCCCTATCTATAGCTATCAAAGATAATTTAACGGGTTTAGTATGCGATCTAATAGGAGCAGGAGCTGACCTTAATGCACAAGACTATAGAGGTTACACTGCTTTACATCTGGCTGCTGAAAATGGCAACTTAGATATAGTTAAATACTTTGTAGAAGAAGGGTCTGACCTTAATGCACAAGACTATAGAGGTTACACTGCTTTACATCTGGCTGCTGAAAATGGCAACTTAGATATAGTTAAATACTTTGTAGAAGAAGGGGCTGACCTTAATGTACAAGACTAGAGGTTACACTGCTTTACATCTGGCTGCTGAAAATGGCAACTTAGATATAGTTAAATACCTTGTAGAAGAAGGGTCTGACCTTAATGCACAAGACTATAGAGGTTACACTGCTTTACATCTGGCTGCTGAAAATGGCAACTTAGATATAGTTAAATACTTTGTAGAAGAAGCTGACCTTAATGTACAAGACTATAGAGGTTACACTGCTTTACATCTGGCTGCTGAAAATGGCAACTTAGATATAGTTAAATACCTTGTAGAAGAAGGGCTGACCTTAATGCACAAGACTATAGAGGTTACACTTTTTACATCTGGCTGCTGAAAATGGCAACTTAGATATAGTTAAATACCTTGTAGAAGAAGGGCTGACCTTAATGCACAAGACTATAGAGGTTACACTGCTTTACATCTGGCTGCTGAAAATGGCAACTTAGATATAGTTAAATACCTTGTAGAAGAAGGGCTGACCTTAATGCACAAGACTATAGAGGTTACACTGCTTTACATCTGGCTGCTGAAAATGGCAACAGATATAGTTAAATACCTTGTAGAAGAAGGGGCTGACCTTAATGCACAAGACTATAGAGGTTACACTGCTTTACATCTGGCTGCTGAAAATGGCAACAGATATAGTTAAATACTTTGTAGAAGAAGGGGCTGACAACAATGTACAAGACTATAGAGGTTACACTGCTTTACATCTGGCTGCTGAAATGGCAACTTAGATATAGTTAAATACTTTGTAGAAGAAGGGCTGACCTTAATGTACAAGACTATAGAGTTACACTGCTTTACATCTGGCTGCTGAAAATGGCAACTTAGATATAGTTAAATACCTTGTAGAAGAAGGGTCTGACAATACACAAGACTATAGGGTTACACTGCTTTACATCTGGCTGCTGAAAATGGCAACTTAGATATAGTTAAATACTTTTTGAAGAAGGGTCTGACCTTAATGTACAAGACTATAGAGGTTACACTGCTTTACATCTGGCTGCTGAAAATGGCAACTTAGATATAGTTAAATACCTTGTAGAAGAAGGGTGACCTTAATGTACAAGACTATAGAGGTTACACTGCTTTACATCTGGCTGCTGAAAATGGCAACTTAGATATAGTTAAATACCTTGTAGAAGAAGGGTCTGACCTTAATGCACAAGACTATAGAGGTTACACTGCTTTACATCTGGCTGCTGAAAATGGCAACTTAGATATAGTTAAATACCTTGTAGAAGAAGGGTCTGACAACAATATACAAAGACTATAGAGGTTACTGCTTTACATCTGGCTGCTAAAAGCATAGATATAGTTAAATACCTTGCTTGTAGAAGAGGGGCTGCTGACCTTAATGTACAAGACTATAGAGGTTACACTGCTTTACATCTGGCTGCTGAAAATGGCAACTTAGATATAGTTAAATACCTTGTAGAAGAAGGGTCTGACCTTAATGTACAAGACTATAGAGGTTACACTGCTTTACATCTGGCTGCTAAAATGGCAACTTAGATATAGTTAAATACCTTGTAGAAGAAGGGGCTGACCTTAATGTACAAGACTATAGAGGTTACACTGCTTTACATCTGGCTGCTGAAAATGGCAACTTAGATAGTTAAATACCTTGTAGAAGAAGGGTCTGACCTTAATGCACAAGACTATAGAGGTTACACTGCTTTACATCTGGCTGCTGAAAATGGCAACTTAGATATAGTTAAATACCTTGTAGAAGAAGGGTCTGACCTTAATGCAAGACTATAGAGGTTACACTGCTTTACATCTGGCTGCTGAAAATGGCAACTTAGATATAGTTAAATACCTTGTAGAAGAAGGGCTGACCTTAATGTACAAGACTATAGGGTTACACTGCTACATCTGGCTGCTGAAAATGCAACTTAGATATAGTTAAATACCTTGTAGAAGAAGGTCTGTGTAATGAACAAGACTATAGAGGTTACACTGCTTTGCATCTGGCTGCTGAAAATGGCAACTTAGATATAGTTAAATACCTTGTAGAAGAAGGGGCTGACCTTAATGTACAAAGACTATAGAGGTTACACTGCTTTCATCTGGCTGCTGAAAATGGCAACTTAGATATAGTTAAATACCTTGTAGAAGAAGGAGCTGACAATGCAAGACTATAGAGTTACACTGCTTTACATCTGGCTGCTGAAAATGGCAACTTAGATATAGTTAAATACCTTGCCAGAAGAAGGGCTGACAACAATGTACAAGACTATAGAGATTACACCTTTACATCTGGCTGCTGAAAATGGCAACTTAGATATAGTTAAATACTTTGTAGAAGAAGGGGCTGACCAATGTACAAGACTATAGAGTTACTGCTTTACATCTGGCTGCTGAAAATGTAACTTAGATATAGTTAATACTTTGTAGAAGAAGGGGCTGACAGCAATGTACAAGACTATAGAGGTTACACTGCTTACATCTGGCTGCTGAAAATGGCAACAGATATAGTTAAATACAGCAGAAGAAGGGTCTGACCTTAATGCACAAGACATAAGAGGTTACACTGCTTTACATCTGGCTGCTGAAAATATGGCAACTTAGATATAGTTAAATACTTTTTAGAAGAAGGGTCTGACCCAGCAATGTACAAGACTATAGAGGTTACACTGCTTTACATCTGGCTGCTGAAAATGGCAACTTAGATATAGTTAATACCTTGTAGAAGAAGGGCTGACCTTAATGTACAAGACTATAGAGGTTACACTGCTTTACATCTGGCTGCTGAAAATGGCAACTTAGATATAGTTAAATACCTTGTAGAAGAGGGGTCTGACCTTAATGCACAAGACTATAGAGGTTACTGCTTTACATCTGGCTGCTGAAAATAGCAACAGATATAGTTAAATACTTTTTAGAAGGGTCTGACTTAATGTACAAGACTATAGAGGTTACACTGCTTTACATCTGGCTGCTGAAAATGGCAACTTAGATATAGTTAAATACCTTGTAGAAGAAGGGGCTGACCTTAATGTACAAGACTATAGAGGTTACACTGCTTTACATCTGGCTGCTAATGGCAACTTAGATATAGTTAAATACCTTGTAGAAGGGTCTGACCTTAATGTACAAGACTATAGAGTTACTACTTTACATCTAGCTGAAAATGGCAACTTAGATATAGTTAAATACCTTGTAGAAGAAGGGCCAGTGTAATGTACAAGACTATAGAGGAAACACTGCTTTATCTGGCTGCTGAAAATTACCTTAGATATAATTAAATACCTTGTAGAAGAAGGGTCTGACAACAATGCACAAGACTATAGAGGTTCCTGCTTTACATCTGGCTCAAAAGTAGCAACAGATATAGTTAAGCCTCTGTAGAAGAGGGCTGACCTTAATGTACAAGACTATAGAGGGATACACTGCTTTACATCTGGCTGCTGAAAATGGCAACTTAGATATAGTTAAATACCTTGAAGAAGGGTCTGACAACAATGCACAAGACCATAGAGTTACATGCTTTGCATCTAGCTGCTGAAAATGGCAACTTAGATATAGTTAAATACTAGCAGCAGAAGAAGGGGCTGACCTTAATGTACCAAGACTATAGAGGTTACACTGCTTTACATCTGGCTGCTGAAAATGGCAACTTAGATATAGTTAAATACCTTGTAGAAGAAGGGCTGACAATGGCCTACAAGACTATAGGAGTTACACTGCTTTACATCTGGCTGCTGAAAATGGCAACTTAGATATAGTTAAATACCTTGTAGAAGAAGGGTCTGACCTTAATGCACAAGACTATAGGGTTACACTGCTTTACATCTGGCTGCTGAAAATGGCAACTTAGATATAGTTAAATACCTTGTAGAAGAAGGGTCTGACCTTGTGCACAAGACTATAGAGGTTACACTGCTTTGCATCTGGCTGCTGAAAATGGCAACTTAGATATAGTTAAATACCTTGTAGAAGAAGGGGCTGACCTTAATCAACAAGACTATAGAGGTTACACTGCTTTACATCTGGCTGCTGAAAATGGCAACTTAGATATAGTTAAATACCTTGTAGAAGAAGGGGTCTGACAACAATGTACAAGACTATAGAGTTACACTGCTTTACATCTGGCTGCTGAAAATGGCAACTTAGATATAGTTAAATACCTTGTAGAAGAAGGGTCTGACCTTAATGCACAAGACTATAGAGGTTACACTGCTTTACATCTGGCTGCTGAAAATGGCAACTTAGATATAGTTAAATACCTTGTAGAAGGGCTGACCTTAATGTACAAGACTATAGAGGTTACACTGCTTTACATCTGGCTGCTGAAAATTGCAACTTAGATATAGTTAAATACCTTGTAGAAGAAGGGTCTGACCTTAATGCACAAGACTATAGAGGTTACACTGCTTTACATCTGGCTGCTAAAATGGCAACTTAGATATAGTTAAATACCTTGTAGAAGAAGGGCTGACCTTAATGTACAAGACTATAGAGGTTACACTGCTTTACATCTGGCTGAAAATGGCAACAGATATAGTTAAATACCTTGTAGAAGAAGGTCTGACCTTAATGCACAAGACTATAGAGGTTACACTGCTTTACATCTAGCTGCTGAAAATGGCAACTTAGATATAGTTAAATACCTTGTAGAAGAAGGGGCTGACCTTAATGTACAAGACTATAGAGGTTACACTGCTTTACATCTGGCTGCTGAAAATGGCAATTTAGATATAGTTAAATACCTTGTAGAAGAAGGGGCTGACCTTAATGTACAAGACTATAGAGGTTACACTGCTTTACATCTGGCTGCTGAAAATGGCAACTTAGATATAGTTAAATACCTTGTAGAAGAAGGGTCTGACCTTAATGCACAAGACTATAGAGGTTACACTGCTTTACATCTGAAAATGACAACTTAAATGTGGTTGGTTTAAAATAAATCATATAACAAAGTTAAATACTCTTGGTTCATATGTAAGTGAATAAAACTTACAAAAGAAAAATGAATTTATAAACACTTCAAACGAGAGTCGTAACAATTATTTACAGCATCATGAAAATTGTAAAAAAGAAGTCAAACATATTAAAAAAAGAAATGTGTCACTATATGACTTTTTAAAAGGGAGCAATGTGAATGAACTAGTAAGTATATGGGAAAAAATGAAGATGTATGCAATAACTTTTATAACCAAGAAAGCTTGAAAGAACAGTACAGAGTATGCTCATATTTTAATTAATAAAGCTAATAAAGCGAAAAAAGAGATTTTCTGCATAATCATAAACCATTGATTCGTGTTTTATCAAAATTTATAAACGTGATCTTCAATTAATGAGATTTAATGGTTTAAAGAGGTATTTTCAAATATGTAAAAAAGATGACATTATAGTAGAGATGGCAGCAATAGAAAAACCTCTTATTGTATTTGTGGATTTCAAAATCTTAGAAAGAGGAAGTTCCTAGGCTAGAGCTATGTACATTTGCACAATCAATTAAAAACGTATGTACAGGTAGTAACAATGATAGTAAGCATAGCAAAGATTCATCAGATCAAGAAAAAGACTGTGATACTCGACACAATACGCAAAGAGTAAGTCGTGCGATAGCTGATTATATGTTAACAATAACCGGTTGTTCTGGGAATAGCTATTGCAGTTTACTTGGAAATGCTAGCAGTGGGAATAGCAGTTGTGGCTTGTTGCTTAGTTATTGCTTCAATCATATACTATTGTAAGCCTTCAAAGTCACTTGAGAATAGCAATGCTGAAGCTGTAGTGAATCAAATAACAGTGCAAAATATAACTTAAAGTAAATATAGCAGGAGGGTTGGCTTTGTTACCTATGAAAAGCCGACTATACAAGCAACTTAGGGAATGTTCAAAAGTATGTCAAACCGAATTTTTAGTTCAACTCAATGTTCAATCTGTTGGGAAAGAAAATATCAACACCATCTAGATAACTGCTTGCTGGCTGCTGGTTATCTATTTTTCTCCTTTTAGTTTTTGTACTCTCTGTGTCTAGAAACCTTTTGTTTCCTAACAGTAACTCTTCACTTGATACTAAAGAAGAACTTTCGCTATTTTTTTCTACATAAAGCTCTTTTAAGATTGAGACACCCTTAGCATTCAAATCAGATTTTTCAAATTGTAAGAGCGATTCTCTTTTTCTATCTCATTTCTTAAATATGTTAACTTGTCTTCACCTTCAGTAAATAATTCTTGTATAGCATTTACAGTTTCTAAAGTACTAGGATGATTTAACCCTATGATCTTTTCCTGTACTTTTTGCAAATTTTGAAGACACTTTGCTTTTTCTCCTAAGTCAGAATGTAACATGGCTATATAAAACTCAGCAGATAGGGCTATAAAATTATTTCCTGTGGTCGTCATGTCTTCTATGATTGATAGTACATATTCAAAAGTTTTTAACGCTAACCATCTTAAATCTTCTTTATCTGTATTTTATAAAAGATCATCACTGTATTTAAGGGAAAAACTTTCCTCTGGGTCTTTAATATCTTCCAGCACATCAAATAATATTTTTATACTTTCTTTACGCTTCAAGCATTCCACATTTGGTAACATCTCTTCGCTTATAACTTTTTTACTATCTTGACTCATACGAAAGTATAGTAAAGCATTGATATACTTTGCCTTTAAATTATAATATTCATAATCCTGGCTAGGATAATGATAAAAACAATTACTTCAGAAGAAATTCATCTCTTAGGTTGTTTGTATAGTACAACATTATCTGTGCTTCAGAATATTTTCTCCGTATTACCAACATTCCGGCTATATCTGTTAATATATTTAGATACCTTTAATATTCATCTCTTATTACTTTGTCGCTTCTATCAAAAGATATTTTAGGTGTAATTTTATTGTTTCTAACATAGAATAGTGTAGCTTCATACCCTGTTACTTCATTAGAAAAAGAAATTTGTGGTAGCACATCTTTATAGTATTCTTGCTGAAAGTAAGTAGAAAGTATTTGTTCATCCAGAATAAGAGAGGGGAAAATATTGTCTAAATTATCTTGTTTTTTTAAATCTAAAAGTATTGCTAATCCTATATCATAATTTCCTAAGCCGATCTGCGCACAAGCAACTTCATACCTAATCATCATTATATCTTCGATTGTTATAGTAGGTAATTTAAGTACTTCTGACCCAAATTCGAGAACCTCTCTATATTTGTACAGATTGTTTAAGATGCTTAAAATTGTAAATGAAAAAACAACGATTTCTTCTATTAGATTTTTATGCTCTTGACTATAGTAAAACACAGACATGAAATGATCAATATTTTCGTGACCAAAATGTACACTTTGGTCAGCCATCAATTCAATTGCAAGTTTTAATACTTGTTGGTGTTTGCACTAAGCCATGAACAAACTGCTTTTTTGACCGATTCATGCATAAGATACATTTTGTCTCCATCCCTCTCTTTTACATCAATCATATGAAACTGCTCCAGTACTTTAAAAATGGAGTTTAGACAAATCCTTATCTTTAATCCATTGCAAAAATAAATCTGAGTCAATTTCATCTGAACTAAAATAAGCCATAATACTTAAAACTTTTAGAATTTTCTCTCAGAACTTATCTTTTATTGTTTCCATCGAGATTAGTAATTTTATTTG
>CM032064.1:20508144-20521641 GCA_018831715.1 Matsumurasca onukii
CCGGGCTGTCTCACTTCGTCTTCGTGGAACAAGAAGAAAATTAAGAAGCCTTTCTTTTGAAGATTATTTATATAATATTATTTATATATTTTTTACTTTTGTTTATACATTTATTATAATTAAATTGAGTTAACTTGTTTGCTGTTAAGAAGAATGTAAACATATTATTCGAGAATATACCAAACCCACAATAAAAGATGTAATAGAAAGATTAGGATGATGCTAGATTTCCAACACAATTAAGAACAAATTCAGCAAATAGTACAGGAAGTCTACTAGTGTTAGAGATCACACTGAGAAGAGGTCTTAGTCACCTTGAGACCTTTGGACTTGGACCCGACTTTGGTCTTTGAGGAAGGCGTAACAATCACTGCTTACGCAGATGATGCCCTGCTGTTGGTCAGGGGACGAGCCGCTCAGCAGTTGATCGACAGGAAGTAGAGCCGTAGAACAAGTCATAGACTGGGAAAACAGAGGAAGCTGACATTTCAAGGCCGAAGACCGTTGCAACACTGCTGAAGGGACGATTAGTGGGAGGCCGACACTGTTTGTCGAGAGAGGGAGGGCACATAGGGTGCAAAAGGAAAAAAGAGGCAAAAGAAGACGTTAAGAATTCAGTTTTATTCAAATTTGCCATAACCATTCAAACTCAGTCAGCGCCCGCAGTCGAGACCGACTAACCTGTCCTTGGGGTTTCCCAGGGAACAGCGAACAGTCCCAGCCCTTCAGCCACACCGCCCGCCCTGACCTCATTTCATCGACAGTCAGTCGCACCCCTCTCCTCCACAAATATGCGCTTCCGCGGCAGGCCACCGATGCGTCACCAGTGAACCGCAAGGTGCACAGTGCCGTGGACCATGTGCCGTTCAATTAAGTTTCTTAGTTTTAATAGTGTTTTGGTTTAATATCAGTGTAAATGGTGACAGGTAGTGATCTACTGATGATGCAGCACAAGCGCTGCGAAACACGTGTTTAGACAAGAACCTGCACCGTAGGATCTACAGGCCCTCAACCAAGGTAACTGTAATCAGTAACTGTCACTACTGATATGTGGATGTCATTGGCTACAAAGTCCTTTCTTGCCGTGACAGTGCAAATTATTACCTTAGGCTCCTGGTGCCTTTCATGTGAAAATGTAACCAAAGCCCACTCTGGCGCAGTTATAGAAGAAGAACTTTTAAAAATCATCAATTCTTGGGGCTTGACAAAAGAAAACAGAAAAAATTTAAGAATTTTCTATGTAACTGACAATGCTGCAAACATGTGCGCAGCTCTAAGAAATTTTACGGACATGACTCACCTAACATGCTTTGCACACACCCTGAACCTAATGATAAAAAATGCCAGGAAAGAGTGTCCTCGATTGGAGGCCCTACTGGTTAAATGCAGAACAATTGTTGGCCACTTCCGCCACAGTTCTACAGCTAAAACTGCATTGCATAACAGGCTGATTCAAATGGGTTCCAAACCCTAGAACTCGCACAACACAGCAACCAGATGGAACGGCGAGTATTTGATGATGAAAGGACTCATCGCTGTTAAAGACGCCCTCGTCTTAGAACTTAGCCAGGAGAGTTGTAAGATTGACAACCTGACATCAAGTGAGTGGGGGATGGTGTCAGCATATGTGCAAGTATTGAAGGCAGTTCATGATGCTACTATTGAAGTGTCTTCTGAACGAAACGCAACAATAAGCTTGTTAATTCCTATAATCAAAGGTTTGAAGGCACACGTGACACAATGGGTCATGGAAAAATGCCTGGTACAGTAGTAGCGAAGGCTGTTTGTAAGGCAATCAAATCTGGATTCACTTCATATATGGAGGCCCAACCAGACCAGCTTGCAATGCTTCTAGACCCTAGGTTCAAGGATCACATCCTGCCTGACCATCTAAAACGGACTGCTAAAGAAACCATGAAAAAAGAAATACTCCAATTTACAAACCCTTTTATTGTTGAGGACACTGCGTCTGATGAAAAGCCAGCTAGCAAAGCATCATCTTCCTCATCGCTCTTTTCAGCTTTTGAGGCAGATAACACAGCCAAACAAATGAACCCAAATGAAACATCAGTTCAAGGTAAGATATTAGCCTATTGTAGTAAACTAGTAAATGCATTACAGATATAAATAAAATATTCATTAATAAAAGATTACTGTAGGCCTACATTACACTTTCGACAACTCAGCCTAACCATCTCAGGTGTTATATGATTCAATCGATAATTGTTCACTTCATAGTTCATTCATATTATACTTACTCAACAATTTTAATTATAGAAGACTTATATTTTATTTTTTAGGTGATGTAGAAATACAGGCCTACCTGGAAAAACCAAATTGGCATAAGGACAATCTTTTGATTTGGTGGAAAAACAATGCCCATAAGTACAACCAACTTTCTAGACTTGCTCGGAAATACCTAGGCATTGCCAGCCAAGTACCTTCAGAGGAAGTTTTCTCCACTGCTGGAAATATTGTGACCAAACTCAATCCAGATTGTCTGGGAAAATACAGAAAAATAGTTAACTACACGAAAATTTAAAGAGTATTTTTTATTAACTAATTATAGGCGACTAAACAAAGTTTCTCACTTTCTAAACTAATAGTAAAATCTAGTTAGATGAAACCAATGAGACTTATCAGTTTGTGATATTTTATAATAGTCAGTTCATAGGCTAAAGGTTGATAAGGACCTATTTTGTCACGTCTCAGTTGGCTTGTGTTGATTTTATTAAATGTGACTTTGGCACTTGACTTTATCATGTAATTCTCATTTCTCAACTTATTTTATTATATATAGGTTTTGTGTTTGTAAAATTATAAATAGTTTTCTTGTGATAAGATTAATTTTTTTTCTAATGTATGTGAATTTTCAATGATCTCTTAAGTCTCAATTTAGATTCTTTGATTTATATGTTATATTGTTGGCATTTTAGTTTATTCCAGACTTTTGTTCAATTTGAGTTTTACTTTTTAGTACCTTCAATTGTAATGTATAACAGAGGCTATGTAAATAAATTTTTTAAATAACATGTAGATTACTATTGTTTTATTCGGCATGATGTATTCGTTGTGATGATGTACTAGGCAATTGACCAAGACTACTTTCAACTGCAAAACCCTTTCCTTCTTAAACTTGTTATTGTTTTGATGTTTTTTATTTAGTAGATTAAGGATACAATTTGATCTCTTCAATATTATTTGTTGTTCTTGGCTAGAATTTATTATTTATATGACATAAATTCTGTTCTTTTAATGCTTTATTACATACATGCCTACTAACAATTATTGAGGGAATAAAATAAGGGCAAGTGGTATAACGGAAGAAACACAAGGACACAATGTTTAATTTTAGGAATATAACAAAAGAAAAAATAATGTTATCAATTCAACAACATTAATAAAGGTATGATTCATATCAAATTATAATAAGATTATAATGTACTCAATTATAGGCCTGCAAGGTGATTAGAAGCGCTCATTGCATTAAAATAATTTAGATCATCTTGTATAAATAGCAACTTTTGAAACGCCGTGTCGTAAATTATTTTACAACATCAAAATATTATGTATTTTGCGTTGATCCGACCAAAAAAGCGAAGCCGAGAACTTAAACCGACCCGAATTTAAAAATGCTGGCCCGTGCACCCCTAATAATTTTACAATACTAATACTTCTCCCAAGGTGGGGGAGGACGTGTAAGTAGTACTCACTAGAGCTAGAGGGAGGGAGACAAGGAGAAAAACTCTTCCACGCCCAGTTCCCAATCTCATAGCTCGACAGGACTGACCCCAGGAATCTCCACACAACCCCTTGTCAAACAAATGAAAATTGGTGTTGCTGTCGCAACCCATGGCCATGCATGGTATTTGAGAAGATCGAAGATGCAATTCACGAGCAGCGTCACAGATTGATGACCTCATGAAGATTCCTCGTTCACACGGGGCAATTGCTCTATATGATGCTTTGAAAGGGAGTAATCTGACTCTTATCCATCTAAAGACAATCTTGCCTAGAGTTAGATCGGCACTGAGCTTCAATGCAACACAGACTCAAGAGGCATATCTCAGTTCATGAATGATAACTAAAGGCATCCTCCTTCCACTGTAGACATCTTTGGTATCACAACTAACATTAAAATTCGTGTGCAAACATTGCATATCCACTCATCTCTGATAAACAGATGTCTTGTAGATGGAAATTTTGACTGCCTCAAGAATTTCTAGAACAGTCCCATTTATAAGAGAAAATCACATTGACGTAAAGCAGTTACAGGCCTATCTCGGTCCCAATATTGGGTAAAGTTATAGAAAAGGTAGCACAGGCACAAATTGTTGAGTTTTTTGAGACCTGCAGGCCTGTTCTGAGACACACAGCATGGCTTCCGAAGGGCAGAAGTCTACTGTAACAGCTTGTACCAGACTGGTAAAGATATCCAGGAATCGTTCGAAAGTGGGAAGTCAACAGCTCTTGTTTTGTGCGATCTGTAGGGCTTTTTCATTGTACATGAGATTCTACTAGAAAATGTCAGCTGTACGGAATGAACGGACCTGTGCTGCAATTCATTAAGTCTTATCTTGAGAATAGAACACAAATAGTGGCAGTGGATGGAGCAAAATCCAGCGGAAGTCAGGTATTGTTCCCTGATTCTTATGAACGACAGGGCATAGAGGGTTCTATATGCTCTTTGCTGATGATTCTACTCTCTATTCCGGCGAAGACACGCCAGTGAAGCATCGGCTGAGCGAGTCTCTCTTTCATCGCGCTAGCTGTGGTTTCGAGGTAACAAGTTAAACTTAAATGAGGCCAAGACAAAAGAATGGTGTACCTAAGCAGGAGCTTTCCCTCACCAAGAACCTGTGAAACTCTTGGGTTGTCATAGTAAAACTAGCTGGAATTTGCACATTATTTATTCCACTTAAGTAAAATGTTAAACAGGGTTATATACCTGCTGAGAAAAACTAAAATGGAAATCACAGAACAATATCTGCTAGTGGCACCATGGTCTGTTCAGTCACCTTTCTTATGGGTTAGTCTTGTGGGGAACATGCAGCGGGGTGCGAGTCCTGATCTGAAACAAGCAATACGTCATGACAAACAGCAGGAGAAGAGAGCACAGGCCCCCTTTGTCAAACTAAGGATTTTACCATCTACAATCACTACATACTCAGTTGCCTGATGTATGTCAAAGAATATGGAAGTGGACTATGCGCCAGAGGTCCACAGCCTAACATCAGGAGTGGAACAGCACGACCACTAACAGGTATCCCGCCTGTCAAGAACGCGAGACTTTCCAGCAATAGGGATCAGCCTCTTCAATGCCCTTCATGAGACGATACGAAACCTGGAGTGGTGCCTTCAAAGCAAAGTGAGAGAGAGAATGGCTATTGGCCAGCCATTCTACTCTCTCAGGTTTTTGATAATGCCCGGCATAACACTGAGATAAAAGCGTATCGTGCCGCCATCTTGTATGTTTGTATATATGTGGTTTTTAAATTTCATTTGACACTTTCAATCTGACCCTGGTCACAGACGAAAGAAGAAGGTAATAAGGTATGGGTTCGATTATTATAGACACATGAACAAAAAACAGAACCCAGCGCTGTAGGATGTGCGATACTTTATAAAGCTGTTGCCCAGCAGAATATCCATCCTCGACCCCATCCACAAACGGTATTGAAAAACATCAACCTCATATTGCAGGAATTATATAGTATATACTTGCTGGATAATTACTTACTGTTCTTTTGTTTGGTGTTGTTGTGACAATTAGATATTTCTGAGTTTGAAATATTATTGTTGAGGTTTTCCATCGTTAGTGAACATGGAAAAAATAACACAACATTTTGGGTTCAGCAAACTGGGTGTGTGTTATCAGTTGTGCTGGTGACATGTAATAAAAAAGCTTAGCTCCCCGGGGTTCATTCCTCAGTTATCCCGATGTGGGGGTCTCCATAAACAATGCTGCCCTTGGGGAGGTACGTACCAACCCAAAACCTAGTTCCAAAAATAGTTTTCATGATTTTTTATTTCAATTTCCAAAATTTATATGCTCAGCTCTTGCAGTTCTAGTTGTCTCACACTTATTTAATTCATATGGTACTTTATTTACTTAATGCTTACATTTAAATTTGAACAATTTTACGTAATTAAAATCCGTTCTTAAAAACTAATATACCAAAATATTGAAGTTGCTAGTAGTAGCATATTTTAACGAAGAAATTAGTTGTCTATGGATGCAGGTTAGGTTAATATTGAACTCGTATGTAACTTCTGAAAACAGACTTTTTTGTGGACACTAAGTCTTTACTAAGTAAAAAATTAAACCAAAGTTACACAGTGTGGTATTGCCAAAGGTAGGCTCTCTGCAGTTGGATCAAGGGGAGCCAAGGCAACATAAACCTAACCAGACTAGGCCCAGACATTTGGGTGACAGCAAATCTAGGATTAAGCACTCAGAAGAGCAACTAAGTGAAATCGATCTAGGCCTAACTAGCTCTCATAACAGACCTATGCAAAACAAGGAAGAAGAAGAAGATTGGCAAAAGGTTAAGGAAAGAAAAGGAGCAATAAAGGTTCTAGGCCTAGGTCTGGAAACAACTACATAACAGGACAATCGTCAGATGAGGATCTGCAGCTGCAGATAAGAAAACATTACTGTAGACTAACTTGTCCTGCAGACTAACTTTCAGTTATGTTTTTTGACATGTTTTGATGAGCAGGTTTCATATTTCGACAAAATACAGTTCCCTATTCTTGTACGGTGACCTCAATGTGTCATAATTTGTGGTGAAATCAGCTCACAGAACTTACTATTTGACTTGTTTGACTCTCCACAAGTGTTACATGGGACTTGAAGCACCTACTAGAACAACAAATCACTCAAACACTCAACTGAATTTTTTCTCTCAACAGATGGCAGTATATCCACAGGACCCTAAGATGAGCTATAAACCATCAGCATGTCGGATCACCATTTACCTGAAAACCACTGTACTGCTGACACAAACTGAGCAGACTCTTTTACTTGAAGGAAGGGTAAAAACCAGCCAGCCAGGGATTTAAGCCCCTGCTTGAGACAGATTAAAATTAGAAAATTGGCACCTTGGATGTAGGGGACTTTGACTGCAAGTTTGGTTGATACAGACAATTTTAAATAGTTGATAACCTGTCAGCTAATAAAACTGACTCTCAGGTAGGGATGAGCCAATGAGGAAGTCTAGGTCTCGTGATCAGTTGGAAGATCTTTGCACAGGACGCCAGGAATTCAAACAAGGTTAAACAAGGAATGCTTATAAGGCGGCTAAAAACAACCACTTGAAGCTGGTGGAAAAACAAAGCAACAGTTTTTATCAGACAAAATTTCAAAACCATACATCAAGCAGACATATGGGCAGTGGTAAAATCCCACTTACTTGTGAAGACTTCAATCATTCAAACATGTCCCTGATTCA
The DNA here is from genome assembly GCA_018831715.1 of Matsumurasca onukii. Taxonomy (NCBI): domain Eukaryota; kingdom Metazoa; phylum Arthropoda; class Insecta; order Hemiptera; family Cicadellidae; genus Matsumurasca; species Matsumurasca onukii. The sequence continues at coordinate 20,515,599 of CM032064.1, forward strand.
GAAAATAAACAGATATAAAATTAAGTAATCCAAAAAATATTGTAAATGAATTTGCTCTTTTTTTATTGGAAGTAGATAAAATTAACTGCTGAAACGACAATCCACCTGCTTTGACGTAGAGGGATAATGACTGCTGAAGGGGGATCTTTTAGACTTGAGCCTACTAGAGGAAATAGGAGGAGAGGTGATGTTGGAGGTGTTGTTTCTGTTTGAACCAAGGCTAGCAGCAGATAGATGAAATACCATGTAACCTAATGAAGGAATGTGGGAAGTTATAGCCAGTCCTTGGTTGAACTGATAAATGACTCTGAAAATTTTTCAGATAAATTAAATGTCAAAAGTTAGCGCCGATTTTAAGACGACAAGAAAATTGTAAAAAAAATTATAGACCTGTGTCTGTCCAGGAGCTCCTTCATGAAACTTTTGAACTGGTATTTTAAGCGGCTCATGCCTTATATTGAAAACTTTTGTTAAATGCAAACCAATAACGGTTTTCGGAAAACACAGTACTTCAGATACACTTTGATATCGGCTGTTTATTTGAAAGTTGATGCCTTGGAGGAAGTTTATGCATAATTTATGATCTAAGTAAAGCATTCGATCTGTAAATCATAACCTACTCTTAAGAAGATGTAATACCATGGAGCATTAAGGCAAACCCTTGTCGTTGAAAGCCTACTTGAAACCGGAAAATGATTGACACCATTAAACTACGGACAAAAGATCACACTACTCGGAGGTACAAGTCAGGAATGTCCAAACGTGGGCATCGGATGCCACAAGGGTCGAATTGGGTCCAATTTCATTTGTTGTTCATGAACGACATGCCAGAACACATCAACAGGGAATTGGCTTTTTTGCGATGATGTAAAGCCACGATATCCTGAGTAGCAGGAAAGAAGTTTACCGTGAGAGCAGTACAGGAAGGATTATGAATATGAGCACGGGGTGTAAAACAATAATCTTGTACTGAACAAAAGGAAAAGACAGTTGTCATTACAGTTTAATAGGAAAAAAAGTGACTCAACACCCTTGCAGGTTGGATGATAAATTTGTTAAATTTAATAGCCAGTTGAAATATCTGGAACCTTAACAACCTTAAATGGAACGAACACATTTAGATGATATCGCCCGCATACTCCAAGTGTGCTATCTTATCAGGAGGTTACAATACCTGGAAGTGGGGTTTCTGAAATTGTGCGGATGTATCCATTACAGGCTATGGGTTATGTTCTCGGGATGCAGTTCGCTGAAAGAATCTTCATTCTAACCAAAAGAGCCAAGTGGAGGCTAATCTCTAAGGAGAGCGTCTGGCGCACTGCAGCCTCTTTTCAAGAGTCAGATATCCTCTCAATTCACCAGTTTATACTGGAATGCTCAATACAGTAAAAAAATTGAAAGTGGTGGCATTGCTGCCTGGTGCACCAATATGGAGAACTGACAAACCAGAATTTTGCAGTGATCAAGTTGGGAACCTCCTGACCAATCAAGTCCTGAAGTAAGAAGTACGAAATTTTTAATAAATTGCCAACAGAGGTCAAGGACATACAAGACCTGGCTAGAAAAAAAAGACAAAAATCTTAGCAGAAAAACTACTATTCGCTAGGGGAATATGATGAGAGGTACAAATTTCAAAGAAACACTGACAGTGCGGCTTTTAGATGCTACTGGTGGGATCTACAAAGGACAGTAGAGAGTAAGTATAGAAAATTATTATTTGTATCAAGGCTTAAGCCGGACACTAAACCCGAAGATGTGGTATCATTTGTGAAGGGCAAAAAGCAAGGAACATACACTGCGGAAAAATTAAATTCTAGGTTTCCAGATGACTATGCCTCATTTAAAGTTGGAATTCCATTAGGCTCCATGAAGGAAATTTACAGTTCAGACTTCTGGCCCGCAACCACTTTTGTATCAAAATTCAGGCAAAGGAAAAGGTTTTCTGGAGGATCTTTAAACTCGGAGTCTGCGGAGGGGAAACCGGCCACATAGGGTCTGTCAACCTAGCAAAAGAATTAAATTCCTGTCACAGTGCGAACATACATAACGAAAGCAGTATTAGACTACTGTTTTTAAATACTCAAGGAATACAAGGAAAATTAAATGCTATCAGTGTGTTAGGTTTTCAACATAGTTATGATGTGCACAGGCAGCGAACACTGGCTTAAAGAACCAGAGTTGGACTTTGTGGACTTAGAAGGTTACGAAAAAGCTTCATTTTTCTGTCGCAAGAATCATATAAGAGGTGGATCAGGTATTTTTGCTGCACCTTCAATTAAGTTTGAGCTCACTGATGTGGACACGTTTGGAAGCGTAGAGAGAGTTCACAATATGATATATAACAAAAACACACGCCTCTAACTATAGCAGCTCAATACATAACTACAACACTAGAAATAAATCAAATTATAATCTCCAACAACAACCACAGACTAGACATTTTCAAAATTCATCCAGAATATATAGGATTTAAATTCTACAACTGTATTCCAAACAAATTAAAAATGGTTTCCCATTGAACAAGTTCAAAGATTACCTTAAGGAATATCTAATAAATCGCCCATATTACACAATAGAGGAGTTTTTTGATGATCATGGGCCTAGAACCTAAATGTTTCCTCTCACCTACACCTTTATAAACCTGACACCTTCCTGTGCTATAAGGAAGACGACCTGCTTGACAACCTCTCATCCTGGCGATGACGACGAATCAGACGTTATAAACCAAAGTGTTTATTCCGATTCGTTAAAAGTTACGTTACTAAACGTTAGGTTGAAGATTTTTAGTGTGTAAGGGTAAAAACACAGTAGAACATGGCAGGTAGCTGGTAGCCTAGCTGGTCGCTTGTTGCTTATTGGCTGGTTACCTAGCAGGAAGCTGGACATACACACAGAGACGCTCTGTCATTCGCTTGTTGACAGCAGCACGATATGGCGGACTCAAGTAGTGATGAAGCTGTATTTTAATATAATTTTTTTGTCTTATATCAGCTAATTCCTGTTCTAATGTCTTCAAATCTTTTCACTGTTAGGCCCGCCGCATGTTGGCGCCAGGCGAGGTGCTGGCGAGACGCAGGCGGAAGCGAGGACTTATGATAGAGGTAAAAATGCTCCTCGCCGTAGAAGCTATGCTGTATTAAGACAGCATTGTATCATACAATGCATTGTATCATAGCATTGTATCATACAATCAGTAATTTAAACAGGGGTATATATATGTTACGTAGACTAAGCAATGCAGTAGACAAAGATACTTTTGATTCAGGTTTATTACGCTCAAATTCAAAGCATACTCTGCTATGGAGTTGTACTGTGGGGAAATAGTAACCAAAATGAAAGAATATTTGTTATCCAAAAAAGAGCCATCCGGATTATCTCTAATGTACCAAGTAAAACACACTGCAAAGAGTTATTCATTAAGTTACGTTTACTATCCTTTCCATCTCTCTATGTGCACTTACTTTATTATGCTAAATTAAATAATACAAGATTTAATACCAATAGTGATTATCATTCCTATGATACAAGGAATAAAACAATTTAAGAGTCCAACAATACCATTATGCAAGTTCTCAGAAAAATGGAATACATTGCTACAAAATTATATAATTTTATGCCTACTAAACTTAAACAGTTAGAGATTAATGCATTCAAACAGCAGTTGAAAGACATACTAATCAAGGAATGTTTGTACAAAGTTAATGATTTCTTTGATATTGACTTTAAATGTTATCCCATGTAAAATAAGTGATATTGATTGTGGTGCTGTTAAGTTGTGTTGTGTATGATTAGTGTTAAACTTAACTCATAATAAGTTAACATAATGTATGTATGTAATCTTAGTATAATTAACCTGACGTTGTCAATGCATTCTTGTAAGTGTTTTACGACAGTAAAATTCTTGATTCTTGATTCTTGCTGATGATTTCAACTTCAAAGGACTCTTTAAAGAAATTTCACATATAATGTGTGGTTTGAGTTATTATATTTATTTCAGTTTGTTTATCATATGAAGATTTTTTATAAATAGTTTTGGATCAATATTGTTTACCTACATTGTTGACATTGACAACTATCAAAATTACCCGAAAATGTTAGCTAACAACCTCACCCAGAAAAATATATTTGTAACCTCGTATGTTAACTAGAAAAACCCGGAGTTTTACTTTGTAAGCCAAACATGTCCAACACAATTTAACTGAATTGCCATAGAAAAAGATTCACTTGTTAAAGTGCAAAGCCAACTACCGGGCAACCGGGCTGTCTCACTTCGTCTTCGTTAAACAAGAAGAAAATTAAGAAGCCTTTCTTTTGAAGATGGTGCGGCGATACCTCCTCTTCTGTTCTGAATGTATATATACTTTTATGTTATTTATTTTTATAATGTTATTTATATATTTTCTATTCTACTTTTGTCTATACATTTATTATAATTAAATTGAGTTAACTTGTTTGCTGTTAAGAAGAATGTAAACATACGAGGGTAGTTCAATAAGTCCAGACTAAGATAGAAACAGTCATTATAGTATTGAAAACATTTTGTTTACAGATAAAAGCATTCTTCAATAGTCAGCTGATGAAATTTCAAGTTCATTCATCAGCTGGTTTTATGTTACAGTTGATTTTGTAAACAAAGTTCTGGGTTTTTGGAGAAATGGACAAAACGAGTTTCGAGCTGTGATTAAACACTTCCATTTGAAAGGGTTAAAACCGAACAGATCAAGGCTGAGTTGGATGAGGTTCATGGTACATCTGCTCCTTCTTTTGCAACTGTTTGTAATTGGACAAATGAGTTTAAACGTGGCCGGACATCTACTCAAATGAACATCGCCCAGGTCGACCAGTAGAAGTGACAACCCTGAAATGATTGACAGAAATCACAGAATCCACGATATGATTATCAATGACCGGCGTATCAAATTCGAGAAATAGTTGAAGCCACAGGGATATCTCAAGGTACTGTATTTTCCATTTACACGAAAATTAGGGGTGAAAAAACTCTCAGCAAGATGGGTGCCGCGTTTGCTCACCGTAGACAATAAGCATCCGTGTGACCAACTCTAAGACTGTTTTAGGCCTATCGTCACAATTCTGACGAGTTTCTCTGTCGGTACATTACTGTAGATGAAACATGGGTACACCTCTACACTCAGAAATGAAGCAGCAGTCCAAACAGTGGGTTTTAGTGGTGAACGGGCACCAAAAAGCGAAGACAGTCAGATCTGCTGGCAAGGTCATAACAACTGTGTTTTGGGATGCATGTGGAATAATTCATATTGATTACTTGCCAGGGGACAAACAATAACTGGAGAGTATTATGCTTCATTACTGGACGATCTGAATGAGAAATCAGAAAAACGGCCCCATTTGAAAGGAAAAAGTTCTGTTCCATCAAGACAATGCAAGGGTGCACACCTCCGCAGTTTCCATGGCCAAAATCATGGAATTGAAGTTCGAATTGCTACCTCATCCACCATATTCACCAGATTTGGCCCCCAGTGACTTTTTCCTATTTCCTAATTTGAAGAAATGGCTTGGTGGCCAGCGTTTCTATTCAAATGATGAAGTCATCTCCCAAACAGGCGTATTATTTTGCAGACTTTCCGAGTTCCTACTTTCTGGACGGCTTAAAAAAGTTGGAATATCGTTTAGACAAGTGTGTTAAGCTAAAAGGAGATTATGTAGAAAAATAAAAAAAAATTGGTAAAAAACTGTGTTTTTTTCCATTAGTCTAAGGACTTATTGAACCACCCTCGTATTATTCGAGATTAAGCCAAATCCATATGAGAAAAGATGTGATAGAAAAATTAGGATGGTGCAAGATTTCCAACACAATTAAAAACACAATGGAGAAGTATTAATATAAGTAAAACTCGCTGATGAAAGATTGAAATTAACATTAATTTTTACAACATTCTCGAATAACCTAATAGGGTGGAGAACGATGATATGATAGAGGTAAAAATGCTCCTCACCGTAGAAGCTATGCTGTATTGCACCGTCACAAAACACTGTGAGAAACAGTAAGACCTCTTCTTAGTGT
>CM032064.1:20521741-20532097 GCA_018831715.1 Matsumurasca onukii
AAGTAGGCGTGACAATGTGAATAGATGTGATTTTAATAGGTGCTCAAACAATAGCTCAAAGGAAGTTGTCCAGACGAGGGGGTGCTGGTTTCTGGTATCGGAGATGGATTGGTAGAACTATGAGCTTGGGAAAGGATGAAAGTAGTTTTAGTAGAATATTAATATGGGAAAATGAAGAAATCAATAAAAGTTGTAGCTTGTAGTTACACCTCCTGCTTAAACCCTTTAAAATTTGTTTTAAGGTTTCAGAAGTTCTAAGGGAACAATCAGGTGGTAAAACTTTGAAGGAGCTGTTCGATTATAGGTTGATGACCAGAGAGGTTGTGTTGATGAAATGTAAGGAATGACTATAGGAAGTTATTGAAATGAACACCCGAGACAAAATGTAATGATGTCTCGGCTTTAAAGACATTGGCGAAATGTTGAATCAATGTGATGTGGGAAAGAAAAATTTCAGAAGAAAACTATAATTTGAAGAGATTGACTTGAAGATAGGTTTAGATAGACCCTATCCAAACTAACACAAGAAAACCAAAATAACCAAACCTGACCCAACACCAAATGTAAGTGTAACTAGTAGTAGTAATAGTGTAAGTAAGAGTGCCTAGAATTAATGTAATGATACTCGGTGATAGTCATAGTAGAGACCTTTCCTTTAAATTTGCAAAACAGCTAGGTAACAAATACAATGTTTTACGCTGGTAGATCAGGAGCAGGAATCATGGACGTACTGTCTGATGTAGAAGTGAGCACAAAAAATCTAACAAAATCTGACTGTGTAGTAGTAGTACTGGCAGTAACGATATGAGCCAAATCTTGAGACTATCGTCACAAGGTTAGCAAAAAATGTCAGCAAACAAATGTTGTACCACCCACCTAGGTTTGATGTGCTGTAAACTTGACAGAAGCTATTTCAGATGTAATTCAAACTTGTAGACAAACTCAGATACCATTTGCTTTGATATAGCTCACTTAAAAGCATTTTACTAGCCATGGTCACCTTAATAAAAGAGAAAGAGTGTGTTGTGTAGTGTTAGTCAGTGCATTTTAACCTGTTAGTGAACCTTTTTTTACCCCAAGCAACCCAGATACCAAGACCATCCTGAACAACCACCTATCCAACCTCACTGAACCCGAGATCCATTAGCAGAAACTTGTCAATCCAAATCTAACCTAAATATCATGCAAATTACTCAATGTATACACAATGCTACTTGAATTGGAACACCTCACTACCATTAAAGATATAGATATAATCTCTATAAGTGAACACTGGTTAATGGAAGATCAAATACAAATTTTACTCCTCAAGGTTTTAGCGCTGCCAGTGTCTCATGCCGTAAAACCATAAAAAATGGTGGCTCGGGAATTTTTGTAAGAAATTGGGTGGAGTACACCAAACTAGATGTTGAATCATTTAGTTCAGAGTTAAATATAGAAATTTGTGCAATCAAGCTCTCACATCCACAATTAGTAATTATCTCTTTATACAGATCTCCAGCAGGAGATATAAAAATATTTTTTGAACAATTTGAAACTTTAATTAAAAAGATTTTACAGCACTCACAAAAGATTTTGGTATGTGGTGATTACAATATTCCATTTCATAAGGATAATGACAATGTTACTGCTAGTTTTATGAATATCTTGCGCTCTTTAAACTTAGTACCTACTAATCGAAAGCCAACTCGTAAAAAGTCCTGTCTAGATAACATTCTGGTAAACTTTTCTGAACAATTTTACAAGATAGAATTATTAGAGGAATGCATATCGGATCATGATCCTCTTATTCTAAAATTTGAATATAATAAATTAAAAAATTCCACTGCATGTGATAATTCTTCAAAAAAATTAGTGCGAAAGCAGAATGAAGAACAGATTGCTGATTTTATGGTTGGCTTAGAGAGTGAGAGGTGGCCCATGTTAGATCAATATGTGAATAATTTAATTGATGTAAAGACCCTATTTTTTTTTTCAAGAGATATATTGAGATCTGGCATTTTTCTTCACCACTTGTTAAAAGAAAGTTAACCAAAGCAAACAAAAGAGCATTAAATGGTTTACCCAGATTTAAGGAGTAGTAGGGATATTATGCTGGGATATTTTGATGTATACAAAAAACTTGCAGAGAAATGGTTCTCAGCGTTCTGAGTTAGCTTATAAAACCTACCAATATTATAAAAAACAATACAAGTACAAACTCATTTTAGCTAAAAGACAAGGTAATGAAAGGTATATAGAAAGGTCTAGTAATAAATGCAAAGCGGCAAGTTATCAAATGCAAATTGTAAAGCCAACAAAATTACAACTACCTAGACCCAGATCAAGTTAATCAATTCTTCATAAATTCAGTCTCGGACATCCAAAGCAAAATTCCCAACACAGGTATTCAGGCCACAAACTTATTGGAAAACTACAAGTACACTAACAAAAAATTCAAGATTTAACTGGATTGAAATCACTCCAGATGAGTTAATCAAAACAGTTTCTAAACTATCAAACTCTCGGACAATGGACTTCTATTTTCTATCCATTACATTGTTAAAAGGTCAATAAGTTGTATCAGTGCTCCTCTAGCTTTTATTCTCAATCAATGTCTTCTGCATGGCTATTTTTCTGACTTGTTGAAGATTTCTAAAGTAATACCAGTCTATAAAAAGGGGATAAGACCCTACCCCAAAACTATCGGCCAATATCAATAGTTCCAATTATTTCTAAGGTATTTGAGTCTCTGATATATGTCCAACTAAGCTTGTATTTTGAATCTAACAAAAAATTATTAATAAACAACATGGTTTTCGGAAAAATTTAGCACGACAACAGCTGTCACAAGTGTTGCAGAATATGCACTTCTTTCCTTTGAACAGAAAGAATTAGTGTCACTGGTGTTATATGATTTAAGTAAAGCATTCGATTGTGTGAACCACAGTCTTCTTAGAAAAACTCAAGTATTATGGTGTGTCCGATGTTTCGATTAAACTCTTTGAATCTTATTTATCCAATCGCACTCAGTATGTATCAATTCAAGCCCAACAATCTTTCCCCTCTGTGACTGTGTGTGTGTTCCACAGGGATCAGTCTTAGGACCTTTTCTATTCATTGTTTTTATAAATGACTTGCCAAAAATGTTCCCTCAGACGTAGTAATTTATGCAGATGACACTACCTTATTTCAATCCAATGCTGACCTGAGTGATCTTGAGCTGGAGGCTGACACAGCCCACAATTCAGTCTTGAATTGGTTTTCATCCAATAGACTGCTCCAATACGGACAAAACTCAAAAGATCATACTCAATCTTACAGCATTCGGTGATCATCAATCTGTCAAACTGCTGGTTTTAACATCGACAATAGATTGAACTGGAGAGTGCATATTGACAGCATCTGTAAAAGAACATCTAGAGTCTCCTATCTAATGTGGAAGTGAGAGATGTCATCAGTCAGGAATATCTAAGAGCTGCCTACTTTGCCTTCTTTCAATCACACATCTCGTATGGAATTCTCCTATGGGGCCACTCCGGTGCTGTATATGATATTCTTCTCATTCAAAAAAGTATAATCAGAACCATCTGTAGAGTGGGTAGGCTTGAGCATTGCCGACCTCTTTTTATCAAACTTAAAATCATGACAGTTATTAACCTATACATATATCACATACTAATACACACTAAATTAAACATTACAGAATTCAATACAAGACAGGATTTCCACACTCACAACACTAGAGGAAGAGGAAAACTGGATGTTCCAACACACAGGTTAGCTAAAACAGGTAACTCTTTTAAAATCAATTTTGTTAAATTTTTCAACAAACTACCAAGTAATGCTTGGTCTATAACTTTCAAAAGATTTAAATCCAAAGTTAATGATTGGTTAATTGAAAATCCCTACTATTCCTTAACAGAGTTTTTAGATGACAACATAAATATAGAATTTTAGATTTTAACCTTTTTATTTATTTATTTATTTATTTATTTTGCCATATTCAATGCTAATATAAACTGTATTATAATTATATGTGATATTAGTTATAAGAATTTTAAATTTTAACCTTTTCATTTTACCATGTACAACGCTAATAAAACTCTGTGATAGTATTAGAATAAAATTAATAATAAAATGAAGTGTGATATGACTAGTTGTAAGAATTTAACATTGTATAATTACTATGACTATGCCCATTTCATGTAAAGATGATCAAAGGCAATGAAGATTTTGATTCTTGATTCTTGATTCTTGGTTTGTGTAATGTTGCTGGAATGAGTGAGTCAGAAGGTGTCAGCTGCTGGAAGTGCAGAGGCTTGTTTGTTGTGGTCCTGTGGATGACGTCAGGATGTTGTGCTGAGGTCAGCTGTAGGCGTCTGGTGTCGCTCAGCTGCTGAATGAAGGTCAGTGCTCGAAGTAAAGCTGAAGATTACAAAAAGTACAACTTGTTCTATACTTGGTTATGTTTGGTCATATTGTGTCTTTATTTTGTATATTTTTAATTGTCATGTATGTTCAGTGAAAACAATTGCATAATAATTTTTCCCTTGTGTTGCTTTCTTTTACTTGTTATATATGTCTACTAATACTATATAATATTTGAGCTTTGTTTTATGTATATTCTAAAATGTCTATATGTTCTATATTAAGTGTACTGTCTCTCTGTGAACATTTGTTGGTATTATGTACAGTTTAGTATGTAATGTTTTAACACATTAAGGTGTTCCATTTTTTCAAGGTGTCAGTGTATTGTCACTGTTGGGGAGAATTTAACTCATTCATAAGGAATATATGACTGTACTGTTAACACAAGTTAGTTGATCAGGCTAACGTTGTGTATTTAGACAGTGACGAGTCAGTGATATCCACTTGAAGTGTCATTTTACAGTGAACTGTGTCAATTCTAAGGCATTTGGGCCTATTTATGCTCTTGTGTATTATGTATTTTCTTTGTGTGTAATACCTCATTCATGTTTTGAATGGAATTATTTACATTATCCCTATGTCCTTAATTCTATTTGTACTTAACTTTACGTGTTATTAATTCTATGTGTTGTTGAATATACATGTTTTGAACTATATATATGTTTAACTATATGTAAATTAACCTAGACGTGTGGCCACACTATTTACATATATTTACAAATTCTCCGTGAAGTGTTCATTTGTCTGCTACTTTTCACTTTGTTTTTGTCAATTTAATACAACTTAAAGCTTAATTATTGTCTTGGGAAAAATTATTATGTTAGTTTTGGATGTGATAGCTTATAAACTTAGGACATTTGGTAGTTTGTTCCTTTGTCTCTAAGACTTACTTTTGCATTTTGACGTTGATTAATGAGATTGTTTTGTTATTTGCTTCATTGAACTACACATCATAATGGTTACCTTTACATAATTATGTACTATATGTGACATTCAGTCACTAAAACTCAATGCATTTAAGTAACCAAGTCATTTATAAGTATTTTCCAAATTACAATGCATTGGGTGACAATGATTGAGTAGCTCAGTCAAGTCAGCAACATCAGCAGTTGTTTGGCTGACTGCACTTTTCTATCACGAGTGAGTGAGCAGTACAGTAGAGTTGGGACCAGAGGGGCACCTGGAGTGGTCGGCTCAACGTCTGTTAGTTAAAGGTAAGGCCTTGTTAACATTTTATATTTTTCATTTTTTAATAGATATTTTATTATTGATCATAGTGACTGCCCTCTGATATCTCTCTCAGTATATCTCAGAGCTTATATTTCTGCTGACATTTTATCAGGAAATATTTTTTTAAAGTATTAATCTTTATAATTATAATTTGTGGATATATTTTTTATATTTGTTTTATTGTATTGGTTTGAGAATTATATTGATAAAATACATTTAACTTTATACACTGAATTATAGTTTCTTTTAACAAATAACCTCTCACAAGTTGATAAGTTTATATATGTTTATATATGTATAAGAGGTGACAACACTGACACCCCAGTGTTCGTCACAGTTGGTGGAGACGACCGGTTTTGAGTTTTACTCAAAGTTATTGTAGTTTCTTCCTTCCTGTTGAGAGGACAGTCACTATTTTACCTTATTTTATGTGTGCTCATTGATTTTCAGGATAAATTTCTTGTTTGATTTAATTTTAAGTATTGTGGTTATTACTGTGACAATTACTGGTTATAATGTGCAAAAGTTGTTTTACTAAGGTAAATCACTAAGTTGGTGATAGGACATTTATTTACATTTAACTGTTTCTTTTTCGTGTCTAGCATAATAATATTTAAATTATAGGATTGTAGGTTCTGGTTATTTGATAGAGGTAAATTTCTTTTCAATTTATAATCGCCATACTTGTATAAAAAACGTTAAGTGTTAGGTAGGATATTTTATGTAGTATTTTTATAATTGTTTTCCGATATTATCTCGTAAACCATCTCGTTATTGTCATATCTTAAACACTTAATAAGAACATTAAAGTAAATCTTTAGGAACAAATAAATAAATAAATATGTGCTTGTAGTATGGAAAATATAACTTTGACACAGCTAAAGAGTTTAACCCATTCTGGAGCGATTAGGTTGTATAGGGACCTTCAGTTAGAAATTCCGCAGGCGCTGATCTTGAATATTTGAGAGCAAATTTGCGTCTTCTGAAGATTCAAGCTGAGAGGAGTACTATTTCAGAGAACAGTGAGGATTTGGCCGACAATTCGTCTTTTGACAGTCGTATTTCTAACCCAGTTTATGACTCTGTGTATGAGCCAGTAGGGTTCAACGCTCGTTTTTTACCGTCTTCGGTGAGTTATAATTCGGATAGAACCGTTTTGGCAGAAGAAGTTGAGCCGTTAGTGTACGGAGAAGCCATGGCAGATAAAACCCCAAACTTTCAACCGAATTCGTTTTCGGGGGGTCCGTCCGAAGATGTTAATGAGTTTTTTGACAGGTATGAGTTGGTGGCAACCATTAACTCATGGAATGATGATAAGAAGTTGTTGCTGTTAAAAATGTACCTGGCTGGCACAGCCCTGATTATTTTTGGCAACCTCCGGCGTCAACATGGTCAGGATTTGACCTGGGCAATTGTAAAAGACGAGTTTGTTAACACTTTTGCTCCAGTTTCAAATACCGTGGCATTGGAAATGGCATTGAATGCGAGGAGGCAGCGACCTGACGAAACAATTATACAGTATATGGCTAGTGTGCGGGATCTGTGTTATTCTATCGATAATACAATGAGTGAAGCTAGGATTTGTGGGCACGTCCTTAAAGGAATAAATCCGGCAATTCTTCAGCAAATAGGAATGTTCGACAACACAACTTTGGTTAAACTCACAGACAATGTACGAAAGTTCGAGAGCTCGAATTTGTTGTTAAGACACAATCTTGGGGCAGAGTCGTACGATACACGTCCCAAGGTCGACGAAGGCATACGATCGCAATTGGAAAATCTAACTCAAATGGTTAACCAGTTGCATGTGTCGAGGGGCCGTGAAAGAGAGTTTTCAAACTCCCGGAGGCAGTCTTTTGAAAGAGGGTTGTCACGTTCCCGAGAAAGGCACCACGATGGTTACACTCGTTCTCCCGGGAGGAGCCGACCTTCAGACAGAGGTTATGACAGGCGTTATGATCGAAGTTATTCTCGCCCGGGATAGGAACAGTACGGATGAGTCCGGTTCCCTAGAAGAAGCGCCGAGGGGGCTATGAGAGGCGGTACGATAGGAGTTCGTCTCGCCCCAAGAAAGGCGGGGAAACTTTAATTATTCTCGAGAATGGCGTGAGAATAGGGACTATGAGCGATCTAGGGATAACAGCAGATCACGGGAGAGTCAATAAGGGGCGTGAGTTTTGCGGATGAGAGCCAAGAATATGACAAGAGAGCTCCGTTTTCCGGGAGTAGGAAATTTTGTACCTTTGTGAAAAGACAGGACATTTAATCAAAACTGTTATGCCAGGAATCAAAAACTAGGTATGCCAATGGGTCATATCAGTGACCCTGGAGGCAAAGAAAATCGGGATTACGAAATTAATATTTTATTTAACGAAAATTATTTGAGGAAATGAGGCCGACTCGGGAATATCAGTTGCGTAAACAGGAAGAGACAATTGCTTTTTAAGCTTGCGTAACTGTGACTCAGCAAAGTGAGGCAGGTCAGCGAGCAACGACACCTGATATCCCGCTGACGCAGCTGTCTACTCCGATCGCAGCAGGTTTAGAGGTTGACGATCCATGTTATGCTGATTGTTTGCAGTCAGCTGTTGTTACTGAAATTGCCAGACCGGATAAAAAATTATTACCATTGACAATTACAGGCTTTATTGGAAATAAAAAGATTGATATTTTACTTGATTCTGGGGCAAATGTATCTTGTGTGAATGCAAGTATTTTGCACAATTTGGATATTAATGGTACTAATGCCTCATTGATTACAGCTGGTAAGACGAAGCTGAATGTTCTAGGAGGAGTGTACTTTGAGTGTAATTGTGGAAGGAAAGACTTTCAGGTGTCATGTGTATGTTGTCGGGGGTTTGAACTGCAAGCTGCTGCTGGGAAATGACTTTTGGCAAGCCGTGAAGTAATACTGAATTACAGCTCTCAAGTTATCTCTATGAAGCATGGAAGTGAGCGTTTGTTTTTGCCGATGAAAGCTGATTGGCTACGTCTACTCAAGGTTTCCGGTTGTGCAACCCGTCACCGTTCCAGTTGAAGTATTAGGCAATGTGGATGTCCCAGTGGAAGCTGCACCTGGAAGCGTTGAACCGTCAGGGGTTGTCGATAGGGATGCGGAGTTCTGGAGGAGTCAGGTCTACGAGCTGATGTTCCTGTGCCTAGTCCCAGCATTGAAGAAAATCATCTTTTGCTGTCTTCTTCAAGTCCAGACTCGGCAGTTTCTGAGGTGGCCGCTGAGCGTACATCTTTCTCTATATGTCAAACACTTCCAGAGGCGCAGTCATCTCAGCGACGTGTTTTTCCAGCGGATCCAGAGGGCGACGTCTACGACTTCGGCGACAACAAACTGGATATAAACCCTGATTTGACTTCATCACAGCTTTTGGCAGCGAAACAGTTACTTTTTGATTACAGGGATGTGTTTGCTAAGAATGATGGTGACCTCGAGAAGGCGAACATGCCCCCTTACAGAATTAGAGTTACGACTGACGAGCCTGTTGCCTTGCCACCTTACAAGTTGGGTCCTAAGGAACGAGAGGAAGTAGATAGGCAGGTCGACTCACTTCTTGCTGCAGGTTGTTGAGGAGTGCCAATCCCCGTATCGGCCCCGACATTTGTTGTTAAGAAACCAAGGGGGTAAATATCGAATTGAACATAACTACCGCAGTCACGTTTACGACAGAGGAGGCTTACAACAAGTGGCGAGAACCTCGAGAATTTGAAGTTGGAGACAAGGTTCTGTGGCCTCCACGTTCACTGACAACAGGTTACGAAGAAGATGGCTCAAGATACAAGGGACCTTTGAAATTGTTTTGGAAACTGTCTGACTTAAACTATGAGATAAGTGTGCTTCAGAACGGGGAGATGGACTGTAGATGTAGTACATTTGTCTGTTTGAAGCCCTTCTATGCGAGGGACTCTTTGATTAGGCAAGGGATTTAAATAGGATTTAGTGTGTTTAGGTTTAGGTATACTGTTTAGTATTTAAAGTTAGTTTACTATTTCCACATGTACAGATTTATTCTTTTAGGTTTAATTCCAAGCAAAATGCTGAACTTTTATCGCGAGTTTTTATCAAGGAATATAAGTTTTAAAGTTCTTTTGTTAACTAGGAAATTAGTCTCTTCATAGGAATGAATTTTATTTTGAGGAGTCCCAAATTGGCTACTTGTCAGAGAATTAGTATGTGACCTCTTGTATGAGCTATGTAAAACAATGTAACAATTTATTCAATATGATTTCGTCTTAAGTATATTTTTAAACGTTGCACATGAACTACATCTTTACCATTCTACCATTTTTCAACATTTCTATTTCTCAATTATGATACAGGGTTAGTTTTCTAGTAACAGTATATGGGCCTTTATATTTATATATGCAATTTTGGTTGAATTATCTCTTAGATTTTAGGATACCATACTGGAACTTCATCCCTGCTGATTTCTAAGTTTCTTCTATGTTTGTCATAGTAGAACTTTTGTTTTTTTTCTGGTTGCTTTCTTATCAGGTCAGGAACAGTTTTATTACACTATCAATAATTTTTAAGTTATCTAAAATATCGCTATCACTATTTGGTAACACTAACAAAGTTTCACTGGGCATTTTGGTTCAAATCCAAAATCAGATAGCTTGGTTTATGACCATGACAACTATGGGTGTATTGTTATAGGCGAATTGCATGTTGCAAGTAATTTGACCATTTCTATGGGTTTTCTG
>CM032064.1:20540243-20557681 GCA_018831715.1 Matsumurasca onukii
AAAATATCCTACAAGGTTCACGAAATCTTGCCTTAGAAACAATTCGGATGGCTTTTTTTGTAAAATAAATATGCGCATAAACCTTTGGTCTGAACATGCTCCCCATAATGAAATTCCATAATTTATGTTGGGGTGAATCAGACCAAAATAGGCAATCTTAAAGTCGCACAACTACAGTATTCAGCCAATTTCGAAGTAGAAAGATACTTGTGCAGTTTTGTACTAACACTTTCTATTTGTGAATCCCAAGATAAATTTTTTGTAATATGGTTGTAGAAACTTTACTGTATGCACTTCTTCAATGATATCTTCACCTATCATAACAGAGGTGTATGTTCATTGTTATAGTGGGATGGTGACTCAATTTGAAATGAACATAGTTTGACTTTGACAAACTAGTTTTTAAATTTAGATGTTGAAAATATTCAACACAAGCGTTTAGTTCTTCGTAGCAGGATATTTCCAAAGCATATTATTAGCGTTTGAAATTGTAATTGATGTGTCATCAGCATACAAAATAGAACCTTCAGGGTTGGTAAACAAATCAATGTCATTTATGTAAACCAAAACAACAAAGGCCCCAATATTGAACCTTGAAGTACCTCAAACGTCAATGAGGTAGAGCTTTATAGTACATTTTCAATTTGAACTTGCTGAGTCCTTTCGGATAAATAAGATTTCAGCCAGTTGTAAGACCTCGAATTCCGTAAACATACATCTTATTCAATAAAATTTCATGATTGACACAATCAAAAGCTTTGGTCAATCAAGAAAACACTTGCGGTTTGTTGCCTCTTTCTAACTGTTCATTGACAGATTCAAGTAGCTTATTAACTGCATCAATCGTACTTAATCTTTTCTAAAACCATATTGGTTTTAAAGAGAACATCGTGTTTTGATAAAACAAAATAGTCTATTAGAAAAAGCTTTTCAATCACTTGCAAAAAATGAGCAAAGAGAGTGGTCGATAATTAGCAACATCTAAGCTGGAACCTTTTTTGAAAATAGGAACAACTTTTGCAGGTTTTAAAACAACAAAGGAAAATTCCCTGTTTCAAAAGATTTATTGACTAGGTTGTAAAATGTGAACAATTTCATTTGAACACAATTTAATTAATAAGAGGATGAACCATTAATATCTGTCGATCGCTTTGAAGGAAGACTTTTAAATTGACCTGATTTCTTCCTCTGTAACTGAGTTGGTACATAGAATATAGATTACTTTTAATGTGGTTAATCGTAATAGCCTTAGTTACACCCTTATCTACTTGTAAGTTAATAGCCGCACTTGTTAAAAAACGCATTGAAGTGTTCTGCAACTAGTGAACTGGGTTCAAATTTTGAAATAGTATGTTGTTGTATATCGTTGGAAGAAGTAGCCTATATCGTCATGAAAGTAAAGATCAATAATTAGATTTTCGTGTTGAAAAATATTAATGGAAATACAGGGCGTTTCGTAATTCCACTTTATTTTTAGATTTTCAGCCATCATTTGTAACGACTCAACAAAATAAAATTTTTTCTTCATCATTGTTTTTTATTTAAAGAGAGCTTTAAAATTATGTATAGCATGACCCCTTTTTATATTTGAAAATTTCGAGATTTGAACCCATGACCCTCGGTTTTGATACGCCCTGTATACTATAAAGTAGAAACATAATTTTCCTGAAATATTTGAACCGTTTTAAACTTGGAATTTTCGTTTCACTCAAGTCGGCCAACGCGTTCTCGAGATATACATATGGTGGTCTGAGACACCCTGTATATAGGGTGAGTTAAAAGTATTGTACACCTTATTGAATTTTGAATGGATAAAGATGGAAAAATGAAACTCAGGATACCATTATAAGAAATAAACGTGAACTATTTAGTTAATATTACAACTTCGCCCTTTGCCCAAAAATAGGATTTTTTGTGAAGAAAAAATCCTTTTGGATTTTTGGTAGGAAAAAAAGGTGAAGAATGGTGGAAGCTAGAGTTCTCTATTTCAACCCATTACAAAATGGTAGCTCGTTGAAATTAAGGATAACTTAATAAAGACGTGTGAGTTAAAAGTATGGAAACGCCCAGGTAAATTTAAAACGGAATAAAATAGAATAATGATACTCAGGACACCTTTATAGAAAATAAAAGCAAACTTTTAGTCACTATTGCAACTTTACCCATTTACCAAAATGGGATTTTTGGGAAACTGAACATGTTTAAATAGTTAGATACATTAAGTGACACGTCAATTTAAAGGCCTTGGTGAAATAAGAAGAACAGTGGATACTAGAGCTTTCCATCTCAACTCAGTACGAAATGGTGGCCTTAATTAGGTTTTAATTGCAATTACAGTAGCTGCCATTTTGTACTGGGTTGAAATAAAGCTCTATGGTTTGAGATAAGTGGGTTGAGATAGTGGGCGCTCTAGTTTCCACTGTTCTTCATCTTTTACCTAGATCTTTCAAATGAGGTCTTACTTAATGGGTCTTACCATTTAAACGTTTTGAGTTACCCAAAAGTCCCACTTTGGGACTATGGGCAAAGATTACAGCTTTTACTAAAGGTCACTTTTGTTTCCTATATATAGGTATCCTGATTTTCATTTTTATCTTTAATCATTTAAAATTCAACCGGGTGTATCTAACTTTTCTCACCCTATATATTTACGAGTATAAATAATGTACATACACGTTTAACCATACCACATTAAGTTGTTTTGAGCCGATTTCCACAAGCGTGGTGTGGTTAAACTTGAATTTATATTGTCAAACAAAGGTTATTTCAGCATAATTTCTGCCATATGTAAAATGACCACCATTTGGTTTTAATGTCAAGAAATGTTGATTATTTTCTAAGATTTTGTTTTACTAGTACATAAAATAATGCAGCACTCAGGCTGTTTTTCATTTAAAAGTAAAACATTAAATACAAAATGGCGGGCGTATGGCAAGAAAATGAAGAAAAACACCATATTACGGTTTTATTTTGACCTCACCTTAGGAAAAATGCCTGATCTTAAATACCCGACACGAATATTGAAACATTCTGTATTTTATAACTTGGAACATATGGTTTATAGAGTTTGAAGAAGTAATAGTTCTGCTGGTGCAAGTAAGGTTTCACTTGGGTTCAGACATGTTGTGACAGTGAGAGTCGGGAAACAACTAGATTGGCCGGTAATGGTTTAAATAGAAGTAATTGGCAGGAAATTTAATGAGTGAGCGTTTTGTCAGGGTTTATAGCTTTACATTGTTGATTGTAGAGCCAGTTAACTTTTGGAAGTGTTGAATATGAAATAAATTCCGTACAGTACCTTTTTATTTTAAAATAAGCCATGTTTCGTTCATAATAGAACATCAAACAAAATTGAAAACCCCATTTATAGCTTTTCCTTAGTTAAAGGCTGAAATTCAATGCTCTAAAGGTAGGAATGAACTGTTCTAAGACGAGTAAAACATTTTGTACACCATTATTTAGCCTTTCTGTCTAAAAAAATCACCCACGCAATGACAGTTGTTAAAACAATGTAGTATTCGTGGGAAATCATTGAACTTCCGTTTAACCGTCGAAACGTATTAAACATGGTCGTATCGAAATAACTTCAGACAATCACAGAATATATCTTAAGCTTTTATTTTAATGTAATTTCAGGTTTCTGAAGAAAGAATCTTAGTTTCCTGTTCAAAATTAACGATGAGGCCACCATTTGCAATTAGGTAAGTAGTTGTAACGGTGAGCTTCCCAACACTACTTGATAACTACGAGACTACACTACAGGTCACATGTGTTGCAAATCTCTAGGTCAGGTATGGCAACTAGCTAAATCAGTTCATCGGAATTTCTCTTTTGGGGCGTGAAGTTTTCAAACCTGTATTTATGATCTGATTTTGATGAAATGTTGTACAAATACTTATATTATTGTTGCCAACATGTGCACTCCAAAACTACAGATCCGATTATCCATACCTAGGTTACGGTGAAACTCCGATTTTCACCGTCATATTGGTTTGGCTGGTTAGTGGAAATTCATAAGGATTTAAGGATTTATACTAGCGCTTTTGACTACGCGTTGGCTGTGTTTGTAACAGAAGTTAGATATATACTCGAGCAAGCAAGCCATACACTGAAGAATATGTGACTAAAAGAGCCTATAGTACGCTTTTCTTAAATTTATTGACAACCCTTCTAAGATTCACGAGCAAATTGTTCATCCTTGAAATCTTCTGCAAATAGCATTAATGTGAATAGAGCAGTTCAATTTAAAGTCAATTTAATACTCAGGAGTTGAACATATATTATATTAATATCCAGCCTCAGGCTTAATGCAATACACTGTGTTTTATTAGGATAGCGTGCTAATTTATTTGAAAACCCCAATCTTAGGTCTTATACTGAGTTATTGAGAAATCTGTTGCAATCATTCTAGATTGCTGTGACTTGCTAGCAAAGTGATACTTCATTTGCATAAATTATTGAATGAGCGTTCAAATTGTAAGAAAAATTGTTCAAATAGTAAATGAAGAAAATGAGACCAAGACACGTTAGACCAATACGACATGGTTTGGGAACCTAATAAAAATAATGCAGTATATTAAATGCAGTTATTTAATTTTGAACATTTTATTCGGCCGCCATTTTTAAATTTGCAATTAAAATTAAACAATAATTTTTTCCTAATAAGAAAATAGCGTTTTAAATTTTTGACCGAAGTTTGGTGAAAATCGATGCATTTTTTTACTGTCATAACTATTTTAGTAAAAAACATATCCACACAGACAGACGGACACCGAAGCGCTGGAGACCCCTGTTTATATGGTAAAATATTATTGTTTTGACCCAAGGAACATGTCCACAATTGTATGTCCAGAGAGTTCTCCGACACCCTGTATATAGTAGTTTCTACAAGTTCAAACTATACTGAATATCAGTGACTATTATATAGGCCTAGTATATAGAAACTTATATATAGTAGTTTCTACAAGTAAAACTATTCTGTATATCAGTGACTATTATATAGTATATAGAAACTTAAATATAGTAGTTTCTACAAGTACAAACTATACTATATGTTATTCGTTTTGTTATCGTTTGTTTGCTTGTACAATAATTCCTCAAAATATCGTATTATACTTTTTTATTTTGTTAATTTAAAGCTAGTGAGTTTTATTAGTTTAAAACTGAAACAGATATTTATTAAAACGTAATTCACAAATATGCCATTTAATTATTTTTTTGCAGTTTTGTACAAATACAGATATTTAAAATGATGCATTAAGCCTTATTATTAAAGTGCATATACAAAAATAAATGTACAGACTAAATAACTTGTAAGTATAATATTCACACATCTACTGTCTATTCACGCTAATTACGTTTGAAACGCAAATCTAACTTTGAATATTCTGAAAATAAACACAAATATGTGGATAAACTGCACAGAAGCGTTAAATTAAATTAAATCGTCCGTTGAAATATGAAAGAGATCTAATCAAAGAAAATGTAGCCTGTATCTCAGTGTGGGTGTCTCACAGGGTACATTAATCTCAATTGCCTAAGTTATTCAGTTCCTACTTCTACGAGTAGCATATTTTAATGCCGTAAAAGCTTTTAGCTAAAATATTATAGAGAACATGCGAGGAATTTTAAACCAAGGACACGAGTCTAATGTCTACTCATTAGAATTTAAAAGATACCACAAAACGTAAATATTACAGAAATATCCTTGTATTCGTCATAAATTGTCATTAAAAGCTAAATACTCATAATTAGAAAAAAGGACGAATTTTTCAAAACGAAGCGTCAAATTAGGCGCTGAAATTGATTTGCTCTAAACGCTAAACAGACACATTAATCGTCATGCATAAAAGGGAAAAAGTATAACCTGGGAAACGTGAACATCGAGCTAGCTTGGTACGGGACTGGGAGTAACCTAACTGCTTCTCGACCACCACCCCACCACCCTACCACCCTACCAACCACCCTGCCTACACCCCACCCTCCTGCACACAGTACACGTCACCAACGGATATATGCCTGCTGTACACCTATACTAGTACTCTACTCTAGCCTACAAACTTACATAATGTTTCGTCATTGTTATCTTGAAGCATGGGCAGATTTTGAGATGTTAGCTCGTTTTTTGTTAATATGAAAAATAAATGGGATTAAAGCAAATAACCTGAAACATCAAGTTTATCAACACCTTTGCGATGAAACAACACACACAAGTCAACCTAACACTTCTTTAAATCGTTGATTTTAAACAATGGAAGACTAAACTAACCCTTTCCACTTGGACGTAGTGCTGAGTGAGACATACTCGTACATTGCCGTTTTTGTGGCATTTACTTAAAAAAGTCATCAACATTTTAAATTGAAACTAATATATATATAATAGATCTTAATTTGTATAAACGCTAAAAAGCTAATTTATTACTAAAGAAATTTGAATATAAAATGTTTGGACCGAACTGGGACTTGAACGGGTCTCCCGCTTGCCGGGTGGTTATGCTAAACCACTACACCATCCGGCTATTTTTTTACCTTCAAATTTAGAGAAGTACTTAAATCTGAATGTTTATCCGACATGTGACTGTCAAATAAGACTTTATATATGTCACAATCCTCTTATAAAATCCAAAACCTTGGTCAAACAGTTTTTTTGCCTCATTTGAATGTCACACTAGATTTTCCAATATCGTGTACATTCATCATCCTATTCACTCTTTTCTATCTCCTCCTCCTATAGAGATTTTTGATTCTAAAATCAATACATCAATTTCATAAATCAATTTGGTAATTGCATTAACTCTTCCTCAACATAATTACTTTCCTTTCTTCTTACTTTCCTTTGGTCAAACACTTAGCCTTTCTAGTCCATTTCATTTATATCCCCTCAACATCAATCCAGTTGTACATGATCCTATTTCTCAACTTACAACTGATAACTCTCAGAAGAATAATTATCATCTTGGTGAATTTGAAAACTATCAGTCAACCAATGTTTCACAACGCGAAGAAATAAGTTCCCAAAACCTAAATATACCTGGTGTGGTTAAGTGGAAAGGAGACTTATAGTCCTAACTTCACCACCAATAAAGACGATTTTCATTTCATACCTGTAGAACCCATAAATTGTAACTATGGAGGAATACCAAATTACTACAGGTATTTGTAAAATCTATCTGGTTTACACTAATAGATTTGGGGTCCATTCTAAAAGGGGCTCTTTCCCCAACACCAGAGTTTGATCATTTAAATTTAATATCCGACACTTTGAAATTTGCAAGAAAAGTTTTACTGAAATTCCATTTTAACCAAGAAAAAAAGATCAGCCAGAAGAAAAACCTCCTCAATCCTTAACCAAATTTAACGACAACTTCTTTATTGATTTACTAGCTTACCATCAAACCATCCAATGGTTCACTAGTCACATCTTAAATAACATTTCAGACGTATTCACTGATGCACTACCAAACACAAAAAATCTCAGCAAAGAAGAATATATTATAACATACACAAAAAACAAGTTTAAAATATGCTTATATTTCACAAATTTCACTTTGCTTTATAGCTTTAACAACACAAAAAACTACATCAATTATTACAAGATGAAGAACAATAACGTTTGAATTTCTTTCATTATTTATCTAATATTCGAACTACCTGGTTGTCTTGATTTCAATACAAATTGATGGACTATTTCTTTATACTTATGATATGTCATTAATTGAACTATTATTGCGGACATTTTCCGTTGTTTATTTATTTATTACAAACGGCAATCGCCAATATATAAATAGTACAATAGATGGTTATAAATACATACAGTTAAGGAAGTGTATAGTGCTACAACTATGATAACTTGAAACAAACATGATCCTTAATATAAATGAAACTGTGAATAATTAGCAACAATGTGTAATAATAACAATAAAATAAATATGTATGACAGATAACAATGTGATAAAATGTAATAGATTCATAAATACAATGATAAATACTACCAATAGGTTACGAATAATACGAACAATTGGATAAATACAAAACAATAGATACATAATTGAAGTTAAACAGTGAACAAAAACGTATTGCACAGTTAAACGAATGGTGCAGTTTGGAATAACAACAGCAGTGATTTATAATGATTTGAATAATACAATAGATAACATATAACAGTTGATAACAATTGATAATATTTGAAGATTTAACGAATAAATAATAGCATTACTATATATTACATAAAGATTTGCGACAAGGTTACGAAAAATAATATAAGTCTTAAGCAAAACTGCGCCTGAAACATACAAAAGAGGGATTAATTTACGATGCATTGACTTTATTTATTAATTAACACAACAATTATGAAAATGTATACAATAATTTTAGTACAGAATACAAATTACAATAATAAAACTGTAAAAAAATAGAGATGGCAATGATTTTTAAGTTAATAGGTGCAAAATTGCATTCTTACAGAATAGACAGTCAAAGAGACAAAAGAAGTAGCATGAGGTACTAAAAACAAAATTAATTTGATAACAATCAAAAATTCATAAATTATCAACCAAAAGTAGACTATAAAGCTATAGCAGAAATTAAACTAAAATCAATAACAACATTGTTAGTGAACAAAAAGGGATCACGGCGTTTCGGGATCTGCAATCTGATCCCGTCTTCAGGTGAAAATAACCTAAAACATAACACAGAACATTAGAAAAAGCTAGCCTTAAAGTAGTCAGCGTAGCTGACCAGCCAAACTCTACCAAACAACATGTAGTTGTTAAGTCAAACAACAAATTAAATCTTAGAATTTTAGGAATAGCCTAGAAGAAATAAAACAATATTACAAACACAAGCCACATTATGAAAGTAAACAAGTCACCGGGTAAATTCAAAACGAATCACAAAACACGTCCACTAACTGTACGAACTAACCCTAGACTAACTGGTTGGCCGGTGACAGGCCAATCACACACACTAACAGGCTAGCCAACTGTAACAAAGAAGACAAAATCCCTATTTATGCACAGCCAATGGGAGGGGTGGCTTGCGTGAGTTAAGTTCTCTGTGGCCTGTTTTGCGTCCTTAATACCATGCTATGAGTTTTTTGAGTTGTTTCTTGTTGAAAATTTACTTGAATATTATGGTTGTCCCTACGCTTAAGTTCATTTTTAATGAGCGGTAGCCAGAGGGGCCTTATTTCAACTGGAGCTTGACTGATTGGACGGTCTGCTAATTTTATGTACAGTAAAAGGCCTCGATTATTATTCTTTTAAAGAAGTGAGGTTCCCGATGTGTTATACTAGCGTCATTCCAGTTCATTGAGTGATTTTCAGACCAACAATGTTGAGCAATTTTGGACGTTTCTGTTAATCCCTTTCGCGTGTTGTCTTTGTGTTCTTTAACTCTTACATTCAATGGTCTTTTATCTCTCACATGTACTCCCCTATCACAACAACATTTAATACTGTAAATACAGTTTTAGATTCCTTAGTGCCATTTTGGGTTTCTAAACAAAAATCACTTTCTACTTCTTCTATTTTTCCATCTTGATCTGAGCACAAGCTCGTTGCTCTATCAAATAAAGAGTAAGCCACTCCTTCCTTGACAGATTTTTGATGGTTGGACAAAAAGTTTAGATACTGACCTGTATGTGTCTTTTTTCGAAAAACCGTTGTCTTAAGGACATCCCTATCTCTTTCTACAGATAGTTTTTTGTTTTTCTAAAAAAAAGTACGCACGATGGAACGATGGAAAATGTCCACAATAATAGTTCAACTTCTGAAATCCTCCCATGGTCAACAACAAACTTCAAACAAAGGACTATCATTAATGTTAGGTTCAGGGTGAGGACCTTCATGATGGAGTACTCTTAACTCAAAACATTCTTCCATAGCATCTTTCCCGTGGTATATTGCATGCGATGACAGAGGCCATATCGTTTTTCATGCGTAATATCAAATCTGTGGTTGGTGATTCGTAGTCTTAATGGGGTTGTTGTTTTTCCTATGTAGTCTTTCTGACAAACTTTGCACCTGAGCTGATAAACAACATTGTTTGAATCACAGCTTATCTTCCTTCCCTTAATTTTGTACTCTCTGTCTGTTACATTACTTGTAAACGTGTTGGAGTTTTGAATAATTTTGCAGCAACAACCTCTTGGTGTGATACATGGGCCACATTTAAAATTTCGGTTGTTTTGTACGTTATCATAATAGTTTGGGCCGAAAAGTAGCCTATGTTTTTTAGATTGGAAGGTTTACTGAAGATAACATTTAGAGGTTTCAAAAACAGTTTTCGAGTTTCAGGAGAATTTCCTAAAATTGGAATGCAACTTTCATTATTTTATTAATTTTGTAAAGCCCTGGGTGGTATCTTGATATTAATTTGGGATCAATTTTGAAGGGCGAATGGTTGTTTAATGTATTTTTTGGAGCTTTGGTTTGAGTATCAATAACTTTTTCTGGATATCCTCTGTTAGCCTATGAGTTTGAAAGTTTAGTAATGTACGAATATTCATCGTAGTCCGATTTCTCAGTGCAGAGGTTTTTAGCTCTAATTTATAAACTTTTTGGGGTAGATTTTTTATGTGTATCGGATGGCAGCTTGTATAATGAAGATATTCCATTTTGTTGGTGCTCTTTATGTGAATTTTTTTTAAGTTGATTGTTAAATTTGAATACATCGCCGTCTAGGAAAGTAACCACCCTATCAGATATTGTCCACGTAAAATAATTTAAAGTGCTAAAACTATTGAGTCCGTTTAGAAAGTCTTCATGACGTGATGTTTAATGACAAATATTTCGTCTATGTACCTGACCAATTTCTAAGGTTTTAAATTTTGTGTATTCAAAAGGTTTTCTTCGAACAAGCCCAAAAGGATTAGCAAAGGAAGGAGCCATTCTAGTGCCCAATAGTTGTACTATGGTAATTGCTTTTATGAATCCGATTTATTGCAGTAATTGGGCTTATAATGATGGAGCAAAGATACATAGAAAGTGTTGAAATCTCATTGCCACATCAGTTCAAAAAAAGATGAGGTAGGCTTCAATAATTTGAATCACGGTTTTAATCACCTGGATCGGGTTTAATCACGGTCTTAATCACTTTCTGACATAGTTTGAATAATCTGAAAATGTTAAAATAATTTCTGTTGGTTCTAGAAAACTAAAGAACTTCTGAAATGCAGTAACATGGAAATCACTAATCAGTTGGCTGTAGTGCAGAGTGGCAGAGTGAAGGCTAGGCCGCAATCTGACTACAGCACTGTACTGCGTGGATAGTGGTTTCAAATCTGCAGGCGCTCCCAAGTGTAGGCGCCTCACAATGTGTATTCCGTTGATACACTATTAATATTGATTTGTTACAAAATATAAGTCAAATTTACAGTAGTAATCAATATTTGCACTACGTTTTGTTTATTATATATTGGAGTTTACTGTTTATAAATAATTACATATATGAGGAGGTGCCAATCAAAGTCATTCTCGTTCATAAAAATCCAAATATGAGCTGTTTTATAAAGAAGATGATAGATCCTTCTCTGTAGTCTGGTTGGTTTCAGCCTCTATACTAACCTTTGGTTTCAGCAACAACAAAAATCATTTCCCATTTAAAACTAATGACTAAAATCAAGGTCCCAAATCAAACGAGATCATATCCACAGCTGGTTCCAATGTTTATTAACTTAGCTAAAAATACAGAAT
The DNA here is from genome assembly GCA_018831715.1 of Matsumurasca onukii. Classification (NCBI taxonomy): domain Eukaryota; kingdom Metazoa; phylum Arthropoda; class Insecta; order Hemiptera; family Cicadellidae; genus Matsumurasca; species Matsumurasca onukii. The sequence goes on from CM032064.1 coordinate 20,551,937, forward strand.
TTGTAGGACCCAATTCCTGAGCTTGCAGTTCACATGTTGTAATTTGTGTATGCGGGTTTTAATTTCAACCTATGAACAGATTTGTGTTGAAGCCAGAATTTCTGGAGCTCAGGTTCCGAATTAAAAGCAAAAATAGGCTGTGTACGTGTTTACTATTTGACCGCTAGCGCCTAACCAGGTGATCCGATCTTCAATCTGATGGAAGAAGAATTGTTGAATTATTGTGGCATGAAATTATCTACAAGTTTTATCTCAAACATTTTGTTGTACCTCTCTACTAAGTTTACGAGTTATTGAGCAAAATGTAAAAAAACTGGTCACTTGGCCCAGTTTCCCCATCTACACATCCACCTAATCGACCCCTCTTCCATCCAGTTGCTGCCTCTGTGGAGGTAAAATTCAGATATCGATGTTCTGTTAATCTACTATTTAGGCCTTGCAGATTCTTTTATTTATTCAACGTTTATTCAGGTTAGGTACTTACCTGTACGTTGAAACTATTATATTACTGTTCTAGAATGGTTATAGGTTCGAATTCTTCAATACTGCAGCTGTACTGTACTTCAATACGGCAAATTAAGAATTCTAAAGATGTATTGAACAACTATTGATGATTTGTACATGCTGAATTAAAGGTATTAGCATGGGTAAGGATGCTGGTGTCAAATTCCATAAGTCTAATGCGTTAGTAGTGTTTTATAAAATTGTCCATAAGATGACTATTAAGTATAACAGTTTTAAGGCAGAACGTATTGTTTGACGAGATACGAAATATTACTTTGCGATTCAACAGCCAGCAACAGCAAATAGTTAAAAATTAGTTTTAATTTTAAAATTTCAAAGGCCTAATATTTTTAGTAGGTCTAACCATAGTTTTCTGGAACAATTAGTTTAAAATATACATTTGTGCCAGCCTAACCTAATCTATACAAATAAAATAAGACTTTTGTCTGTACATTGTAATGAATCCATCGGTTTATGGTTATTTGGTGATTATATTTGCAAAGACCGAAACTGGCGTCAACAAAATTCCTGTCTGTCTGTAACGTTTTAAGGCATCTTGCACCGCTTATACTCAAAATCGGCTGAAGCTATGGGGTGAAACTTCGTTTTAGGGTTAAGCCTACGCAGTGTGTTTTAGCTATATTTTAAGCCATACAACGTCCACAATATAAATGGTGAGGAACAAAGTGGGGACTAAACACGTTTTAAGGAATATGGACCGCTTATAACTGAAATCAGCTGAAAATATGGTAGTGAAACTTCGTTTAGGGTTAAACCCACTACGCAGTGTGTTTAAGTTGTATGTTTATCCATACAACGTCTAAAACATAAATGGGGCATTAAACAATTTATGAAAAGTACGTTGTAGAAAATTTAATTTTGGTAAGTCTTGTACACTATTGTTATAGCCTTGCCGAAGCGGGATCTATACCACTAAGCGCAAGGAGTATACATTTCGGCATGAAATTTCTTACATTTTACTCCTGTTTACAAAATCTATAAAGAGTTTTAAAGCATGTTATATAAGTTTCGGTTGAAAACCTAGCTATGCATGGAATTATATCATTACCAGGTTTACTATATTGAAAATAAAGTCTCTATGGTATTCAAAATGATATGAAATGCTAAAATTTACGTGTTTTTTAGCGAGAAGGAGGCCGTAGCTTGGTTAATATGAGTAAATCGTTAAAACTGTATATTTTCTGACATCAAATCAAATTTGACCCTCACTTGGTGCCTTAAAAACTTTGATCAATTGTATAGTTTGGCGTATATAACGCTTTAAATACAAAGACATTGTTTTGAGTATTTTTAGACGAAAGTATCTGTTTATCTGAGCAACAATCAAACATTCAAAGATCTTAAGGCTACAATTTTGTTATAAATTCTATTTAACATCAAAATAGTGCTATAGAAGTCCTTTGTTGGTTCAAAATAGTGTTTTACCATGTATAATACTAACAAGTACATGGGCTTTGATATTTTTTTTGAGATTGTTTACTTTTTACTATAGAAATATTAATCCGATTAAAAATATATTTAAATGGGACCACTATGAAGTCAAGATATATCAATGATCGCAAACTGGGTGTAAAACGATGACCGCGTTCAAAGTTATTCGTGAACAGACATAAAAATTAAAATCGCCGCAGGTCAACTTGTATAACCTCCTCGTTTCTCTGAAGTTGGTTAAAAATACGTTTACTCTATATGGTAAATCTTTACCACCTTAAAAACCTCTATAAAATTAACTCCCGTTGTTCTAAAACCTACTGTTACAAAGTTATTTATTCAGAATTTCTTTGAAATTTAAACATGACATTTAACTCACTGTTAATCATAGCTCACTGTGTATTTAATAGACAACACTTCATCTGCTATTGAATTTACAAGTCAGGATACTTTTTAGAATACTAAAATTAAACAGATTCTTAATTCATAATAAAGGGTTCCAGCTCCACAACACCTGCTAACAATTGAGAGTTATGAATAGTTTCTTGAGACTAGAACTAAAGTTGTACGGATCCGGTGGAAGGGGTGCCGGTGTCAGGATGTGTACGTTAAGCCTTGTCAACTCTTTCTGCTGCTTCTCGCGCATAACTGATTGAATAAGCTTGCGAAACCCATACACCTGTATTAAACAGTGATCCATGGCTATGAGAAAATCACATTTACAGGTACAGCATACCTAAACCTATCTCCCCTTATCTCCCCATTCTCCCCGCGCGCACATCAAGGTTATAAAGCGCAGATTTCGCCCGAGTTGAGGTGTGTTTCGTCTGCACTTTGCTGCGTGAGTTATTGTTGTATTCTAAAGGTGTCCGACCCACTTAGTTTTTATAAAGTTATGTATAAGCCCTTATCAAGTTCGTCAATAAGAGTGGCAAAAGGTGAACAAAGTCCGCTACTATGGTTGTAGGGGTGTGTGCCTTACGGGTCCACGGTTGTTGAGACAGTCACTAGTTGACTGGGCCACTAGTTGGCATTACTTGGCTCGACGAGTCGAGGCTTGAAATCATAAGGTTAAAGTGCGTTGCCGCGTTTGACACCAGAAGCGGTCCACAAGAGCAAAGCTATTCTTTTAAAAGCTTTATAAAAAACATACTCTGGACACCACCGAGAACCATCTTAAACTGTCTTTATAGACTTTGCACCTTTTATACATTTTAATTTGTGTTAGCCTTGTTTTAATCATTCTAAAAACTGTTTGGTTTCACATACTGAATTATAGTTTGATGATTAATAGTTTTTCTAACTTGCCAAATCGTTCATAAATGCAATCTGGTTATCGACGACAACCTTTGAGCTGGAGGTGAAAGAGAACTTTGTTGGAATATACCACACAACAAAATACAGTCATACGACCAAACACAGTCAATTTCAATCACAGCAATTAATTCCTGTAATAATTCCATCAGTCAAAGTTCACTGGAACACATTTTACAAATTAACACAAGCATACTTTTGCCCCACGTTCAGGCGCCATTTTGCAACGTGACTATAGCTCAATGGAGAAAGGGTGGTTCAAAAAAGTTTTAAGCGATTGTCAAATATCGTTATCAACCTTGTGACGCCACTCCGTTGATTGAAGATCGTGGTGGGACAACGGAAGTGTTCCCACTGAAGTTCTTGAAGAAACCCGAGCAAGGGCGGACAATAAATATTTAATCACCCTACTAATAAGGAGTTTAACTTTGCGGTCCAATAAAGCTATAATATGATTTTCCTTTAACCAATAAAATCGTTGACTTAAAAAAATATATAAAGCTAACTGCACTTTATTTCTAATGAAAAATGTCTATTAACACTGATTTATTAAAAAATAGATAATATTTCAAATGTACTTGCACTACTGTTGTTAGTCAACACTCAGGTAATTAACGAAGTCAAAATTGTGCTCTAAAATATTGGATTTATTAACAAGTCATACCACACACAATTATTTTTATTATTCAAATTATATATAATATCAAAATTATCTTTGTACAAATTACATGCAACATGAAATATAACCCTTAAAACATAGGTGCCAACACTAGAGCGAAATACATAATTACATACAAAATATCACTTTACAAATTAACCAACAATAAATACAGGCACAATATTGAACCTTCAATAAATATGTGTGTTTTAGCGAAAATAGATCACTAAACAAATATCTACTGCCAGAGATAATATTATTATTATACTTACTTATCGGTCAAAGTCTATTGTTGGATGTGCGTCACTTTCACGGAACTCCGTGGCTTGGTGAGGGTGTCTTAGTACAGAATGATAGCAATCCGGTGACAACCGTGATGTCAAACGTACAGGTCTGGATCTAATAACCTACAAAAACCCTCATAAATGCTTTACAATATTTTTTTAAACTTGGGTTTTTTACGTTCTAAATATATAAACCATAAAATTGAAATTTATTTCTTACTGTTGAAATAACTATTATTTTATATAAAATATTTTCTTTTATTAATGAAATTTAAATTATTTTATATTGATATTTATTTTTACTTTAACATTAATTTATTTCACATAAACTGTGTTTGTACAATCAGTTTGACAGATTTAATAACTTACAAGAACAAGCATTACATTATAAAGATACATATATATTATTACTTTATCAAACAAGGCTGTGGTATTACCATAAACATCAACATAAAATATACATGTAAAAGTGCTACAACTTAGTTTGAATTGGCAACAAAATAATTATAAATTTACCCAATCATATTTTGGGTGAGCATTTCTAATAAATCAATGCATTGATATTACTCAAAGTCCTCATTCATAGTAGTGAAAATGAAAGTGGTAGTTTGATTGTTTGTCTAATTCAAATGTAAAAGAAGTTGGGAGAAGCGTTTAATTTAGTTAATAGTCCTTTATAATAAAAAATTTGCACAAGGTTTGCGGTTTGTTGAATCATGAATAATCCATATTTGTTGTTGAATTCACCTAAATAAATCTTCATTAATCTTCCTCTTGAGGTCAAATGATATCTTCGGTAGTAATATAAAATATAAATGTAATTAAGCAATTTTGAAGCTGTTGTCCTTACTACTATTAGGGAAATATCACAAATCCACCACAAGTGATAGGGGCCAACTGGTTGAACGCTATAAGAACAGCTTGCACTTAATCCGTGTAGAACGCAGAGTGACCACTGTCTGGGTGTCCAACTGAATCCGGTGTTCAGTACCGTTGAGTGGGTGGTACAGCTCAAAGGTCAATCTCACTCATACCCACTGATAACCATCTGCTCCAATGTACTGATTTGCCATTGATGACCAACAAGAGATTATTGACCGAGCCCAGAACTTGTGTTTTCTGGATTTCTTGTTGCGCAGGAATAGCAGTCATGTTTGATGATTTAGCTGTAGTTATTAGCTAGCCTTTCACAACAATACAGTAATTGTATATCTGTGTACAACGGGTGATCAGTCCCTTTGACAAATTAAAACATGACCGTATCAGAACTTGTGTTAGAATATACGACAATCTAATCAATACTCTGAGACTGATCACACGTTGTTTTGACTCTTCTCTAATAACAAAACATAGCCGACTCATTTCCACAAGCCCTACTGTGAATCATTGCAAATGTCCAATAAAATGAAAAGTTTTTATTGCTCTGTTTACATACACTATTACATACACAATACATACACTATTAGTTTGTTTTAAGTTCCGATCTAGCTGGTTAACGAACCTAAACTAGAGATTTACGTAAGGAACATTTCT